>JBBMJY010000007.1:20143524-20154614 GCA_037833715.1 Toxotes lorentzi | reverse complement strand
CACACACACACACACACACACACACACACACACACACACACACACACACACACACACACACACACAGACACACACAGGCCTCTGTGCAATTTTTTTTCCCAGTTTGAGGAAAATGACTCCTATGTTACACCCATCAAATGTCTAACTAGTAGTGAAGGTTTCCCGTGATTTTAAAGCAATTAATTGCTTAAAAAAAAAAAACCCTCAAATGTCTTCTAATTTTCTGGTGTATTCTTTATGTTTCATGGTTCAGATTATGTGGAGTGGTGATATTTTTTTTGTGCACAGTCTTTGTGATGGAAAAAAAACATGATGCCAGCCATACAGAAGAGTTTGACCATCTGTTTTTTACCATGTGCTCTTTTCTGTTTTAGTGTGTTTAATGGGAGCTAGTTCTGACTGCAGGTCTTCAGTACATACACGTATGAATCTTCAGCACTGAACTGAACTGATATGAATAAATCATCTTTAGCACTTTCTGAATCAGTAGGTCGTAGCAGTGGAGGAGTTTGCCTCACAGGTGACTGAGAGCACTGTTGTCAGTTCAGTCATTACTTAAGAATCAGAAGCAATCACTAATGTGATACCGCTTTTTGTTCTTAACTGAAGGTAATGATGGGATTGATTACTGAAGTAATATGTACATTTAAACAGTGAAGCGATCGATTAGCATGAGCCAAAAATGAACTTCACAGTCAGTGACCATTAACACTGAACTGACCTAACCAAAGTTTGCATCAGTAAAGAGGTCTGAACTGTTTTAGAGATAGAGGCTGGCATCTCCTGCTGAGCAACTTGCACACAGATTTTGTCTTCACAAATATTCTGCCACACAGCTGGACTGTGCCAAGTCATTGGGACAGGTACATTAGTTCAGAGAAGATGTATTTGTATTGGTACATACAATAGTATTCAGTACACAAATCTATAGACATACAAGCACACACATGTTAAAAATTCAGGGTTCCTGCAGGTACGTTTTGTCTCTGTAGGGAGCACGTTTCGGCGGATATTCCCAGGAACAACTGGCATCTCTTTTCCCAGTATTCAGTTTAATCGTTAGGCTGCAGATGAATGCGACACTGAATGTGACGGTGAGTCATGTGGCCAGTGGACTTCAACAGACACAGAGGTCATGGAATCTTCCTTTTTTTATTTCCTGCCACTCTTGTGAGTTTCTGTGCAGTAGGTCAGCAGATCTGATCCTGATCTCAGCTGGACCTGAGTCATAAGGAACAGGAATAATATGGTTTTTCTGTCATCCTGTCTCCACAAGAAACATATTCAGAAAATACGTCACAGGATGGGCTGAGTGAGCGTATCCAAATACATCTCTGCTAACACAGGACATCCCTGAGTGACCTCTGAGTCTTATCAAAATAAGTCAAATGATGAGTTGTTCCATCACATGTACACAGTGCAACTGCTGGATGAAATCATTGTTTCTAAAAACAACAGTATGGATTTGAACCTCAGAGTATCTGAGGATCCAACTGGGAGTGTTTTTTCTAACCTTGTGATGTCCAGATGACAACAGAACTTAATACAAAACATAAAGAATCCCTGAACTGAGTTCTCTTCAGTTTTGAGAACCTGCCTTACCAAACATGGTGTCAGTTCCCCTGCCAAAAATGAGGCTCAGTGATTGGTTGTTATGTACGCACATATACAGCTCAGTCACACTTCTGCCTGGCTGATGATTGAGTGAATGTGCTGCTGCTCTCCTGTACTCACTAAGCACAGTCAGTCCAGACAGCCACAGCCACATGAGCATACATTCACTGAAAAACACTGGGTAGGATCTGCCTGAAAAGTGGCTCAATTTGTCAGTAGGCACTTTAAAAAAAAAAAAAAAAAACGAAACTGAAAAGTTTCCAGTTATATTATTCTAGTGTAAATCTAGTTGGTCACTGCAATTTTGAACAACAACAGAAACACTACAGGTTTCTTAGCTAAAATGGGTTTTGATTTCACTTCGGCCTAACCCAACTCCAAGTAGCTTCAGTCCACTCTCCACCGACTGTGATACAGAGCTGCACATTACATCTTGAAATTACCATTTTGTTTTGGCACTCATCGGGCTCCCTCTAACACTGTGGCCTTAACTTGCAGTTGCAAAATGGCATATTGCATTACTAAACATCCTCAGAAGGTATAATTACAAGATAATTATATGCATTACATCAGGACCAACCCAGGCTGTAATTGAAGTCAAACCAGAATACGAACAGCTAAACAAGCTTTCCAATCCTTATCACAACAATAATCCTCTAATTAGATTTAATGTAACCCAATACTCTGAGGTATTTTCTTTTCATCTGTTACCGTGGTGCACAACCTTTGCATGCTCCTCACCTCTCCACCTCTGCACACACACACACACACACACACACACACACACACACACACACACACACACACACACACACACCTATTCTGCTCCTGTGGGACTTCTGCACCTCAATTCACGAGGTTAAAGTAAACTTTTAGTAATGTAAACATCCCGTCCACACAATCACTTCCTGCTCCTGTCCTATGACTAAATTAACTGGAGATTTGCCTTTGTGATTTCAGCAGTTTCCCAATGTGGGCGGCAAAGGGACAGTCTCGCAGCACACCCCTATACACATTAGGCACGGTTTCCTTCATCAAAGAAAGCTCTTGATACTTCTGTGAGCCAAATGTACTGTATCAGGTTCTGCTGTTTAGATTTTTTTTTAAAAATGTGAAAAAAAGATGAAGAAAATAATTGTGGTCCTGCTGTGTGGAACTGCATGGATCAGTCCACTTATCCAATAAACTGAGAAATTAAGCATCTATATTGTTGATGTTCTATATTATTCAAAACACTGTGAAACCTTTAGATACAGATGCTGTGACTAACAAAATCAGAGCAGTGAGGTACAGAATCAGATTCTCATCCAAGCAAGATGTTTTTGATTGTTAAGGTTACGTCTGTTTTTACTGTAAAATGGAGCCTTTTAAAGCTCTGAGATGATGCATTACTGCTGTCCTTCAAGTTACATAACTAGGTTGAAGTTGTGTGAATATTTTAGAAAAGCACTGTCATTAATTAAGTAATTTTTATCAGTGTTGCCCAAAATAAATGTCCTCAGATGGTTTTAGTATCTGTCCAGGTGAAGCTGGTGAGGCTGTGTCTGGAGCCTCACCAGCTGATTTTTAGCAAACACAGAAAAGCTGCATGGCTTGACGCTCTGTCTCTTTATCTTGAAACTTGATTGAAAAATAATCATGCATAATAAACAGCTACTTTAAAAATTAGGAGGTACACAAGCACAGAGAGCAGAGAGGAAATGCTTTGATGTCACTTTTTGTCTTGCTCACCTTCGCACCTCAGGCGCTGCATCAAGGCATTAAGAGAAAGAACAGAATCAGATACAAGCTCCTGAGACTGGATGACAGTGTAAATAATAAAGATTTGCTGTTTTACACTTTGCCACACTGGCTTTGTTGGTATAACATTTTATGTTTTAGCAAGAGATATCACCTCTCAGTTTTACTCTGCTGCTAGAAAAACTAGAGGAGAGACGATGATTAGAGCTGGAAACAAATCCCCACTGTTGACAGACAAGAGGAGGAGTGTGTG
Organism: Toxotes lorentzi; assembly: GCA_037833715.1. Lineage (NCBI taxonomy): Eukaryota > Metazoa > Chordata > Actinopteri > Toxotidae > Toxotes > Toxotes lorentzi. The sequence goes on along the minus strand of JBBMJY010000007.1, from coordinate 20,151,007 downwards.
AGAGCGACAAAAAGCCAAGAGTGAAAGAGTTTGACCTGCGGGAGGAACCACATCTCAAACAGAGGAACAAAGTGCTGGCGAGGGTCAGACAGTGAGAGAAATGATGGGTAAATGGGGATGGTAGAAGAAGAAAGGTTCTGGCCTGGGAACACCAGCTTCCCCGCAGAAGCTGAGTTTGGCTGCTTCGCTCGAGATGACTTCACACAATGCACCTGAATACACAGATTTACACACAAGCCTGGCCGGAGCTTCTGAGCCGGAATATTCGACACACTGCCTACTGACATCACTACAGCTGGAGTGAATTTAGCCGAATTCAGCCTAGGGCTGCCTCTCAGCAACACATCGCCCCCCCATGTACACTCACTCTCACACACACACACACACACACACACACCAACTTTGCTGCCTGAAGGCAAAAGGTTGCATGTCACACATTAAACTTTTTGTAGTTCACTCATCAGACCAAGCAAGTTGAATACAGTTTGTTCTCGTAAACTAATGACAGTGAATGGACGCAGCTCTTCTTTGTCACTGATAAGATTTCATGGTTTTTGAATTTTGTTGACGTAGTCAAACATATTGATTCCAAATGTGAAAGTCACCACAAAAAGAAATCACCAAACTATCATCACCCATTTAAAATTTACACCCTTTTCAGTTTTCCAGTGTTGTTACACAGCATCCTGCACTTATCACTGCTTGGACAAGTAAAATAGTGAAATCATTCACAAAAAAGTATTGGCAGGGCGCGTGTGCCTCGTTTATAAACAAACTTTATTTTCCCTCCCTCTGTCAGATGTTTTCCACTGCAGGGATGGATGGTTATAATGAGAGTTCCAGCGTCCAGCTATTTTTAAGGTTGGAGACAGGCTGTTATTGCGCTGGAGGTAGCGAGGCCTTTGGGGTGGTGGATTATTCCACAGACCTGCACTCCAGACTTTATGGGTCTGAAAATAACTGTCCTACCTAGCTCTCCCAATGCTCCCCCCGGTAATCACAAAGTGCAGCCATCCATAAGTGAATGTGGTATCTGCTTAAACTGTCATCTCACCAATATCAGGCGAACCCAAGTTCAAGTATCTACGTCAAGAACTGGGAAAACAGATCAGATGTCTAAAAGCATTATCCCTTTCTAAGAACCTTTGCATTGGATTTGTTCATTCATGCCTCACTGATGTGTGCTTAAAACAGAGGGGGGGCGTCAAGCATCGCTTTTCCTAGAGTTCGTCTTTGGTGCTTGATCAGGCAACCGTTTTACCAGGAAGAATCTTTTTCATTCTTCCTCATTGTTCTTCTACCTGGAAGTTCACTTACCTTGACTATTCGCCAGGACACTGCAGCAGTACAGGTGACAATACGAGCAGCTCGCTTGTATAGTCTTGGTGACAGCAGTGATGATGAAGACCTGGGATCAGCTTCTCACTCCTCAGCTGCTCAGTCAGAGCCTTGAAAAAATAAAAAAATGAAGAATGACACACAAAAGCCTGAAACACCAAACACACTGAGCAGACATTACCACACAAATGCTAGTGAGCCAGCTCAACACTTTAAGTCCTGAGAGTGACAGAGCTGCAGCACATGACCTCACCAGGTTACCGTCAGAGGTTTATCTTTTGGAGGACAGATGAGCTGCAGCCAGGCAGCCAGGTTTACATTTACATTCTCTTGCACAAGCACAACTTTGAATCTTGGTACTAAAACAGCACTGATAGTAATGATAACACTGATTATCTATGTATCATATGTGACCACACCGTATTGTGCTTTACTGTAACTGCTTCATTTACTTTGTCATACCAGCTACACATGTACTTACAATATATATCTGAATGTACCTCCATGTTACTTCTACTTCACCTTGTCTCAGTACTGAATCAGAGACTACGGCCATACAATCACTATTTTAGGTTGCTTCCTTCACTGTGACAGGAAGAGTTGATGGTTTCAGAGGAAACGAGGAAACAATTTTTCTTCAACTGTCTACTAGCATCAGAAACTTGAGTTTCCCAGGTGCAGCTACACCAGCTCCCTTTATGCACGACTATAAATCCACCTAAACACTTCAAAATATCCCCAGCATACCGCAGTAGTCAGGAACACTCTCTGAACCAGTGCTCATTTTTCAGATTATTATTGGTAGTAGTAGTAGTATTTGTATCATTATTCAATCAGGTAGTCTCAGTGAGAATGAGATCTCTCTTTCAAGAGAGACATGAGAACAAGAAAAAATAGACAACCACAGAATCAGCAAAAAGTAATAACACAACTAAGACAATAAAAACAATTACACGAGTTAAATAAAAACATTAGATAATTAAATCCACCTTGGAGATTAAAATCTTCAGGGTGCATGAAGGACTTTAGTTTCAGGGTAGTTTGTGGTGAACGGGTGAGTTTTGACCGGAGGAGTTAGCTTGTCTATGCTGGGCCATGTGTTTGTGGAGCGGCTGTTTAGTCTCTCTTATGTATAGGTCGGAACACTCCTCGCTGCATTTGATGCATAGATGACATCACTTATCTTGTTTTTGGGGGTTTTGTCTTTGGGGTGTACCAGTTTCTGTCTCAGAGTGTTACAGGGCCTGAAACTGACTGGAATGTTGTCTTTGGAGAAAATCCTCCTGAGTTCCTCTGACACTCCCGCCACATACGGTACCACAATGTTTCTGCGCTGGTTTGTGGTGTCTGCCCTGTTTGTGGTTGTGGTGTTTCCTCTTGAGCTTTTTGTGGATTTGGTGAAAGCCCATCTTGGGAAACCACAGTTGTGAAGTGCCTTCTTTATGTGTGTGCCTCAGCTGTTCACCTGCATCTCAAGGAGAAAGGACAGTCTTTTGAAGACAGTGATGTCCAGATTTTGGACCGGGAACATAGATGGTTTGAAAGAGAAGTTAAGGAGGCCATTTCTTCTCAGATGAGAAGTGAAACGTCTTCAAGCTTCAATAAGAAGTCCAGTTGCTTTCTGTTAACCCTTAAGGCAGCTCCAAAGGATGATGGGTGAACATGAAACCAGCAGGGCTCTGATACAGTCCCTTTGAAATCTTTCCAGCTGCTTTGTTGTGCCGATGGCCATCAGACAGGGTGCAACAAAGGCCTTGCTTCTGCATTTCCGTGCGGGAAACAGCACCTGCTGTTTCTCATTTAAGATGTCATTCACTTGCTAGATTGAGAACCAAACCCACTTGATTACTTCAGTTTATTTTGGGAATGCCTTAGGAGTTTGACCGCAAGTCACTAGAGTTGGATTCTGATTGTTTAGCTCTCTTTATTTGACTGGACAGAAAGGTTGAGTTTGTCTGCCACTGCAGTCTATCCATCACTGCATTAAATTAGGAAATCAGTAATGGCGTGTCACTGAAGGTCAAAGGTTATGACCTCTGCTGAGGATTATTCAAGACGCTTTAAAAGGTCGTTATTGTAGAGTCTAAGAAGTATTGCAGCTGTAAAATGCAGAGTTTCTCCTCTCTTCATTTTGGCCTTCAAAATTCCTCAACAGCATCACAAACAGCCAACAATGACCAAAAATGGTAAATGTAAACAAGGTATCATAAAAAAAGTAAAATGTGAAAGGATGGCAGACTGAATCAGGAACCCCTTCATCCTGTGGTTAATTATATCAAGCCTATGGAGCATCCTCGGGTTTATTTGAATCATCGTACAAACAACCTAATGGGACAGTTGCACACCTGGTTTCTTACCTTGAAAACTAATCAGCTGGCTGCATCTTCTGCCATCAGTGATGAAAAGACATTCTCCCAGTTTGTATATAGAACTGGTAATTTAAACAAACAATACCTGGCTGAAGACCCTCTGCCCTTGAAATGTGTTTATCATTTAAAGTTACTTTGAGTGATCTCTTCCACCTGCAGACCTAGTACAGTGTAGCAGCCCCAGACTGGGCTGCACGTGATGTATGAATGACTCCACAGTTCAGAGCCAGTAAAGTACACAGGGTTAGCAGTGCAGTATCATACTGTAAGTACTGTTGGTGAGTTACATTTCCAAAATAGAAATAAGTTTTTTTTTTTTTTTTTTAGATAACTACACTGGAACTCTACATGACAATACAATACATTCACTAGTATTTGCCAGGCTGAATGACGTCTTCCAGTAAAGATAAAAAGACTAAAGTCCAATTTATGATTTCTGTGTCAACAGATGACAAAATTAATCCAGGAGGATGCCTGTGGACATCTTCATTTTTTTAAAGCCAAAAAAGAAGAAAAAACAAAAATGGTCTTCTGACATGCTGGTCAAACATTTCATGACAAATCATCCAACAGTTGCTAAGACACACCTCTCTGAACCAAAGTGGAGAACCATCCAACCGTCATTCACATCCAGAGAGCCACACCACTAGCATGCCTCCAAAAAAATACCCCTCTTGTCTAAAAATTCACGCTTTTGTCTCGTCTCCACACAGCTGATGAAAGTGAAAAAGCTGCATCTCAGCTCATCCAAATTTCCACAGGAAGCTTACCGGTGAGACTCCACAGCGATCCTGGCTTACTCCTGTCCTGGCTTCACTGCCCTGGCCTCCACTCAAAATTTCAAAGTGAACTTAATATCCTTCTCTTCACCTAATAGGCTTTACACAACTTGGCTCCACCTTTTATCTGCGAATCCCACTGATCCTTAATAAGTCCATTAGGCCCTTGAGGTCCTCAGAGTGAGGTCTCTTAGTTGCACTGCACTCAAAAACATATGAAATCCAGGTGACCGGGTTTTTAATGTGGGTCAGGAATTGCAAACCCTGAATATTATAAATCTAAACTTGGGACTGAGATTTTCTATGAGGCATTTTATTAACAGTCATTCTTATTTTCAATTTCATTCAACATTTTTTTCCCCTTAAAATTTTATGCCCCCCCCCCTCCTTTATATCCTCCTTTATATCCTCCTTTATATCCTTCTTAGCTTATTGCAACAGTTTGTGCTACATTATTTTTTATTAACTATTAAATCACAGATGGACTTTCTGGTTTATTCTTGCTCCACTTGTAATGAAATGATGTGGCTCACATGATGCGGTTTCCAAACCTAATGCCACCTCTCTGTGATGTTTGACACCTTAAAATAAACAATCAGTCATTTACTGAAAAGAACTTCCTCGCTAATTGTCAGGTAGACACGAGTTACATGTTCAGAGCGTACATATGTGCAGCAGATCTGCTCTTGCCCTTCCTGGGCAGGAAGCTGTAGGAAATTTGATGAGCAGAGAAGAGGGAGATGCTTACATCACTGGAAAATGAGCGGTGTGAAGCTGTTCAACAATTTCATAATTTCATAAACAGACAAGATAATCCTTTACAGCACGAGGTAATCAGGTCACAAGCCGACCGCACAGTGCACTGCTGAGCAAGAGGAATGTCAGACAAACACAGGTGGTTTCCATTCCAACTTTCCAGCTGAGCAGAGGAACAGAATTACCTCTAACTGTCAAACAGCTTAAGACACAAATGTATCTGACATTATGACATATGATTCAATTAAAGGAAGGTAGATGGTTTGAAACGTACACATTTGATGGTGTTTCCAGTACGCTGTTGTGGTTTTTGCAGTTGAACTTTTCTTGTGAAAGTTCAGTGTTCTAATTAACAAAGCAGAAGGGGTAATAAAATAACTGCTTCCCAATTCGCCTGGCATCCAGCGTGTTATTTTGAAATATATTGAGCGGGGCACACAAGGTCTCTCGATTAAAATGGGAAACAAAACAATGGAGCTCTGAAACAAGAGATAGCTTTGCTTACTGGTTGCTATGGAAGCAGAGGAAGCAGCCTCTGCTAAGCAGGAGACCCTGGTGTCACGAACACACGTAAAGGAGTCTCTGGCTGTTTGTGTTGATAATTGGTTAGCTAATCATAACGAGCTATTAATCTGGCATCACAATGTGTATTTCCTGTTCTGCAATGTATTTTCAAGGGTTGCAGGGGTATATCTGCCATGCATAGCCTGTGAATGACTTTTGCAGAAGCTGAAAGATCCTGACAACAACCTGGTTCCTTCCTGTTAAAACATAAAATGAACAGGTCTCCAAAGAGTCACATAGCAATTGGTTTGACTTTTCTCTGGCAGGTGAACGTATCGGTATGAGGAGTGGAGCACCCGTTGATTAAAGCCATATCCAGTGCTCCATTTTAGCGATGACGTGAGCAGCTGGGTGATAATACCACTGAAATGAATCCCTGTGATGGACTGGACTTCACTGCATGCATCAGAAGCATTTCTTTAAATACACATCTGTTGAGAGTTTTAGTGACACTAAATATAAAGCTGTATATGGATATCACAAAATGTCCCTTAGTGTAATGTTTAGTACAGAAATTACATGAAATTTATGTTATTTTGACTCCCATACTCTAAAGTTACTTTATACTGTCTTTCATTGATACAAGGGTATACAATGCCTATTTTTGTGTGAAATCTTTTATCAGCAGGATATAGGTAGGCTCAGTTTATGAGATACACTTCCCTTAATGTATTCACTGATTGTTACAGGGTTTGTGCTGCTGAATCACTGCACACTGACAAAAAAGTGAAAGAGGCTCTAAAGAGTAAAGTTCTCGTTTCATGTCTCTAAAGTAATAGTGAAAAATGTGAATTAAAGGACCATCAGCATAACTAACAGATCGTTACTTAGACAGGCAATGAATTTATATGACTGCAACATCCATTAATCTCCATATATAAGCTCTAAATCTTGAAGGTTTTCATAAACTTGAAAAAACAAAACAAAACACAAGAATAAACAACTTAGAACAGTAGTGTTAACTGCTGAGAGACTGACAGCAAGTTGTTTCAAGAAATACAGTAGGATAGGATTTCTGAATGAAGATTTCTCAGGTAGAAGATCCATTTGCATTCTGATTTCAGTAGTTTCTGATCAGTATCAGCCCCTCTGCGTGGCTCTGTAATCTATTATGTAATGATAACATTGAGGCTAAATGTCCAGCTTCTTTGAAATGTCTTGCAACAGATGACTTCAGTTGATTTCTGCGTATTTGATCCAGGATACGAGCTCTAAGAGCCCTGTTTGTTTTACCAATGCACTGAGGCCCACATGCCCATGAACGAGAAAAGGTAAATCACAGCACCACATGTGTAGCTAAGGCACTGCCTGATGCCGTGGGTTTCGCCTGCAGTGTGACACACGATTGTGCTAATTTTCTTAAAATTCTCAGATGCCATACAGTTGTGACAAGGAAAGAAATACTTCACCCCATCTAAACTTGTCTGGATGGAAACAGAGGGGCTGGAAGAGTAACATACGAGATAATCTTTTACATTCCTCACTGTGTTGTGAGAAAAAAGGAGAGGGTCGAAACAGTACTTTACAAACAGGCTCAATAGAGAGAACTTCCCATTGCTTTTCAACAACTGTCTTAATGCCTTTTCTGAAAGCAGAGTAAGTGGCTGCGCACACACACACACACACACACACACACACACACACACACACACACACACACACACACACACACACACA
>JBBMJY010000007.1:20125543-20143424 GCA_037833715.1 Toxotes lorentzi | reverse complement strand
ACACACACACACACACACACACACACACACACACACACACACACACACACACACACACACACACACACACACTGGTGGATATGTGGTTCGTGGTTCTTCAGCTGACTATCATCCATCTCACAGACTTTATCAAGGGCCGAATGGAAGCAGTTGGTAGGACTGGCTCTCTCCTGGAACATCTTGTGCACTTTTTGAGCCTCTTGTTTATAATCTTTCACAGTGGAACAGATACAGAATAAGAATAAGGCCCTTCCTTTAGTGAGTTAGGATGAAAACTGGATGCAGGAAGAATACAGGTCTTGTCTGTGGGTTTTGTATAAAGGCATGTTAGAATCTATTCACCCTGAATGTAAACCATAGTGTCCAAAAAGGAAACTGTACCACACTCAGTCCTGATAGTTTGTGCCATGTTGCTCCAATATGTTCTTCACTTTCACTTTTTGTGAAGTGGGAACAATGGAACCAATGGAATATTAGCATGGCTTTTAGGGACTTTGGGCACCAAATATTGCAAATTATTTTTTATGTGTGAAAATGTGGTTTACTGATAACAAGAAAGTACGACACACTGCAATGGAAACAAACTTTGTGAATAAAAGATAACATGTGACTTAAAGATCCTCTAAAGCTTCTGCTCCACTAAAGAGGCTAAAAAGAGCAGCAAATATAAACATCTGATCTTAGTGGAGCGGTGAGGACACGGTAACTTTCCTCAAATCAATACATGTGTAATGTCATGTGTAAGACAGAAACACAAAGACCATTTTCAGAAAACTAAAATATGTGATGAAGTGTTAAGAACTAGAACTCCTTTCCATGCTGGCTCTGAAGTAATCCCTTCCTTACTTCCTTCCTGCACTCTGTACAAAAATGCATTTAACAGTTCAGCTGAATCTACTATTAGGCTTTACTGCTGATCTCACAACAGTCAAATAAAGCTTCATCATGCCTTTCCTGTAGTGCCGGGCTCAGATCTTAGGTTATGTTGAGGTTAGGCATAGCAGAGGTGACAGGGCTAAGGTTCAGTTAAGGTAAAAGGAAACGCAATCAATGGGGAAAAACTTTTTGTCACAACACGGGTGTTTTCTTTCCTGGCAACAAACTAAGATGCAACTACCAAGAAGTATCACCCAGGTGTGGTTCAGTAATGCAGTGTGGGAGAATACAAAGAGGGACTTTTGAAGACCCACTTGATGAAGCCTCATATGAGCTTCAGCTGAACTTTGGGGTGTATTTTTTCATGGAGCAAGATTGTGGATTTTGTCCCCTACTTCTTAATGGGTGGGCATCTGCACACATCAATGTGTTCATAATTTTTTATGCAACATGAACCTCATCACCATTTGGATGCTGAAAGTATAAATCAGCTTTTCGATGTAGTAACATTAGAAAGGATTCACTTCAGGGTGGACAGGTCAAATGATCACTTTGAACAATAAATCTTTTGATGTATGTGTGAGCATGAGAATATTTTAATAAGACAAACCGGAACAAGTTGGACCCTATCCTTCAGACACAGGCTACTGAGTTTATCAAAATGTGGTTTGCAAACACTTTCATTCACTTTCAGTGAGCCTGAAACATACTAACAATAACAATACCAATAATCCTGCTTTCAATCACTGCTAAAAACTCAGAAACGAATATCCCCATTTGGCCCTTTGATTCAGACAATCCAAAGTTGGGACTTAGGTGTACTTCAATCGAGTAAGTATCAAAGTTTCACAAATAGACCTAATTAGGAGCTTCTCTTGCCAAAACGATCAAATCTCTTGTAATGCTCCCCCAGCTAGATTAATGAACTATTGAAAGGATATTGTGAGGATCACAATGCTGAAACTGGCAGTGTTGCGCAGCAGTTTAGTAACACAAACCTCTATTCCTGCTCCAACTTAATTAGAGGGAGTCAGAATTTTCTGATTAAAACAAAGCCGGTGCCAGGATTGCCAGTCTTACATCATGAAAGTATTATGAAGTCTTTGGAGGGATTCAAATGGATTTAAAAGTATGGAATCTAAACTTTGTTGGCAACACATGGATAATAAGTATGTATTTCTTTATCTCACATTACTGTCTGGAGCGAGTACAATCATCTGTTCCCATTCCATTCAAGTGGCACCAAGGACCAAACCTGATGGTAAAATGCTTTAACATTAATGTGCCACACAATATCAGATCAGCAAAATATTAAATATGTTAAGTGGATTTATTTGTATTGACCTAAATGATGAAAGAAAAGGGGAACTGTTCCTTTTTTGTGAAGCTGTTTATATTCCAGAACGAGAATTGTAATGTCGATTTTTTTATAATTATAAAAAATGGTGTGCTTATGTTGTAAGTATTAAAAAAACTACAATCATTTGACTACTGAAAATTATGAGCTATTAATTACTATTACTGTAAATTATCTGTGCGTTCATGCAATGTGACCTCTGAACATGATATGTCTTTAGTCACTCTTTACTCATAACCAACATTATATATACATATTTACTACTGTGGCATTACCTTTGTTAGTTTCAGACACAGCTAGTACCAATTTACCATTTACACACAAACACTCTTTCAGCAGAGACTATGACCACTACCTCAAACTGAATGCAGCTGAGTGAGACTAATATAGGAACACAATAGCACATCATCAGCAGTCACAACTGTATAACAGGAAGTGTTGTGATTGGTTGCACTAATTGTCTCACTGAGCACGATGACAACATGTTCCACCAAGAAAAACTAAACAATTCAAAGTAAAGGAGGACAAAACAAAACCCAAACCCACACAAAAACTGTCACAATAACAGTCATTTTCTGGATATGTTCCCAAAAACTGTTATCAGACCCATGGTTTTCACACACTTAAACCCCAGCCAGCCAGACCCCGTCACTCGCCATCTTGTCCTGAGTGCTGAGAGGCCCGTGCTTCTGGTTTCCAAAATAAGTCATCAACAGGAGCCTCTCTGTGGGATGAGACAAAGGGAGGCTGATAGGAGCCCAGAGCTCTCACATTATAGCCCCCAAACAGCTGAAGACAACCGCAACAAGCTGAAGCTCTGCTGGACTATAGCATTTGAAAAGGGATATTGGACTCTTAAAGCGCTTCTAACCATGAAAAAGCCTTTAAGTGCTTTGTGTCAGGCCAAAACAAGTACAGTACATTTTGTTCCCAAAAAGACACCCATGAGCGCGCGCACACACACACACACACACACACACACACTCCCTGACAAACACACATGCACCGTTCTCCTCCTAGTCATGTCAATGTATGTGAAGTAAACTTGTATTACTGTTATACTCCGTCTGAGGTCACCCAGTTTAACTGTTAGAGTCTGCTCACTATGGCCTTCTTTTTTTTTCAACACTTCAAGAGCTCCACTCCTCCATTTTGTAAACACTATACAGCATACAATTGGATGGAGCCCTCCTAGGGTCAGCTGAGAAAAAAAAAAAAAAAAAGAGCCATCTGTAAATCTGGACTCTTGGTTTACAAATCCATGTGTACAGTTTCCAAGTGAGGGCATGGACGGTTTTGCAATCCATGCTCATGGATTAGTGCGTATGGATTTGCAAACTGTGCACGATTTGCAAACAAAGGTCACAACCCTCATTGTAATCTGTGGGCACAGATTACAAATCCAAGAGCACAGTTTATAAACCGTGTGCACAGATTTGTAAACCGAGAGCACAGATTCACACATGGCTCTTTTTGACCCTAGGGGCGTCAAAGTACAATTTCACCCCTGCGTGACTTGTCAAAGGTTGTTTACAGTGCAGAATGAGCTCATATGATCATTGAATGAAAAAATCTTAGGGGTGGGGGCAGTAAAGAGCTCAAAACCAGTTGTAGTCAGCATCAATCCATAAAGATACCCACCTGCTCCTTCAGCAGGTCAATCGTTAAGAATAGTGGCAAAATGTTGGCTCCCGTTATAGTTGGGTATCACTAACACAAAAAAATACTGGAGTACACACAGCACTTCACAGCAGCTCAGTCTCGCCACAGTTGCACTTTGTGGCAGAATCACATTTATCCTTATGAAAATGAGTCTGTCACGTTCAGTCCCAGTGAGACCCAGACCAGAGTCGATAAAGTTAGCAAATTTGTTCAGATCCTGAACAAATTTTTAAAAAATGAATAAATAAATCCACAAATCAACATGGAAAACAGCTGCAGTTCGTCAGCTAAAATGAAACTGTCAGAAAGCTCAGAGACTGTGGAGAAAAAGAAAATTAAATGTTCATTTAACAATTTTTAAAGATTGTGTTATAATTCAGAACAATACAGTCGAAGGCCAAAGTCAGACTTTTTTTTTTTTTTAATTCAGAAATATGCTGAAATCCTCATTCACACTTTTAGTAGAAGCCATTTAGTCTATTGTAATTCTCTTTGCACTAGATTACCTAAAATTTCTATAAGAAAGCTACAGCTAGTCCAGAATGCTGCCTACCTAAATCAGAGAGAATGGATCAAATTAGTCCACTGCTTAACACTCTGCACTGGTTTCCTGTACCTTTCAGGACTGATTTTAACGTTCAAAGACTTGTTTATGAAGCTTTAAATGACCTTCCTCCTCCCTACATCAGAGACCTTCTTTCATTTTATGTCCAAGTCAGATCACTAAGTTTCCTCCACAGCTTATCATTCAAATGTTTCTTATGCGTCTCATAAAAGTGCCACTGAGGCTGCCTTCTGTTTTTATGTCTCTAAACTGAGGAACACACTGCCTCTGGATATTAGAATGACAAACTCGATCAGTATTTTTAAAAGGAAACTAAAAACCTAATCTTTGTAATCTGGCTTTTAATTTGGTGTAATGTTTTAGAATCAGTCTTTAAGTTTTAGCCTCTGGTCTTCATATTTATTTATTATTGCATTTGTTTTATTTTATTGACTTTTACTTGTTTGTTTTTAACATTTTATTGTTTTATCTTGCTTATGTGAAACACTTTGAAGCTGAAAGTCGAAAAGTTCACATTCAGAAATTGATGTTAGGTTGAAAAGTGTGTTCTAGCCCATGTTTGTTCTAAAACCTTTGAACTGTAATTCAGAACACATGAAAAAAAAAAAAGAAGTGATGAGCCTTTTTGACGGAAGAATTTGATTTCTTCCACTGTCAGTGCATTTAGTTTGGCAGTTGAACGGAAAGACTCTTGGAGACGAACGAAGAGGAAGGAGCAGTCAGGAAAAGGAGAGTAAAGGCACCTCAGAGAGGAAGCCAGAAGCTGCCAGATAGAAAGGGAAGAAGGGGGACAGATGATGCAGAATGAAGAAAGAGACAAGAAGGAACGACAAACGCTGGAGGAATCTCAGGACAACTGCTTGGAAAGAACAAGCAGCTCCTCTCACCAAGCTCCTTTTTGCTGTGGTACAAATCACTGCGAGGCCCGGCAGGCCCAGAGGGGAAAGCACTTTTCTTCACCTCGTCGTCAGGCCTTGGAGTCCCGTTCCACTTTTCCAGATGGCTTCAGCAGCAGCAGCAGCAGCAGCAACAGACTGAGCTGGTCCTGCTTCCTCTGACCCGCCCAGTTATCCCATCTGTCCAACCCAAGCAACCCAGTCACTACTGGCTGGAACTGTTTGGGACTGGGAACTTAATGCTAGTCCCTCGCTGGAGACCAATTTGTGAGGTAGTTTGATGGAAATCCCTACCCCCCTTCTCTCTGGCCCTGGTTCTCCTGTGCCCGGCTAATAGTCCTAATTGATTTATGATTAACCAAGGAGCTGAGGGGAAGACAGAGGGAGCCCGAATGGCATTTTCTCACTTCTCTGCTGGCCCAGGGGTCAGTGTATACACTGTAAAAATACAACAGTTTTTCAAATTCATTTCTATTTTCTGTATGTTTATGCACATGTAGGATTCACCTTTGGCAGATTTATTCCAGGCAGACAGACACAGAGCTCAAGACAAAACAAATTTTAGAGGCAGAGCGACTTCATTCAACCGCAGGACACAAGTTGACGCCAACAAATGCAAATTTGCTCTGGGGATACATCCAGCGCTTTGAAAGGTTCATCTCAAAGCTCGTATGAGTTTGTTCCATGAATGAACTGAGACAGAAACTGAATTTCCGGGTAAAGATTGAAATCAGTCTGTCTCTGAGCTCTCACTCAAACATATACACAGGCTCACTGCATTTGAACAGGGTTGTGTGTTCTTAGCTGAGTTAAGTTAACATCTGCACGGCTGGTACTTGCATGTACCACTCTGTGATTCTGTCACACAGCATTACATGTTAGCTTTTTTTCCCCTGTTATCCAGCACTGGATTTTGTCTTTAAATTCTTTTTGTGACCTCACATAGGTCTGCTTTCTGCCCAAAATGATTAAATGTAAGGTTAGGGTGTAATCATAGTTTGACGTTTCTACAGGCGGTGCCACACTGCTCTGTTCTTCTTCTTTGCTCAAACCAGTGGCCGGTGCAGTCTGTGGAAATATTGGGTTTAAATGTTGATTTTGCAAACATATGACCTTTTCCTGGACAGACCTGACTTTTCACCCATGGAGAGCACAGCGTGCCCAAATCAGTAAATACAATAAACATAGTTTTTACCTTGCTAAATGGTCATATTCCCTCTCTTTTCCTGCAGTGCCAGGTCTTGTCAAAAGTAATAACTATCTGAGTGACACACTACATAAGGCAACCAGTGGGACACAAATGCTTAATTGAGACATCCCCCATCCTAGATGCAAGGGCATTTGACACTATTTATTGAGGCTTCTGGGGCTCTAGGAGACCTCTCAGTTTCCACCAGCTGAAAAGGACTTTCCAGCAAGATGGGAGCAAGCTGGAAAGCAGAGCCAAGTAAGAGCCAAGTTCTGGACTCAAGGCCAAAAATTTCCCCAGCTGCTTCCACCAAGCAATATGAAGACCCAGGTGTTCAGGCAAGATTTGAAACCCAAGCTCAGCAGTTTAACTCCACAGCCCCCAATCCGCTATCCCTCTGTTTACCCCTCCACAATGCTCCTTACCCCAGATCTTTTTCTGGCTAGCAAAGTAGTCATTGAACTACACATATGTTTGTTGCCTTTGTCAATACAGTTTACAGGGTGTAAATTTCAGTTCCAGTCATTGTCAGTCAGGTCTATTAATGAAGATGTTTTTAAAGAAATTGTTTGTTTCCATAAAAACATGTTGATGTCATGGGGCAGTGTTCAGCGATACGAAAGCAAGAAAACCAGGAAAAAAGACAAAAGGAGCAGGAAAAAAGCAAAAATCCAAGAACAGGTGGGGGGTCAAAAATAAGGAGCTAAAAACAAATAAGCAAGGCTGGATAGGTACAGCATGGAAAGAACAACAGACACGTATATAAGGAGCTGATTAGGGAATTCCGAACAGGTGAGTAGGTAGGCGGGGCTGGGGATATAGAACAGATATGAATAGAGCAGAGTCATCACACAGACATCTCTAATGGTATCAGTAACACCTGTGCTTTTCCTACTATGATTTGTCATAGTGTTTGCAGCTTGAAAAAAAACCTACTGATTCAAGAAAATACACAGTGGTTGTTGTTAATCAAACGTTACATAGTCTGTCAGGCTGAGGATGATGTAAATCCACTGTTTGTTTTTTTTAGTTTTTTAAGTATTTTATTCAATTGTTGTAGTTTTTGGCATGTGATTAAGAAATGTCCTACTTAGTTTGCAGTTGTTTCTGATTGTTAAATGCCTGGTCTTAAGACAATGCTTATACCCACATGTTTGACACATTATGGCCTAATCAGTTTTCAAGGACAGAGGGAATAAATTCATATTTGAATGATATTCATCAGGGAATAAAGTAATGTGTACATCCATAGTGCTAAAACACAGGTGCCAGCCAACTGTCAGAGCCTCCTGACCTATTAATGCAAAGAAATGAATTAATTAAATTATGCAGACAAATGAAGTAATCCCAGAGAATGAGTTATTAATTCATATATAACCCGTTGCTTTTGGGATTAGTTGCATGTCGCCTGCTCGTTGAGGGAGCTAGGAAAATGTATGCGTTCGCGTGTGTGTGTATTTTGGAGGGGTGGGGGGTGGGGGGGGTGAATTAGGTTAATGAGAAAAGTTCACACAAAGTCCAACCTCCCTGATTCCATCTTCAGCTTGTAACACAAAGGCAGGCAGAGTTCACATGCACTTGCAGGGAAGAAAGGCGAGGTGACAGGTTCAAAAGTTCAGGCACTTCTTTAGACTCACTTTGCATGCCACTACCATTCAGCACACTGATACTTTTTGAAATGTAAGGGGGGACCTAATTTACTGTGCTGTATGAGGCTCTGGGTGGCAAGACTCTCCACAGGGGAATACCAAAATGAGCATAAGAGAAGAGGGAGGCCGCTGTGAAACAGAGCCCTGTTCCTTTCACGTCCTCCTAGATGAATTTGTCAAACAGATCCGCGATGTCTTACTGAAGACAAGCTGTGGCGTAGCCTCTTTTCAGATGCGCTGATCTCTGAATGGTTGTTACCATCACAGGAGACACCGTGAAATCAATTCCTTCACCTGTGACCTCTAAATGCTATGAAGTATTCAAGTGTCACAACAAGAAAATAAAATAAAACATAAAATCCTCGGCTCATTCAATTAACATAAAACTAGCACAGAAATATTTTTATTATCCTCTTCAGCAGATAAAAATCAATCTCAAAGAAAACTCTTGGTGAAACCAGGCACTTTCCTCTTCCTGCATGCTTATCCTTGAACTGTCAGGTTAGCAAACAGATACTTGATCACTTGCTTTGGAAAAAGCTGTTCCCACCTGACCACTGCTGCTGCTGCTTTAGTATGCTTTAGTATGACACTTACGTATAAATTTGAGGGGTTTGTGAAAAACAGATAAACCAAAATATTCTAATATTAATTTAGCCAAACCCAAGATGTGCTGACTTTAAGTCTGGTAATGGATCAAGCTCCAAAAACACAGGATCCAATCCCAAACTTCCCATAATGCAACTCAGCCAGGTATTTGGCTTGCGCCTCCTAGAACGCCCGTGTCTTTCAAACTCAACAGCCCCAGTTTCTAATTTGTAGTCCTGAAGCCCAAACCAGTATTACTTGAGTAGGACATTACACCACCGTTTTCACTGCTTAGTAGCACTATCTGTGCGAAGTAAATTGACTCTGACATGTATGTTAAATGAAAGTGCAACCAAGACATGTTCCACACTAAATAAGGTTAAGTATCAAGGACTGAATTGGAACCATTTCCAGTTTTCTATCAGTGAAGGATTTGCCAGGAAACCTGTTTTTTTTTTTTCGCTACAGTATGAATTGTATCAACACAAGAGTAGTGATGTATTTTTACCTTTTTTACATTTTAATTTATTCATTGTGCAGTGCTTTAATCCAAAGCGACGTAAATTTGAGGTGCAATCAAAGCTGCAGTAGATCAAGGCCAAGCCTTCAAAAGCCAAAACACATCAGTTAAAAGTCAAAAAGGACAACAACATGCTTCTCATTCCTGGCTGCCTAAATCTGCTGAAAATAAAGGTGTTTTTCTGCTTTCAATTTAATTAGAAAGCCAAAGCTGGATCAAAATACAGAATTGATAAGCATCAGAATAAATTAAATATAAATGATATTCAACACCACATTTAAATTTAGCATCACTTAACTCTAAAACTCTTCTATTTCCAAAAACCTGTTTTGTATTTTTATTGCTTTTCAACAGCCATTCCCTCCTCAATATTCAGACTGCACGGCTCAAGTCAGTAGAGACATACATGTCTGATTGAATCCAGGTGTGGACGTGTGTGAACATCTACACTTGTGTCAGTGTGACTTTGTATGTCTATATGTGGGAGAGAATTAGATGGAGAGATAGAGCGAAGAAAGAAAGGGAAAAGACCAGCATGAGGTTTCCATTACTGTGCATCTCTTAGCAAGGAGTGACCTTGCCACGTCACGGAGCCATAGCCGTGTGGCAGGTCAGGATCCTTGGCCGGTCCCCAGTCTCCTGACAGCCGGTCTCCCTGCCTGCACTGGCTCCCTGCCCACCAGCTCACTTTTAATTATCTGTTAAACCAAATGCACTCTGAGGAAGTCCAGAAGCACGGTACCAAAACCTAGTGCAGGTTTTATCCCTTAACGCTCCTCTTAGGTCACTCTGAATGAGTCAAACAAAGCTGTCTTGTCGAGCAGGATGCTCTGCATAAAGTTCAGGATTATGAGACAAGTTTTGCATCACATTTTTTCCTCATTTCAAAAGGTGCTTCTTTCCTGAAGTTTCCATTTTTCAGATTCCATTACAAAATTGTCTCAGCTGTCTCTGGTTGGATGGACATTATGTGGCTCTTAAAGAAGAATGTTGGAGTAAAACTCATACATTGATTTATGAGGTGATATTTAACTTGACATTTTTACCGTAGCACAACTGTCAGGACGCCATGGTCATTAGGCAACCAATTCAGTTCAGTGAGTCAGCCTTGCGACACTCCTCCATATCTGTCTACTATCAAGCTACATCAAACAGACAACTCCATCTGTTGTGTTTTATGTACCCCCGCACGATCCAACTTTGTAGGATCTGTAGGTGATTAAAAACATTTTGTATCAGGGCAAACACGTGTGACTTTGGGACGAAGCGATGCAGATGCAGCTACATAGGAGCGATATTTGTGTTTTTATGCGTCTATGGATTCAGTCTAGGTGACAAAATAAATCCTTGGGATTAATGCCTTACAGAGAGAGATACCTCTCCTGCAGCTTTTTTGGCAATTCTGTTGAAACACTGACAGTATGGAACAAGAGAAACGAATCCACAAGAAAATCCACAAGACCCCGTGTTGACTCAGGATTACGGTGCATTACTTACTGACTCAGATGCTTTGTCATTCTATTAGTAAATATTTCTTCCCACTCACTCCCAGACATACAAACACATACACACACTCTTTAGCCCATCTTTAGAACGATAAGATTTAAAAGCAAGCTTTAACATGCAAGAGGGAATTTTTTTTTTTTTGAAAAGACACAACAGGAGACAAAAAGCACAACATTAACAACCTTCAGGGCAGAAATGTCTTCTTTATTGTTAGTACATGCTTCCAATTGAGAGAAAAACACATTATTAATAACTCTCCATATTGTTTTGTTGACAGCAAAGAGCCCTGAGAAACGAACACTATTTTAAGTGCTTTGGTATGCGGTCGGAAGGCCAATTGGACTGCATGTATCATATGCTGAAATCAAGCAGCTGCAAAATTACAGTAGCGTGCCCTCACCGCAACCGACTGGAGCTGTGCAATTAATCAGAGGTTAACCCCACAACCCCACAAAACTTGTGCATAATCTCTAATTTACGTACCTCCCCTCTTTACATGCCCAAACACACACACACACACAAACAGATTGAGACAGTGAAGCCTCAAACGTAGACACAGACTGGAATTACTTCCAAAAAGAATGTGGGTAAACATGTCATATGTTCCATAAGTAGATGTCAGTGCACCAACGCATCTAATAAAAATGTTTTGGAATATGTCATGCAGAAAATAATAACTCTAGGGAGGAGAGTTATTGTTTTCAGACATGAAGTACATACCTCACATTTACTAAAGAGTTGTTAAGACAGGACTTCCAGTCCAGCAACTGATTCACAAATGAGGTGCAGCATTATCGAGCCTCTTCCCCCCGTTTCGCTCCTCTGACTTCCCACACGCACGCATCCCACCATTAATCGCTCCTAATAGCTTTGTTAACTCCGTCTCACCTTCCTGTATTCTCAGCCCTCTCGCTCCGAGGAAGGAAACCACTGGACAATACCTCATCACTGCATACAAAGCATCTGAAATGAACATTAACACGTCAAGTGTCCTGTGAGGAGGGAATCTGCTGTGTGTACAGATTCCAGTTCAGGTCACTGTCAAAAACTCTACCAGCAGTTCGTAATGTAAGGTGATTGATGGACACATGTCCACATGGGGAAACAGTGTTTTAATTAGGATTCAGATGTGCCAGTCTGGAAATAAAGATAGTGCTATCATGAGACCCAGCCCTTTGTCATGTTCACTGTATCAGCTGTTGCAGGAATCAGGAGCTTGCTAGCCTGTGAGTCAGCCACAGCAGCAGTCTCCCAGCAAGCTAATACTAGTGCCAGTCCTCAGTGTCAGAGGAATAATAAACTAGCATGTTCACGTATCGATTTACAGCCACGAGCTGCCACCCCTGACTTTGGCATTCTCTAATTGGCTAGAAGGGCAATATCTCTGTTCAATGAGCCTGGATCACAGATATATAATGCTAACTGTAGAGCCATGCTGTCAGTGAAGAGACGCAAATTAAAACAAACTCTATAAATCACTTTAAAAAGCTGTTAGACTGATGCCTGTCCCTGTACATAATCTTTTGAAAGTGTTGTATCCCTAAAAATGTACCACTGTAATGCTGTGTTGGTGCTATGACCTGGTGACGTTTTCAACTACAATGCTTGTGTTAGTTGACTTTACGTACTCACACCGCACCATCAGCACGTGAGATACTGAGGCCTACTACGTCTCGTGGCAGTAAAGACGAAGAGACATCTTTGTGAGCTATAAGCTCATGTTTGAACAAACTTTGAGTGAGGTGGCTCGGTGGTATGGCTCTGTTTGTATGAGCCAATGGAATGCAGTCCTTACGTGTCCTTGGAAGTACCCTTGTTTGAGTCAGGGGATCTTAGAGCAGTTCATTTAAATTCATCCTGTTTGGAGGAAATCTTAATCTCTCTTTTTCTTCAGGTTGGTTTCAGTGATGGCTCTTGTTCAGTTTTATTCTACTGCAGAGGAAGGAGGAGGGGAAGATCCTTCAACATCCTGGTCATGGATTAGATTCAGAGTGGATGACATCATTTTCTGGGGCTTTGCCCTGCTATGTTGTATTGAGCTGACCGTGGATAAGCGGGAGCTCCGACAGGGATACATGCAGTTCACAAACAATATCCATCTGGAACAGAGAATGCCACCTCTCAAGGACTGACCAGCAGGTTGTAAAAGCAAATTAATTTATTTTCCCCAAATGACTTTTCTTCTGAAACCAGTGGAGTTTCCTGATGTTTTTATAATATCTCTTCACTATATCACTATTCATGGAAGTGACCCTTGGGATATGCCTGGATTTTTTTTTTTTTTTTTTTTTTTTTTGATTACCGTAGGGTCAGTTCATGAGTGCTGCATTTAGACTTAGAGATGAAACTGTTTTTTAAACTTAAAGAAATGTCAAAGACAAGATTCTGTCATATATATCAGTCAATATGATCTGATGTTCTAATTGAAAATCACACCTGTCAGGAACCTGTGCAAATAAATGATTTGACTAAAAACAGCTCTCCTGACTTCTGTTCTCTAACTTCAGGGAGTTCAAGGATTTCACCAGAGGAAGAGGAGCAAAAGTCAGGATATCTGCAATTGCAGGATTAATTTTAAGCCGTTAGTGAAATCCAGTTGGGAAGAGCTTTGTGTGTTTCACTGTTAGTGTGGCAAGAAGTAGCTAATGAGATGACACTGAAAATTAACTTTCATCCTGCAGATGGTACTGAGTCAAGAGTTTGACTTAGGTTTAAGCCACTGATAGATGATGTCGTCTCAAAGCTTCATCATTATGTTGTATTTGCATTGTGCCACGTTCGGATGCAGCTTACAAACACAACTCTCTTTTGATGCATGACCGTGGACCAATGTTCAAAAATCTAAATCTAAAATCTCTAATGAGTGGTACATTCTTAACTGAATGAAGGAATTTTGGCTGGCTTGAATTAATTAAATTAATTGCAAAGAGTTGAGGAATTTGATATGCTCTAGCTTTTTAACTCGTTTTGTTTGCATACATACACTTTACTGCTTCACCAAACAAATATTGTATGCAGTACAGTTATGGTGCAAATACTAAATTGAGAAATTAACGGCCAGATATCAGCAATATTCATCCTCTAATCTTGATTTTGATTTTTCATTCTTACATTACTGTTTTTATTAATCAGCGAACAGTGGCTTTGACTGAGCTTGAAGAGAGAGTCTTTTGCACAAGCAGCTGTCAGTGTTCAGGCCTGCATGTCCCTCTTTTGCTTTATAAGAATTGACACTTCATGAAACAATACACCAGGGGGCTCTTTTATTAGGTTTCACTGTTTCTAATCAGATCCATTTGTGTTTTTGTGGGTGTTAGACACCACAGAGAACAGTAGCTTGCTTGAACTAACTGATGTCATTGTTGACATTCAGGATAATCTTCTTCATAGGATCCATTAAGATTATCAGTATGTTTAAAAACCTTCACTGAGCCAGAGGTACATGTAGATATAGATAAGATTGTGCGGTGGCCGCATAGTAGGGTACATGTAACGAAATTAAATTCTTGCTTGCTCTGTTTTGGGAAATGTTACAAGAACATTATTGTTTCGGAGTCATGATCACTTCTAACTTGAAACAACAAAACAAATTCTACAGCTCTTCATTCTACTGTAGTGTATAAACCAAGCAACCAAACCAGGCAACAAAAAGGCAGAACAGTATGGATTTTGGTTTGACAGGTGGAGAGAAAGAAGGTGCAAACAGGATACCTGTGTTGTTCCGCTTCTGCTAAACGTGATTACAGAGGGCATCCTGACAGACAAGAGAACTGACACTGACCATGTAGTCACAGTCATCCCTGGTTCCACTCACCTCCCACTACCCCCAAGGCTATCTTATGACTTATGGTAATTTCATCATCTTTAATACAAGAACACTTTCTGACTTCCTTGACTAGGGATAAAAAGGGATGTGCACTTGCACTTTAAGAATCCTCTGAGTCTGAGAGGAAGGGACAGTGGACAGCAATGTTAAAGAGGACGCAACAGCATTAGAGGCAGGACCAACAGACTCTGTGTGCTCCAATGACCACTAGGCTCAGCCTGACCCTTGGTTGTGGAAAAGCACATCAACTTCAGTGGCCTTATCCTCATGTCGCCTCCACTGTGCTGTTTTATCAGTGATAAGGTGGAAAAAAGTCTGCTGCAGGTTGCTCCATAGCTACTAGTGTTGTGGTCCCTTCGACTTCTAAAGACCCAGACCTGACACTTGGCTCATGGACACCTGTTATGAGCCAAAATTACGAGATTTTTGATTATATTTCTTTCCTTACTGTTTATTTTTTTGGGGTTTGATTTTCTTACAGAGCTGATTAAAGATCAACCTGATATCCAAACTTTAAATTTAAAACATAATTTATTTCTATTAGATGCAGTATTATGCAGAGCCCTGTGAGTACAGAATTCCCAGTGGCTGTAATAATGAACACTGCATATGTTAAAAGAATGAATATATACTGCAGTGTAAATCAAGTTGCTATTAAAAGGAAACAAATCAAAAGGAGTTTTAGGAAATGAAGGTTTAATATTAGGTATCTGACTTACTCCCAATTAAAGTGGAACTTTCTCATGCCAAGAAATGCGACAGCAGCACATTTAAAGGGGCCAAGTCAAATCGCCTGTGGTTGAGACATCTGCATTTGTTTGCATATGGGTGCTATTCCTAACCATTTATTTGAAAGACTACAGTATATTTAAGGATTTATATTTGGTCAATTCTGGATTAATCTCTGTTGTGCAAAACACTCTGTGACTATGAACCTCATCCAAACAAGGGAGGGGACTTCTGGAATTGTAATTGCATGTACTGTATGCTGTGCCTGACCAAACACATAAGAACGCACATAAATTCGAAATTGAAGCTTAACACATGGCAGATGATGAACTTCACGTCCAAATCTAACTTCATTAACAAACGACGGTTGTGTTTAATTCCAGGCAGGATCAGGACAACTTGACTTTCAGGCTGTTGCCGCTGCATTTGGCAAATGGCTCTTGAGCTGAAACGCAGCCCTTGAGACTCATATGCAACAGGTTAAGGTTGAGACCGCAGAGTGGGGGAAGGGAGGTTGAGGAGAGAAGTGTGCATCTGTGTTTGTGTGTGTGAGACACAGACTGGGGAAAGGCCAACATTGAAAGAAGTGTGTGTCTACATGTGTGCACATGTCTGAGTGTGTGTGTGTGTGTGTGTGTTTGAGATGGAGATAGAAGGAGCAGACAGCATTCAGTGAGGCACCACAAGAGGTCACAGATGTGAGGAGAGAAAGTGCACATTCAGCATTTCCCAGGGAGGGGGATGAGTGGTTAGACAGTTGGAGAGTTAGAAGATGCAGGTGGTGCTGCTGAACGTGCTGGTAAGCAGCAAACCTGACAAGTCTAATCAGGTCTTATCTGGCTCTGCTACAATTTCATGGCTGTTTGAACCAAGTGGGCCATGTTCCTCAGATCTCTGGTAGAGGATTTTATCTTAGGAAAAAGTTTCCATAAAGCATCTTGAAGCGATGTGGGGAAAAAGGCTGATTATCCTTTCTACAATAATGTCTCAAGGCCTTCTGAGAGCAGAACAGTATTTTAAACAAGGCCAACACACCAGCAGGGTAGAGACCCAGTAACTGCATGATAAAGACATACAAGATATAACACAAAAGGCATGTGATGTGAAATGACACCAGGTCACGTTATGCTTATATTTTCTTATTCTGAATAGTAAAATGGGTAGCAGTTGTATGAGGTAATTTATAATAGAAAAATTCAGATGAGAAACAGCATTTAAAGAACAAATAATCTGCAGTTTAACCACTTCTTGTTCAGTTTTGTTTAATCTGACCGATTCTGGCACATGATCAGCTGCTCAGTTTCATTTCATTAACATTTTTCTCTTCACGTTCTATCATCAAAACCATTTTCTGAGCTGTACTTACCACCACAGGGCCTTGTTTACTGTTTACTGCGGTGAACACTGTTGCAGCAGGAATCAGGCCAATCTTTGGATGTGTGGCTAAAAAACATTGTAAACAGATCTGCCACTTAAAAAAAAGTCTCTTAGTCTGTGGCCACAATTTTAGAAATATTATGGATGTCAAGGACGCCAACATTTCATTTTGGCTTTTTAATATGTTCAGCCTGTGGTTAAAAGAAAAAAAATAAAGAAAAAAAACATTACTGGAAGGACGTTCATATCTGTATACCTACCAGGCCACAAGATAATTCTGTTAAGTTGTGTACTTGTATGGGATAATGTTGAACAAGGCCAACCATCTGCATTTCACATTACCATTACGCATGTTTAAACCCAGAATTTACTGTCAAATTACAGCAGCATTAACACTGACATACTGTCTTATCACCTAATAAAGCTGTTAGGGATAAAATGTTTACATAATTATCCAACAGACACAGAACTGCATGTGGAGTCATATTTTTGGCCACCTGATAACCTAGATCTGTTTGGGTTTTCACAAATTCTTGAGGAAATTATCTGTCTCCTTCTCTGCTTAATGCTCCAGTATGTTCATCAGCTAATCTCTAACTTGTCAGCTATTTGTTGCAGGGCAGGTAGTGTACTTTATTCAAGCTTGTTCACTATAAACAGCTGCGTGCTGCTGGTAAGAGCAGAAAGAGTCTAACCTGAGCAGTCAAGGTCTAGGCTGCAAAACCAAAACAATGAACTAAAAGATGCAAAAAAAAAAAAAAAAACCATGCAGAACTGAGGAGAACTGAAGAGTCAGCTGGTAAATCCACTGTGTGGATTCACGAGAAGCACTTTTACATACACTCAGCCATCTGACCTATTGCTGCAATAAAAAAATTAATAATAATAATAATAATAATCTGATGTTTACAAATAGCTGGCAGTTTATTAGCAACACCTAGCTAAAATTAATGCAGTCTCACACAGCAGCCCTGCAGCTAAAGGTTGTAATTAGGGATGCACTGAATATTCGGCCACCGAACATTTTCGGCCGAAAATGGCCCAAAAGTTCATTTTCGGTTTCTGGCCGAAAGACTTTTATCACCGAAACAACATGGCCGAAACAGGATGTTGTGATGACGTACTTCAGTATATCTGAGAA
>JBBMJY010000007.1:20096382-20125443 GCA_037833715.1 Toxotes lorentzi | reverse complement strand
GTGTGTGTGTTTTTTGTGTGTGTGTGTGTGTGTGTGTGTGTGTGTGTGTGTGTGTGTGTGTGTGTGTGTGTGTGTGTCCTGTGTGTGTGTGTGCTTTGGTGTGTTTTGAGTTTGTCAGTTTTCCCAAGGGGGTGATGTTGAATCACCAGACAGGAAGCTATTAAAACAGGCCGAACACTGCAGCTGTCAATCAAAGTGAGTGACATCACAGTCAGGTGGCAGGCGAGGCAATGCATCACATCACAGTACGCCACAAACAAACAAAAAGGTAGCCAGACTTTGTCTGTTGCCAGACTTTTCTCCTGTGGTTGCCAAAATGAGACCAGTCCTCAAGCTTTGCTTAAAGAACTTAAAGTTCTTAATGGTGAGTTTAGAGATGTACTAAGCCAGTCCACAGGATCAGGGGCCAATTAAGGCATTTTTTAATGACTCCACATTGGAGATAAAGAGATCAATTTCCAGTCCCATTTTTCTGCAGAGAATTCCAGCTGTCAAACATGCCAACACACAGGAACATAGCTGCAGTGCAAGCTTATTTAAAAAAAAATAAAAATAAAAATAAAATAGGTCCATTTTAGCTGTAGTTCTCAGGTATACCACACCTCTAGTGTGCTGCTTTTAGTTAAAAATACTTTTTTAATGTTCTTGATGGAAATGAGAGGCTGCCCAAATCCCCTCCATACATCCTGTCACAAAAGCCCCACAGTGATGCTCCTCTCTCCCTAGATTTGATAAAATAAAAAAACCCAGAACATCAGAACATTATGACACTATATAAAACACCAGAAACCATTAAAAGGAAGCTATATTTTGCTAAAGTGGTGCTCTTGCACGGGAAAAAAACATGTGTAACTTGTTTTGAGGATGAAGACAACAGTGCACTTAAATCGATAAAGGTGTTTCTCTAAAATGCCATGGCTAAGTACCAAGGTCACCACTGCCAAGGTCTTCATTTGGTAGTCCAGATACTGCAGAGTGGTTTGGTGCTGAGATCTGCACAATTCACTCTCCCTGTCTTTGGTGAAATGTAAACAATACCAGTGTCCTTGTTCATCTGCTCATGCAATGCTTTTGGTGGCAGCATGCTAGACCTGTAAATAAGTAACAGAAGTTTTCTTTCTTTTTTTTTTTTTTCCAGCAGCAGAGATATTCTGTTTTGGCAGACTGAGGAATGTCCCAGTCCCCACCCTGATGCTTGTTCCATTTAAATTTTCTCCAGCCCTTTCCAGGGCCTGCGTTGCAGCAAAATATCCCCTTACACTGAGAACCCACATACAATGTATTTGTATCTGCAAAGTGCATTTCCCTCAGTTATATGCCATATATCACTCACTGTGTGCCTTATTATCTACAGTGTACGGCTATGGGCTTTTCATTTCTCAGTTTAAGAAGGCAGTTGTTTATCCTTGCAGAGGCTGTTTGAAATAAGTGGAGCTCTCGCTTAGATTTTTTTTAAGGCTGAATTGTTTGTCACTAACTCCTCCCAGCCGTAATAAAGATATTTGACTTAATAGCATGATTTCATCATTTTGCAGTGGCACCTTACTGGTACTCAGTCAAAACTAATGACTTAGGGATGCACCGAATATTTGGCCACTGAACATTTTCGGCCGAAAATGGCCCAAAAGTGCATTTTGGTTTCGGGCCGAAAGACTTTTATCACCGAAACAACATGGCCGAAACAGGATGTTGTGATGACGTACTTCAGTATATCTGAGAAAGACACACGGATAGCGATTTGCAAAACATGTAATGCCGAAATTTCAAGAGGGGGTGCATCTGCAAAGAATTTCTCCACGTCGGGTTTAATTTATCAGCTGAAATCCAAACATCTCCATCGCTGTGCTGAATATGAGAGGAATGCAGCACAGAAAAGGAAAATCCCTCTGAGCACGCCCACTCCATCTGTGCAGAAGTTAAACATTTTATTCAGAATTTTATTTTAGATTGTGCATTGTTGGAATGTGCTAAATTAATATTTTCATAATTTTGTAATTTCGGTTTTCGGCCTTGGTTTTCTCATTTTCGGTTTTCGGTTTTGGCCAATCATTTTCATTTCGGTGCATCCCTAGTTATAATGTTCAGTTTTAGAGATGTGTTGATTCAACTGTATGATCATTTTGTAGACTGCACTTTGTGATACCTTTGGTACCTTACCATCTACCATGTTCAAAATACAGAATAAAGGAAACACCAAAAGCAAACAGCGGGGAAAAGAAATGGAATTTCCAGTCAAAGCAGAGCCACAACTTCAGTTTGTACCAACTCACTATGACCCAACACAAAACAGTGAAGATGGCAGAACTTGGCTCACCACCAATGATGCAAAACGCTCTCCCTGCTAACAAAGACCAGAACTCACAAACCACTGCATGATCGACAGCCACGCTACTGATCAACCTAAATGAAAACAGCCAACTGAAGGGTGAACTGAGCCATTATCTCCCACTCTGAGGCACCAGTAGAAATCCCCTTGAAGACCACTGATGAAATAACAAGAGTTTTTCAACTTCTTCTTATTCAACCTCTTACCGCTGCAAGAAAAACTTCACGTAACACAATGTGTAATTCTGTTGTATTTGTTTTTCAATCCAATTTGAACCTCCGAATGACAAGTTCTTGGAACAATCTATGTCTGTCTGTCTACACACAAAGTCTGATTCCTGGTATAGTTCGGTCAGCAGAGGGTCATAGCAAAATCCAAGCAACCATTTGCACTTGTGTGTTCAACTGAGTACTAAAAAGATGTGAATGTGTGTTCTGCATGTTTGCTTTTTTTAACTTGATTTGACCACTTTGGTTTATTGTTGAGGTTTGCCTGGTCATTTTTCAAGTGGAGTGTGCATACAAACTAACCCCCAACAACATGAACTGGTTGACTTCAACTGTTCAAGGGCCTTTTGTTTTGTCTGACAAACCACATTCATATCTGGAGGTCAGCTCAATAAATATTACACACATTCAGATACTCCCTGAACTTCAGAAAACCAGACGGGGAATTAACTGTCTGCTTGCGCAACACCAGCCTAGCAATAAAGTATTCTGTGTCTCTGATGAGTGCATAAGTGAGTGCGTAAGTCCTCTTCTCATGTGTTTGCACTAAAATTTCACGATCTCGCCTCCCCCATGTAATCTTCCAACAACCTTCTGACATCCTTGATAAAAAGTTCATGTGTGAATGAATGTGTGTGAACTCTGAGGCCCATTTTCATTGCTGCTTCTTCCAAGTGGGACTCGTAACCACACCCAAATCTGTAATGCTGTAAATATTACGCTCCTGGAGACCAAGTGAAATAGAGGTGCAAGTAACAGGTGCTTCTCAAGAGCAGCACTGGGCTACGTCTTGGAAAAATATTTGAGCAACCTAGCAATATTTCATGACATATCAAATAATGATGCTCATTCAATGCGGATAAGGGCTCACAAGAGGACGCTGAAAAGGTGCACCGAGCTCTCGGAAAATTTCTGATTACAAAAACAAATAACTTTCTCCCTGTGCATATACTGCCAAAGAAATGTTTCCTGTAAAATCACATATTAGAACAAACAATCACAAACGCCTTTTCCCTGTTCTGCTCACAGCAAATTCATTATAAGAACTGTAGTCATCTTGTTTGTGTAGTTGAGGTTCCATCCATCAACAAGACAAAGAAGCCTGAAGTACTTTGTGTTTCTAGTTTGAACCTTAGAACTGGAACAGTTCCTTCAGCTTGGAGATTCATTATCTGTAGCATCTCAACATCACATGGATACTCTGTAAATGTCATGGTTGCAAATACCAAGCCTGTGTTTGGCTATGAGGCAGTTTTGGCTTTTTGGCCACAGGTGGAAATGCAGGTCATGTGATGTCCATGGACCCTAAGTGACTTCACCCTAACACATCGTTACAACAGAAACAGCTCTGAAAAGAATTATTTGTTTTGTGTTGGGTTTTTTTCCATTGTCAATTCCAAAATTACAATTTGTATAACTGAAATTTGATCCACTAGGACCAATAAAATATTACACTTCTTGACAAGCCCCATCAAAAAATTACTTTTGTGGTATTAGATGTGTCGAGGGAGGCTGAAAAGCTTTTTGGCGCAAGCATCTAGTGAACAACACTCATTGGTTAGGGGCCATTTTGGAACATGGTACCCAGTTGTATAATACACAGGTTAGCCAGGTTGCACACCTCTAAATCACTGCCCATGTCTTTGTTGAGAAATTGGCTGATGTTTCCCTGGTTGGAGAAACAACAGATGAATCAGAGCTTCAATCAGAGGAGGTGGGATTAACAATCAGGTTGGGATCTTCCCACATATCTCTCTATGGAGGTGTACCCAGAAAAACAGTGCTAGAAAAATAGGAAAAACAAGGGCAACTTAAATTACTATAAAAGTTGTTGTAAGTTGATTTACCACAAATCACAACTCTTTAAAAACTCTTCATGAAAAACTCAGTCAGCCGCTACCACACCTCTGAAATATCCCTGCACTTTCTGAAACAGAAATTGGCTAAAAAAGGGTTCAAACAGTCTGATTCAGTCTGACTGACAGGTCAGATTCAGATATGCAGCCTAGCTCATACAAGCGGAGATGAGGTTAACATAATGCAGCTGGTCAGTGCTGTTATTCCTCATGCTTCACTGCTTTCCTTTTACTCCATGGCTCTGTGACTGTTTGTTAAACCACCTCATTCTGTAAAACCTAATGACAGAGCTGTGTTTTCCTGAATCTTGAGCTCATGACTAATTAACCGACAGAGACAAATCTGTTATGCGGGGAGTAAGAATACATAAATCACTGTGTTGGAGGTCTCTATTTCATCAAAGTTTGTGGGAGCTCAACTTTGCAAAACCTCCAAACCCCCAACACCCAACGCTGTTTATGAAGGTGACATCATTATATAACAAGCTAAAGGAAGTAACTCATTAATGCCAGCAAAACCACATGATATTGCAAAAAGGATAGGACATGTTTTACAAGGCAGAAAAGGGAGGGCTGAAGCGCCTGTTAAAATGAGACTCGGCCAGATAAGTAATTGCTCCTGATTTTGCCAAAGACATAACATCATAAAAACAGCATCCACTTAAAACTGACTTGGCACACACATTCTCTCACACTACCTCTTAATGTGAACAATATGAAAGAGTCAAATCTGGGTTTGCAGCGTTTTTAATACATACACCAGGTGGTCTCTTTAAACCAAGAGTGAGGATAATAGACGTGTGCAGCATATTTGGTAAATCACACTTAGTGGAAAAGAGTGGACAGTTCACAGCAGCTTGTTTGTGTCTTTATAACCAAGATTCTGCAGATTTGAATAAATTATTATCAGCATCTTTCAACGTAAATGAGCGTATCTTTCAGGGGACAGCATCTTTTAAGAGTTAAGCTGATACTGTGATTATATTGTGCATAAGTCGTTTGTGCTTAAGCATGTTATCACACTGCAAATCTGGGAACATGTCAGATCCTGATATAGGACGACTGCACACATTAGACATAAAGGGAAAGGAGCGGGGGCCTAACAGAGACCGAGCAGCTAAATTCTTGCCCTGGGGATCCTAGCAGGTTAATCCATCCATGCCTAAATCATCACAGTTTGTACAATACAATACACAAAAATTCACTTTCCCTGCCAAATCACACCACTCACACACAGTTTTGCTCCTGCCAACTTCAATAGCCAAAGGAAGAATACCAGTTCTTACTTGTGCAACTCTTTTAGTTCAGCGAGTTGTAACAGTAATTAGAGTAAATACAAATAGATGCATAAAGTCATTTGGATCATTAAGGAGCTCAAACTGCTCGGCTAAAAACTGTCATATACTTGGCCTGAGGAGCACATTATATAATCTACTTCTATTTATGTACAGAACTCAGGCCTCTTGCCGCACTTATAGCTTAACTTGCATCTGATCACAAAGACGCTGTACTCATGACACTGCTAAGATGTGTCTACTGCATGTCAGAATCTTAGTAACCACTAAACTTCTGTGTGAACACTTACACACTGGTGTCTCCAGCAGAGAGATAATATATTTAATGGGGCAGTAAATTTCTGTTTTTTTGTTTTGTTTTGTTTTTACTGTTGCAGTTTTTATGTGAAGAGGAATCTCTCCTTGGTTTTATAGCGATTAAAAATGATAGATTTACCATCTCATTTACTTCAACTCACTCTTATTTCTCATCGAGGTGGGACATCGCCTTCAGAGACAATGACAAAAAAATGGTGTGTTATTATCTGCTGCCAGTAATCTGTCTATGTTTGTGTTCTGTCCCATTCAGCAGGCCTTTTTGAAGGATCCCTTGATGGATGGGAGCGAGCAACAGAAATGGACAAAATGCCTCATGTTGCAGTCTGTCTCTAGTAAAAGTTTTATGAGCATGTCCTCTCCCTCATTGATGTTATGTCCAGTGACTCAACACAGAAAAACCAGAAATCAGTCATGTGACACCCAAGGAAGGAAATGGCCTGGGCTCTAAAGCCGACAGGTTGACACATATGCAAAAACAGGAAAAATCACAAAACAGATTGATGCTACACAGATTACATTTTACGAGTGGTCGGGGAAATGTCATTTGGGTTCTTCATTCCTAGAAAAAAAAAAGAACACAATAAACTGAGCCACATCTGTATTTTTTGTTATGACAGCGTTGTGTTAGATGAACAGCTGGGAAAAAAGGAAAACAAGACAGCAACTCGAGAGATGAAAAGAAATTGTCTTTTACAAAGATAAACATTAAAGTTTGTGGAAAATGGACTAACCAACTACAAAACAAGAGCAATATATATATATATATATATAAACATTTTGGGCATAACCAGTGTTTATTTGGAAATCCTACAAGGGCTGTTTAATAAAGCACAGCCTTTGATACAGGTCCACCTTTCAATAATGGGGATTATAGGGTAATGGTGGCAGTGACTGTTTCCTGGTTGGTCTGTGCCATACAGAAATGTCTCATTGCAGGAATTCAAGGAACTTTTCCTGCTTGCCTTGAGCTGGCAATGTTCGAAAGCTTTCCGTGTGTGTCTAAGTCTGATTCCAAGTGAGTGGGTAGCTCTATATTAACACAGATGGGTGGATCAGAAGGCCTACATAGCCATGTCCTCACCACACAGCAATTCAGACTTTTAACTGTAACAACACATCAGTGTTTCATTGCAGTCTAATGAAGGAGAAACCTTGAGCGCCTTCAGAGTCCCGTGATCTTAACGTGGCCCCTGGTTAACAGTGATGGATGACATGCAGAATATTTGACTTTGTTGCTCCCCTGCTGTCCCTGAGCTTTGTGTCCTCCAACCCCTCCCTCGGCGAGAGCTTGTTAATTCCTGCAGGCTGGTTCCACATTACCACACCATCAGTCCAACATAAAAACAGTCAGGTTTTGTTCAATCTGAGGGACATTTTGGAAGTCTGTGTGTGGGCTGGTTAGCTATCCCAGTGCAGTGCTCTCTCCTTACAATTTACAAATTATTAGAAACCTTTTACAACCAGGCTTCATTGTGTTCATTAGTCTTTTGTATTGTAGTTTCTATGGAAAAGCAATGCTCTGACGTTGCCTTAATGACCAAATTGTAGCCATGGCGTTTGCCAGTCGCTTTGTTAGACTCCATTGCCACATTGTGCTGAGCATAAATGCCAAACAATGGCCCTTTTTGAATCACATCCCCAGAACTGTAAACCTATGAATCACTGTGGCTTTATCTTGTCCTTCAAGGCATCATTTGGGTAGAAAGAATTCAGGCCTTGGCAGCTCTTTTTTTTTTTTTTTTTAACAAAAGCTGACGCTTCAGATTAGGTCTACATTACCATTTGTGCTCATCACAATGCTCCTTCCCTCCCAAAGCACACCCAAACCTCCGTCACTGCTTGATAATGATGATCCTGTCTCCACCTGTTTATCTTTGCTCCATCACTTGATTTGCTCTCAGTCTGGTATGCACAATGCGTTGTTGTGTAGATAGCGAGCCCGGCAGTCAGACTACAGCCTCTATCCAGCAGATGCCAAGACTAATTCACACTCAAAGATGTCAGCTCTAAATCATATTCACTGCTTATTATGCTTTTGACACATACCCCTGCCTTTTTGACTTCTTTTCAAGGACTTGCTATATGTATAGGCAGTCCAATGAAAGAACAGCTTGGTCATACATACACTTATTAGCCTGCAGCCATCATATAAATTTTCCAGACTGATACTACAGTCATGTAAAATGTGCAAGTGTGTTTCACGTTTAGCTCAACTGAAGTTGCATCTTCTTATGAAGAATACACTTAACATTACAGATAATCACACACAAGCCTTTAACGGATCCTACTAACAAGTAGTGTGTGTGGGCAAAGCCTGATTTATCTTATTCTTCTGTACCACAGAGCTCCCAAATACAACTAAAACACATTGATGAGCCACACTGTGAGTCTCACATACATCGTTCTTCTACTGTAAACACTCACCAGAGCAAAACCTTTGCATTAATCTGCATGTCTTCTTTTGTTTATTGCCAGGATTTATTCCTCTTACAGTTACTATACACCTTTGTTTTTTTGTGAAATTTGATTGCTGCAGAACTAAAACACATTTGATAAATCCCTAAAGGGAAACGATGGTCCTTGGCCATATTTCTTTGAAGCAGTTCTCCCCAGTGACAAGATGTGAGAACGCCCAACTTGACTTCAAGGAAAGACAACATGGTTTCTTGCCCCGCTTCGGCGGGATGCAGACGCGTGCTCTCCTAAAACAATACCGAGGAGCAGTCAGCTTCATTTACCGTGATAAAGAAAAACACGGCTTTTTCTCTTAAGCTATGGAGGGTGAGACTTTTCAGAGAATGTGGTAGTAGATATTTCCACTCAGTGTTTCCATTACTATTTCTAATGACTAACAGTGGCTCAAGGGTGTCGGTGTTGTCATCAGCTTGGCAGTGACAAACACTGGGCCTTATCACCGCTCTACTTTGACTCTACGCTGTCCAAATATCCATTCCTGCCTTTTTGTTTTTCACTCTTTCCTTGTCTGCCAACCCCCCCCTTCTCATCTCCTATACAGTTCCTCTGCTCGTCATCATACCCACAGAGAATATCGGGCTTCTAACCTCACTGAGGTGTAACTTCTCCCTGAACCAAGAGAATCCCGCGTCCGTCAGTAGGAAACCAAAGTGTTGGAGTCATAAACACGAGGGCCGTTCGGCTAGAATTAGTTGACTGTTTTCTCTGCATTCCTATGAGCCAGAGCCCAGAAATCGTAACCATCCTCGGAGTATTGAACTCTCTTTATTTGATTTAGAAACCACTCATCTGTCACTTACAAGTTACAATTTCATCATTCATGTCTGCCTTGTTAACTCACTCACTCGCTAACCATATTCCAAAAGCGCTTATTGTGAACATACAGTAATGCTCTGTAAACTCTATCCAGAAGGTTTCTGTTACCAGAACTACTGTTATTTTAAAATCTTAGATCCTTGGATGGTAGCAAGCTCGTAACAATCAGAACGATTTAACAAAGGTAATGATTTAAAAATGTTTTTCTTACTGCTGCTGTTAAAAGGTAGGTCCAGGGATTATCCGTGTTTTTTCTTATTGACAATAAATCCCTTTGAAAGTGAACTCATACTATTGATCCTCAAGTATTGCCTGCAAAGCCTGATACATCTTAATCCTCTGTACCATAGAGCTCCACTGTTGTCCAAAACCTATTCAAAACACATCAGTGAGCCACACTGTTTACACTATTTGCACTAGAAACGTTTGATAAAATTTCCAGTGCCCAGCTATAGTAAATCACTTAAAAATATAATGATATGTTCAAAAGGAATCAGAGGGAATGGGGCTGAGATCCACAGATAAGGCAGGGTAGTCAGAAGGAACTGAGAAACAGACTAACACATTTTGTTTTGAGTCATCTAAATATGGTTTTGTGTCTCTCCGTGGACTTTGTTGACAATAACAAAAGTCTAGAATAGCGCCAGTCTTGTCGTTTAAGGTTAGTGAGACAACAAGGCCATGGACCATGATGCTCCAGTTTCCTTGCTGTGTCACAATGTCTGACACAACACAATGTGTCCCTGAACAGGCTGGAGGCAGAGGTTACACTAAAACAGAAAACAACTGTGGGTACTAAGAGTGCTCGGTGCTTTTACATACGAGAATTCTCCCCTTTAAAGACACACAGACTTCATCCTGATGTTTGAATATGAATTTGAATAGGGTTTGAACATGTTAGACATCAAAGGGTTAATTGTTAAAAACAAGATGGTTTTTAAAAAAACAAAGCTGGTTTACTTTTATGGGGTCACAGTTTTTTGCGCTTGTTTGTTGTGTTTTGTCCATCTGAAAAGTTTTCACAGATTATTGTAAGATAGTTCATTATATGTGTCACATAAACTAGAAGTTACTTGCAAATACTCCCCAATAAAGGGTCTAATGTGGGCACAGTAGTGTTTGAGCGGTATTGCAACTTCTTAGTTGGGCTTTTGTTTTAAGAATTCTTTAAAGAACAGTTTGAGAGTTATTTGTCTGACCCCAAGTTTTATGTGATTTGCCTATGAAAACGTGGCCTGAAAAAAACATCTTTTCACCTTTTCAACCATATTCAAATGTAGATGTACAAAAACACGTCCAGCAAAGAACAGCTTTGAACGCAGGTGGATGTGTGTCTGCGTGTGTATTTTTATGTGTGAACTGGATAATGTGGATTAGGCAGGCGTTGAATAGTAGGTGGTAATATGATAAACACTTTTTAATATGTATACATGTTTGTGAGGACACCTATTGACAAAACGCATTCACTTTCCCAAAATGTCCTCACTATGCTAAAATTGGTCCTCACAAAGATATATGTACAAGTACACACACACACACACACACACATGCACACACACACACATACACACACACACACACACACGCACACACACAGCTCCAAAGACAGCAAAACACAGAGGCCTGCAGGCACTCCTGTATGTTAAGCCAGACTAATGAAACACTTTCAAGGCTGACTAACTCTAAAGGACACACTATAAACAGACCTGAAGACACTTGCTAGCCTAGCACAATTAAGGCTACAAACAACCTATAATGCTCTGCATTACAGGAGTCAGTTTTACACAGGTACTGTCTATTGTGAACGTGGAACTGTATAAACAGCAATCACCCATCAGCACAGGTAATGGGGTTCAAAACTCAGCTGCATTGCTTCTGGCTTTGATCCATCAAAAGCCCCAGTTTTTGTGGGTGGGAAGCCAGTGAGGGATTGTGCAGTGCATGCAGTCCTAATGTCTGTCAAGAGTTGTGTCTCAAGGGGACAGCATGAACATCCATGTGCATAATGATTGTGACATAAGTCAAAAATGGTTGCTGTGGAAAACCATTTTCTTGACCACTGTTTTGCTAAATGAAAATAACGTTGCCAACTGTCCCTGAATGCAAACCAAAATGTACTATATACATTTGTAGACTGGAAGCAATTTATTGTTGATTTCCCAACCAACAGCTTTTAACACATGGCGCTTGTCTACACAGAAGAGTAGAAATACTGTAGATAAGTTTAATATTGAAATAGACTATAAATATACTAGCAAAGCGTATCTAATGTCTTTGAATTACCCATAACCTTCTGGTAATTTTTAAATTATAAATTGTGTCAGTATTGATTTTTTTTTTTATTGATTGATTTATTGATTGAGTACCAACTGTATTGCACTGAATCATTCTTCATAAATCTGCCAAAGTGTCTGACAAAACAAAACTGTAATGAGGGGAAAAAAACAGAAAGAAAAATAAAACCCATATTTTGCAACGTTGTGTTCCCACTCTGTGAACACAATGTGTATCATGTTCTCTCTTTTTGTGGCATGATTGTGACATTTAGCGCCACACAATGAAAGATTGGTTTGCACAGACACATTTGCCCTCAGACACAGAAACACAATCCTGGAATGTCTGACCAGGAGAAAGGAGCAAGAGACAGAAAATGTACCAAAGGACTGTATTCAGCTTCAGGTTCTGCTTTTATTTAGTTTTTATCCAGATCTGAGGCACAAGATCTTCAGCAGCTTGTCTGTATTACCAATAAATGTGATAATAAACCAGATTTTTTATTCTGGGTGTGTTCATGTATAACTGTACTCTGCTTGTCAGTGAAGCATACAGTGTGAGGGAAGGCAATGAAAACCAGACACGGAAAAAGGGAGTGGGGTCTGTGGCATCATGTTTTACCTTCTGTGCTCCGTTGCACGGTACGTGAGCATTATCAGATTGAGATTACCATCCATCCCCAGCTGTTCCCTTTCACACTGGCCCCCGCATCCCCACTACCATCAACTTTAGTGCCACCAACCATCCCATTCCTCTTTGCTCTTTCCCTTAACTGAAAAGCAGAGAAGCAGAAAGAGCCAGTGTGTTCAGCGATGTGTTGGCTTATCCTCATGGCTCGATCGCACTATCCAAACAACACAGCAAAAAGATTGTATCCAGAGCGTGTTTTAGCCTGTTTCTTACATTTCACTGGAAGAGAGAGGATGATGCATATTGACTGTGCATCCTGTCATATAAAATTTGCTTCAAAGCATGACTCCACATGGGTATTTATTTCGATTTGTCCAGTCTTAATCAAATAGTGCAACACAATTGTTGGGCCAAGACAACTAGCAACAGCCTTTCTTTCTCCTCAAATAACATCTGTGCACACTAGTAAACACAGTCTATTGTCTAGGCACAGCAGAGGCAGGGACAGTTTCTGGTTTGGTGACCTTAGAGTTGCATTTCTGCTTTCTGCGAATGATGTACTCTACTTTTAGCCACTGCACACATTATCAGGTGCCATCTTGCCCTTGTGACTCTCAGGAAGATGAAGCTTGCAGGCATGTTTAGCATTAACCATATATCTCCATACACAGCTTTGATTGGACACTTATTGTCTCTGGTTGGAGGTATACTGGAATTCATTTCCTCAGCTATGTGTTTCATCATGTTGTTTTTCTTCTTCAAATCCTGTTAGCTCACTAGTTATACAGCATTGGAGAAGCGACCTTGGCCTTAGTTTTCCCTCCGCTTTGTTTGAGGTACTCTTACGTAGTTGAGTTGTTGTAGAAAACAGCTGTGTTTGTGTTTCTCAAAGGATTCAAAACAAGCACAAATGGCCCCACCCCAACCCCCAAATGTCAGAGTATATTTGCATAAAGCTGAACACTACTTAACCTCTGCTGGGCGACTTTTGAAACATGGTGGACAGCACCAGGATGTTATGTGGAGGTTCTATTCACAAAGACTGGCTGCCTGTCATAACCCTAGTGTTTGAATACATATTTCTGAACACGGGATAAGGCTGTTTTCCCATGATTAGAGTTACATCTCACTTCTGAGGCTATGGCACTGAGAAAAACCCAGAAAACTCTGGATTGCCCCCTTTGCAATGCCAGTGAGCTTCTGCCCCATGTGTGAGGGGGTTCAAGTACCTGGTGGTCTTTGCAGACATTGTACTAGTCTGTCGTAAAGAGGGAGCTAAGGATGAAGAGGAACCCTCATCTATAGTCATGAGCCTTGAGTTTCTATTGTGTTAGGGTGTTAAGCCTTATCCTTGAGGGACATGAGGAAGAGCAGCTTGGACATGCAGAGGGACCTCGTATCAGAACTGCTGTTCCCTCGCACTGAATGGAGTCAGTTGAGGTGGTTTGGATTTCTGGTTTGGAAGCCCCCTGGACACTTTTCTATGGACTTATTTCAGGCATGTCCAACTGTAAGGAGACCCTGGGGCAGGCCCAGAGCATGCTAGAGGTATAACCCATCTGTCCTGGAAATACCTTGGGATCCATGCAGTAGAAACTGGAGGAAGTAGAGGGGCATCTGGACTTTGTTGTTCTTCTTGCTACCACCACAACTCAGAGCCAGATAAACTACAGATAATAACTGAATGAATGGATAGTATAGATGCACATATACAAGGTTCATAAGCAACAAGACAACTCTACAAATGACTATGTGAATGCACAAGTCAAACAAAAAACCTGAGGCTCCTATTTAGACCTTTGCTATGGCAACATCAGTGAGGCTACCTAGTCCCCAGTGACTTGGATCATAATAAGGTCCAGCTTCTACCAGCTTATCAACCACAGCTGAAGAGAGAGAAGGCCAAAAGGACTGAAGTCCAGAAACTGACCACCACCACTCAGACGATAACCCTTAGTCCTTGCTGTAACCTGTCTTGAAATGGAAGCTGCTGACCAGATTAAGCTATTTCAGAATGTCAGGTGACTCCAGTCATATGAGGAGAAATAAGGGAACAATATAGGAATGTCAAAAAAGGAGAGGGTCACATAAGTATAATAGCAGTGAAGTAAATGGGAAATATGCTGACCC
The DNA here is from genome assembly GCA_037833715.1 of Toxotes lorentzi. Classification (NCBI taxonomy): domain Eukaryota; kingdom Metazoa; phylum Chordata; class Actinopteri; family Toxotidae; genus Toxotes; species Toxotes lorentzi. The sequence goes on along the minus strand of JBBMJY010000007.1, from coordinate 20,111,096 downwards.
CTTCAATAGCCTGTGGTGTGGTGAAAAGCCTTCAACCTCCAGATGCAGCATCACAACTGCTCAATGTTAAATGCTTTCGTGCACTGCTGTTTTACTGCGCGACTCCCAGGTGTGAATGCATATAACTGTATCAATGTGAATAAACCAGCATGTTGTTGGAAAGCAGTGTGCAAGCTCAGCACGCCCTCTGTGAATACATTTCCATTTTTTTTTTAAACAAATTAGGAGAATTTGGATCAGCCTTGTAAAACTTTTACTGCGTACATCACATCATCCAAGAGCGCCCCAGTAAGAATGTTGAGTATATCCAGAAAACCAGGTTTTGGTTACTGCAAGAAGGGAAAGAGAAATAAACCACACACTCCTCCCTTCATATGAATTGGAATTATTATTTATCAAAACTCAATTTCAGCCAGAGGGAAAACCAATCAGATTATTCATGAGGCAATCTCTACAAGTATCATTAGCACGTCATCGCGATACATCTTCCCTCTCGGTGCTATCATTGCAACTAATCAGATTAGCATCATTATGTCATTACCTCAGAGTACCTGTGCATCATTTCACTTGATGAAATGTTCTATGAAACTCCCAACACATGGAACATCTTACCATACAGACGCCCATAGCAAAGGCAGTGGAATATGCTTATACTTAGCAGGCATATGATACTGATATTACATCATGCTGGCTTTCACATGCACAAACAAAACACACACTACAAATGCACAGTCTCTCACACAGGCACACAAACTGCACATACACACACTTTAATTGTCCCCTTTTCTTAATACAATATGGGTATGTTTTGTTAGGTTATCGTCCAAGAGAAGTTGTCAATGAAATAAACCTCAGGGCAATTTTTTATGATTGGGTTGAGTTGTTTTATTTATTGATCCAGTAAACAGCAATGCTTTCTCACTGAGCTACTGAAAAAGACTTAATGAAACTAATGGAAACATGAAAATAAAGGATGGCTATGAGGATTGATGAGAAACTCCATGTTTAAAATCATTCATGATGTTTGCTCAGGCTCCATGTGGCTTGATTTGCCATGGTCCTGAATGCACGGAAAGTAAAACTGGTTGAAGATTATACATTTTACTTAAAATGTAGAGGAGAAATATTTATATTTCTATTTCTCATGCCACTTGCATCAGTGATCAGCCAGCTCCTCGAGCATTACTGAAGTAATTTAAAAGAAGAAACCTTTCTAAAAAAAAAAAAAATCCAGAACCAACAATTAAAATCACCACAAAGTAACTTGCAGAAAAAGGCTGTTTTGAGTTGACTGACGAAGGCACAGAAAAGTAAGCGTGTCAGCAGTTTTTGCTAGAGTAGCTCATCACTTCTTGTTGTGGCTTGCCAACACTGCAGCGCCTGAGGTGCTGGGAGCCTGTCACGAGAGGAGCAGATAGTGGCTCACATGTGTAACTGGATCTGCATGGCACCGAATCCACATAGCACCACCGCCACTACTGCAGGATGAAAACGTTCATCTGCAGCATCATGTTTGTCAAGAATGCCTCCATGTCTCCTTGATGGTCACATATTTTTGAAATGAAAGTTTATACCTGTTCAACAGGTCAACTCAAATCATGAAATCTGAAAAACTGCTCTTACCTATTACAAATCATGACAAATGCAGCACTGATTTTAGCATTAACATCTGTTTGGTGTGTGTGAGGGGTACAATTTGTGACTTCTTTCATACATACCACTGCTTCTTCGGATCACCTACCAAACATATGTCAATATCTGGTAAAATATTATGACAAGACCTAAGATTTGTGGACTAGAGTTCTGTATCTGCTTAGGCATAGCACACAGAAACATCTGGATCATATAAAACAAAAGAAAAACTTCATGTGAAGCCTAAATTCATAAATGTCACTCTTTAAATGCACAGCAAAGAAGTAAAAAAAAGCCCTTACTTCAGTCGACCATGCTGGCTGAAAAACAGATCCAACTTTGTGACCGTGCAGGACATAGCTGCTGTATATCTTGGAGATCTGAGTATCCAAAACCAGTGCAACAGTGCATTCAGGGCAGTCCTCATCGACTCAAAGTAGGTAAAACATCATACTACAGCATTTAGCAGGTGCTGTCAGGTGGTCATCGGTCACTGGTAATCAGATCACGTTAACTGGACCAATGAATCATGCTGATGCAAGAGATAAATAATGGCAGACAGGCATAACCAGCAGCTTGGATAAGATGTGAAATGTTAAATAGAATAGATGTTATAGACACTAACATGAAACATGCAGCTGTATATTATACTGCATGTTGAAGTGAAATGTAAAAACTAAACTTGGGAATCACTGAGCTTGTCTCAGTTTACCACTGGTATTTAACACTTTTACCAGATGTTTTTGGGCTCAGTCCCAGAGAGCTGGAGTTTTCAGACTTGACAAAGACCTCCTGAATGCACTATTAGCTTTTGTCTCTTTGTGGCTCAGTTCAGGCGCTCAAGATGGTGCTGTGGTAAATCCTCTCATTCAGAAAAAGACACACTGGTTCAGCCCACAAGCCTTAATGCTTCCGGCTACACCTTTGTTTGTCACAAACTTCAAAGTCAACTGCAACTGAAATGGGGCGTTTCTACAGAAAGGAAACAGACTGAAAGTAGCCCAAAGCCAAACTCAGAAAACAGTACACAGAGAAAACCAACAGTATTTTACTGAGGAGGAAGGTGCATAACCAGGACGAGCAATATAAATATTCACTGTTCACAATAACTTAAAGAGGCACAGAATAAAGCAGGACAACTTATATGTTGATGTGAATGATGATATATGAAATATGTTTATTCCATGTTAATGTAATCTGTGTTAAGATTAAGTGTCGAACTACAATTTGTGTAACAGATAAACAAAATAAAAACCCACAAAATTATTGCATTACTATTATTGCCAAACTATTAAGATAACATATTGTCTTTCCATGAAACACAATCCCCTGCCATCATGTCATCAGGGCTTCATTGTGTCAAGCACCCAGTTTTTCATTATAACGAGAAAAATGTCATCATAACAAAATATTTTTCTAATTATCACTAAATACTCGCATGTGAGCAAGACATTCTTTTCTAGTTATTATTACATACCAACTTATCTCATTATAAAAACAAATGTTTATCCTTATAATGAGATAAGTATGTACGTCCTCAGAAAACATTTACAGGTTGCTAAGATGACAGAATAAATTGGAAACACTGAGAGCAACTTGTTTACGTAATGTGATGACGTTTTCCATGGATGGGATGAGACGTGGTGGCATTCTGCAATTACTGAACAAAGTAGATGGAACTGTACTGGAGGTGTACTTCCTTTTTTCCTTTATCACCTAATGAATGCAGAAGGCAACAATCTAAAAGCGGGATAAACTATATATATGTGTGTGTGTGTGTGTGTGTGTGTGTGTGTGTGTGTGTGTGTATATATATATATATATATATATATATATATACACACGGTGGAAAAAAAGTTTTCGGACACCCTTTTAAAAATTTTTTACACAATGTGAATGAACAGAATGTGCATTATCTGGGTCAGGAGGAGTGTGTGTGTGTGTGTGTATGGTGCTGTACCTCTTCAATGAGAGATCTGGGTTGCTGCAAATTCAGCTTCCATTGCCCCCCCACCCCCAAACTCAGTCTGTGTTTCTCCCTCCTGACACATCTCTGAATAGTAGGTCTTAACAGGGGCCCTTGTTGCCCAGCAATACAGGCGCTTCGTATCGGCACTACACTGTCTTTTCAAATTCATATCTCCCACGGCTCCCGTGGGTGGCAGCTTTGGATGCAACCTGTGTGTGTGTGTGTGTGTGTGCGCATGTAAAGGATAAGTATAAGAGGATAGAGCTATCTCAAAGGTCTCACATGTGGGAGCTGAGACTCCGCTCTGAGATAATTCTTGCTGTGTCGTGCAAGATTTCGTTTCGACAGAAAAGGCTGGGATCATACATTTAAGAGTGTGTGTGATAAGCAGGAGTGGGGTGGAGCATCAGTTTGGAGGTGGGAACACCAGAACCTGAGTCTTGTGATACACGTTTGTAGTGGTTTATTATAACCTGAAGCATTTCCCTCCTAAAGCTTAGTTCACCAATCAATGTCATCCTGACTCCTGAAAATGTAAATCTGAGCCTTCTATCACATGAACTGTGGTGGGGTTTGTTGGAATGTAATCCAATCCAGCCATAGGAGACCCTAAATTAAAATCTTTCAGGGGTATTAGATGACAGATGTTGACATCTGTTAGCCTGCAGTCCCAGGCACTCGGAGAGCCAAAATGAACTGAGAGCAAACTACAGTCAAACTACAGTGGACTCCTGGATGGTCATATTTAGGTGTCTCTTCACCTGAGACCTGCACCACAGAAATTAAATAATAGAAGAGTGCAGTCCATCATGTATAGTTAATATCTAGCAGGTAAATTCTGAAAAGTAATTCTGAAGGACTTTTCTGTCTGTCATGTGAAGATTGGATGTTATGCAGTTATGTTAATGTTCTTTTTCCTCCCAGTGCCTTCATCACAATTATAATCTGGCTCTACCATGATCAATCCAAAACATCCTTGCTTCTGCAGTCAGTAAAACTGTGTCAGCTTCATGAGTGTAGCGGAGAAACAGCTGGCAGATCAGTTTAAACTTCTAGCTCAAGTTCCAGGAGCCAAATCAAATTTTGTTTTCCTTCCTCTACATTCAAAATGTGTTACCTCTACTCGTTCCCAGTATGTGGTAGTACCTAATTTTTGGCTGTGAGCCTTGACTGTGTAGTATGAACCTTAAAAAACAACACACAGAGAAAATTTGATTTTGACTATGATACAAAGAAATCAGACTGTTTGTGAGATTGCAATCTAAATCCAAAATATGTTCTGACAAACACAAGTAAATAGATTGAAAGAGGTAGGGAAAACACCCTCAGTGTCTGAGCACACACTGTAAACTCTTCATACATTTGTGCTTCTTCTCCAATTTGTCCATATTCCTGAATGAATAAGGTGCAAACAGAGTGTCAATATATCAGTTCATTTAAAAAGACTCTATGGAAGATAATTAGTGTACAGGTTTTAATCACAGATTAATTACTGCACAAAGCTAGATAAGGAATTTATTCAGTCCACAATGAGATATTAACTGTTTTGAATAAGTGAATGCCTGTTCATACCGGATACACGCTTACCTGAAAGAAAAGTCTCTACTGTATAAGCCATGTGATTAAATTTGGGTTGTCTTTTTAATATTTTTGTTTACACAGCCATTAGTCTTTGAAATACTCCTGATTCAATTTAAATGACATACATTGACATACATTGAAATTAGACTAAGTCGAATGAAAGCATGCAGGTTTGCTCCAGATTCCTCATGAGACTTGTAGACTTGTAGAGCCATGTTGTGCATTTACTGCATTTTACTAGGAATTTGTCTGTCTGTTCATTCTTGTAAGACACACACACGTACTTCTTTCACCTCAAAGGTCAGGGGTCAAAGGGCAGTCAGTGAAGCACTAATCCAGCAGGTAGGAGGCTCAGAGTTTCTTTTTTATAGGGAAGGAAACATTAGCTGTCACAGGACACCTGTCCCAACCTGAAAAACAACATAATAGGTAATTTGGTGAAGTGGTTAAAACAGCTAATGTTTACATTTTCTGGTCTGTGCCACTCCAGAAAAAACAGCAGCACTGGTTTTTTATTCAAATAACACAATGTAACGAACTGAGAAGACACTTCAAGCAAACTGTCAAGATAAAAAGAAAACTGAATAGAAAAAGTTTCAGCTGTATGACTCCACTTTATAAATGTACAAAAAGGAAAAAGAAGAGGAAGAGAACAGAAAGAACTGGACTGATGAAAGTCTGAATACACACTCTACAAACACGAGTGTTGCCACTTAACATCGACAGCTAACATCTGAGCGTGTTTGCTCAAGTGTCTGATTTCAACTTGACAGACTGTGGTTTATGGTGTGTATCCTACGAAAAGCCAACGCTGGTTTCTTCAAATTCTGAACGCAATCTTTTCCTATCTTAACCAGGTACTTTCAGTTAGCTACATGCTGACAGATCATAGACATAACAGATCAACTATGAGAAGGAAATTTTGTAATTATTTTGTTGTTTAGGTGCAAAGACTCACAGTAATTAAATTGTGTTTAACTATACGTGCTGTAGTATCGTCACCACAGCATCATAGAATCATTTCTCAAGTACTTTTGAAACCAAGCTGTTGTATTTTTTCCTGAACGTAAAGCAGAAGTAAAGACTCTAAACTGGCAAACCATTTACTTGTCTCCGTCTTCTTCTTCTGAACTCCTCAGTGGCTAATCGATGGGTGAGCAGCATTAAAAGAAATGTGTAAATGAGTCGAAGCGGCTGGGCATTCACAGGCCTCATTTCCTCAGTGATTAGATCAGGATCTCCTCCCATACAATGATGTTTTCATTATCCTCCACTCCTCTCCTCCTTTTCCTCTCTCCTCCTCTTTGTCCATTAGGCGAGGCAGCAGAAGCCAGCAGCACGGTGAAACAATAATGACACAAGAGTCATCGCTCAGAACAGAAAGATTTGATCATCTGACTGTAAAGAGAAGGTCACCTGAGCACAAAATGAGCTCCTGTGAACAGTCAGGGGCTGTCCATAAATCAGTACTGATTCTCGTTACATCGAAATAAAAAATTAAAAACTGGGAATTTCGATGATGGTCAGATTATTATCGGGTTTATCAGATTATTATTTAGTAATATGATGACTTTTACATCAAAATTAATATATTACATATAAATGAAAATATTTCAACTGAGCTACTACAGTGTACAGTCATTTAATTTAGTGGGTCTGGCTGATGACTGAGGGCGATTTTCTTTGAATAAATAAAATTGAATGAATAAAATGGACATAAAAATAGACAACTGTAGTTTGTCATCAATAGTGTATTCATTTAAATATCACAATTTGAACCTGCATTAATAACATACATTAGACATTTGTTATGGCTAGCTTTTAGTATGGTGCCTACTTGCATACACAACAGCAACATTGTTTCTGTCCATCCGATTGATTTGAGTCCAATATTCACTCTCATTTTTGCTCGAGTTTGGCCTCCACCAACTCCTGAGAAAAATATCAGGCTCTTTAGCCACCACATGTTCCGCTATGTTCATCAGCTAGTTGCTAACATTGTCTGCCTGCTGGTCAGACAGACTTTAAATATGTACACAGATTTAGTTATGAATTGACATTATAAATTTCATTTGTATTCAAAAGTAATGATCCTAGTGATGCATGCTCTTACAGTTAGTCTTCCCAAAATTAAGTGTTGCAAATGTGTCATTCATCTATAATTAGTGTGATCTTGCATTTGGGTGAACATGATATTTAGAATGAAGAATCATAATTAGTCTTTTTTTGTGTGTGTTCTCACTTGTGCAAAAAGTGTGGTGCATTTTCAGAAAGTGATTTCATTTTCCCAGAATAGATTATAAGTTACCTCCAATGATGCTGCACCACTTATTCAAAGACCTAAAAAGTACAAACAAAACAGAAATGTCAGGGGCACTTACATCAGACGAAAAGATGTAATTTAGATCAAGTCTATGTAATGGAACGACACATACTGTATTTCCACACATAATTTACAGGCATGAAGTCAGTCTACTCTGCTTTTAAATGGAGTGTGGAGATTGTATTTACACTATATTCACAGATTTTTTTGACAGTGTTACTTTTTCCTTCTCTCTGTCTTTCATCATTTTCTATATATGTTCCACTCAATCTCTCACTCTCTCTTTTTATTGTGTCTTTTACCCAGCACAATATCCTTTATTAGCACAAGCGTTATTATATAAGCATTACTGCCAAACTGTCTGACAGTGTGTCCCCAGCCACACAGCTTTAGTTCCTGTTACTGACTACATTTACCTGACTGTACCACAGAAATATCTGACAGCCTTAGATATCTGCCTTCAGTAGCCGACCTGCTCGTTGTAATGGGGAGATTGTTCCAGATTGCATTGATCTGAAACTATATTTAGAATCCAACAGTGTACAAAACATTTATCAGTATCTGTGAGTTGCTTTGGCTCTGGAGAATACTCAGCTTGTCTGATTTCTTTTTTTCTTCTTTTGGCATTTGTTCTCAGCCTTTTCTATTTGTCTCCAAGGAACAGCAGTGATGTTTCTGTGGCTGTGTTTTGTTTTAGGTCTGAACCCAGTGACTTTGGGGAAACTGGGCAAATTCTTGTTCTTCACAGCTGAAAAGCTGATGGAGGAGGTGGAAAGCTTATATAGAGAAGTACCGGGGCAACTAGATTCTGTTTAATCAAATATCAAGAATCAGACATCAGCCATTCAGTGCAGCTCACTGCTGATAGTAAGGAAAAATTATATCTTAAATCTTTATAACAATTTTAAAACACCTTTAAACTAGCACTATTTATTAAATTGCTCAATAATTTTTTTTTTCATTTAAATGCCTTACCGTGGCCATAGATTCATCATGTATTAGCTGAAGGTTTTCTGCCGCAAATTGAAAAGAATTTCATTGGTCTCCTTTATGTGGAGAGTTCCCATGTTCTACAGGCTTGTCCTCTCCTCAGAAACTGGGTTAAAACACTGAATACTGAACATATTTTTTCAATTAAAGGGGTCACATTAACAGATTGTTGTTAGCACTGTCAAAATGTTGGTTGGTTGCTTGCAGTTTTAACATATAAATCAGTCTCTGCCTTTAAAAACAGAACCAATCTAACAATGCAAACACACACAAACTTACACAGACAACCATTCTTATGCAGAAACTGTACATACAGACACAGTCAGTGATTATCATCTTCCTCTGGAAGATTAAGATGCTGGGTCGCATCTGTGCATGTTAAGATAGCATGAATAATCTAATCTCATGTTAAACACAAGGGACTCGTTTCAGTGAAGACGTAACTTTATTTCTGTGGAGCTGCTTGGACTTCTGTCACAGCTAAACTTGTACATCTTCATTACTGATTTCATCTAGTGATGAGTCTAAAAATCATATCTTTGCAAAAACAAATAAAAGTATATATATAATTTCCTAGTGGGGGTGACCTTTAAAGTATGTAAGCACAATCACGCACATTATTTGGATGAGCACATGCACACACGCTCACAGCTGCACACTGTATTTGTGCAGCCAAGGTGAGTGAAATTTTTCACATTTCAGCTCATATGAAACAGGAGGCAGCAGAATGTCCTCAGGGAGCAGAGAGGAGTTGAGTTACACGCAGTTTAAGTGTCTCCTTGCTGCATGGTGTGTTCCATAATGTTACTCCTGCCAACAATAAAGAGCACAGTGGCCTGGTATGCTGAGCTAGCACTTCTAGTTCCCCATTTTCCCTGCATTAAGGAAGAAAGTTAAAACCCAGAGATGCACTCAAACACCAGCAAACATCAGTGGAAAAAAAGCTGGGGTGCAGATGATTGGTTGGTAGAATTAATTTCAATATGTATACCTCCTGTAACAGTTCTTAGAGTGAAAATGTACCTGAAAGAGAGAATAATGAAATCTTTCACCAGAACTGATCAGTATTACTCAAACACGTCTTTTTTACTTACTTAATATAATGGATTCCTTGACCATCTGAACAGCATTACAACTTCACAAGGATATGTAGTGTCAATGATCTGACCTGAAACCAGGCTCAGACAATCACCCACCTGCAGATCTGCAAGCAGTTTCAGGACAACCTGTGCCACCTACAGGCAACACTGGAACCTATAATTCTCCTAATGCCGCTCATTAACATGTCTGCTCAAACACTCCCTGCCTGGTGTCTTTTAAAGTCCACTCCTCCAGTGTATTATTAAAGGTCTTTTTAGAGAAACACAGGACATTATATGGCTGTTTGCACATGCTGAGTAATATACCTCATGATTGTTTCCAGAAAAGTGATCTGTGTTTCTTGTGCTTTGTAGCGTCCTCTGCTTGATATTGGCGATTTTTGTGATTAAGGGGAATTTAGGTTTATTCAGCTATTGTTGAGCCACTCTGGAAAACTCAACCACAGTTGTGAGATCATCTCACGATGTAAAATATCAGTTAGTGACAAAATCAATTTGTACTCTGATCGATTTACATCCTGTCATCAGTGAGTCCGCCAAATGCTCAGTCATCAATCAATCACTCAAATAATCTGTACTGCAGTTTAAAGTGCGGTGGCCACAACAAACTCAAAGGTATTTAAAGTGATAAATATGAAACCTGGTGGCCAGAAAAAGAATAAAACCAAGATACAAAGATTTCATTCTCTCTGAGTAGCTCTGCTATCTGTACCACAACAAGACAATGTCGATGGCTGTCAGTCCTAGAGCAAGATGAATAGAGCTACCCTGCAGAAAGACACTGAGGTGAGATGATGTTGCTATAGAAACCAATAAATGTTTCCGCCCTCCACATGCAGTACTATAGTTAATGAATCTGACTAGACAAAATGGGTTTCCTATTATTAAACACTGACTTTGGCTTCTGAGGAGACTTTAATAAAGTCATGGAAATTAGCACAGTGCTGCAGCTCTGGACCTTGCACCTTTTTAATGTTGAGTGCTTGTGATACATTACAGTCTGATGTATGTACATAATTTACTGTCCCCGTTGGAAAACATGTCTTGGACTCACAGCTGTGCTGATCCATCCTAGATACACAACACCATGAAATTACACAAAAAAGTACAGTGATTTTTGCACAAAAAATCAAAAGCAGGACTCAGTCAATAAAAAAATACATTCCAATACATCTGAACATTTTAAATATACACACTAGCACGAACGAAGACATATTGCACAACCCCTGCAGTCAACAACACATTACCTCTTGATGTTAGGTAAATTGCCAAAGGTATGAATGAATCCATAAAACAATTCTCCACTGATCTTGAGTAACTGTCGAAGGCAAGAGCCTTCACCAGAGATTACACCATTTCTGCACAACATAACTAATATGCTCTGAATGATCAGTCAAAGCAAAGACTGACGTGTGTATGGCAAACGATAAGACAAGTGTTGGACACTAACAACCTTAAGTCTACATGAAAAAGTAAAAACTGGTGCAGGAAAATGCAGTGTGGGTTCTTTGAGTATGGACCTGAAGCTGTCCTGACCAGCAAGCTCACGTTCATACACCTCTCCGAGGTCAAACACATCTCCGCTGTTCTCTTCAGATGGTTAGAATCACATCAGTGCATGAGCAGGAAGCTATGAAAACAGGTTACTGCTTCTATGTGTTAAGCCAAGAATAACAGCTGATGTTGGGATAGTGGAGCTTATTTTAGCATAGAAATCATTGCAAGCTGTTCAAGAGATTCATAAGGAAACCTGAAAAAAAGAGAAAGAAATAAGGAAGTTGTTACACACATCGCAAGTCATAATCCAGCTTACTAAACAAATCCCACTTCGTGTTAATGTGAATTATTTCAGGAAATGATGGGGGGTGGGGTACTAGAACAGGAAGTTTATGGCAAGACAATTTCTATAAAGCAAATTACAAAATCCTTAAAGAGCCAGTAGCACCAGAGTAAAATTATATTCCTGAGGATTAAAATGTGATTTGAATAAAGTTAACCTGACATATGCTCAATACATCCAGATACAAATGCAGCCACTTGCCAAAACCATTATGGCAAAGTTGAACCTGACTATAATTGTCGGGTCAATAGATTGCAAACACTGATGTCTATGTATTTTTTTTTAAATAAATACAAAGAATCTTGAACCTTTATTTAAGCAATCCTTAAAAGTTTGCACCAGTGATTTGAACTGCAACAAATGCTGATCCCCATGCTTAAATGCTTCAGAACCTTAACAATGAGTTCAACAAGCTTCTTGAGGACTGTAGAACGCTGCCCCCCAGTGTGCAGACACACACAGACACACACACGTGGTCACAGAGTGCAGCCAGATATTATGCAACAACCACAGACGACATGACATTTGAATGGGACTCAGTATGTTGCAGTGAAACTCTTGACTGGATGAATGAAAAACAACATGGTGAGCTGCAGAGTTTCGTGTTAGATCAAACTGCAAATTGCTTTCAAGATAAATCCCTAAGTCTGTCGGTCTGATCTCTGTCTCACCACCTTTCTGTCTCACTCACTATCTCTGTACAGTATCTCTCCCCCCTTGTTATGGCCTCATCCTCACTCCTTCACCCAGTTTTTTAATCTGTTCCCTTTTCTGTGAACAGTTTTTCCCTGTTTTGTTCTTCCCTCTTTTCTCTGTGTGCATCGCTTCCTCCTGCATATTACTATACTTGTAAGTACATTCAACCCAAACCAGATCCCTCACTTTAAAGTAAAACTTTTCTTAGCTCTTGCCTACTTTTGATTTGCAAACCCTTAAATACATTTTTCCATTACATTTACATTTCATTATTTTTGAATTTATCCAAATTTTTCTACACTGGTGGGGAAATTGGTCCCCTATAGCATAGAAAAACCCAAACACACACACACACACACACACACACACTTTTTCTGTCTCTCTCACTTTCTTGCCAACTCCAGCCAGCACTGGCGTGTGCAGCGCTCAGCCCTTTCGTGCTTAGTCAGCTGAAAGTACGAAAGTATCGTCTGAACCAAGAAAGCCTCTCAGCATTCCTGTGGAACCATCTAAAGGAACATTTTAGTAAAAATCAGCCGTGCCATCCTAATGAGATCAAGATGGATTATGAGCTGCACCCTGCAGCGAGCTGCCAGCGCCTGACACAGCTCGCCGTGTGCCGGGCTGTTCTTCCCTAAGATGTAAAAGGGCAACTTTTAATATAATTTCCCCCCTCGTAGAAAGGCATAATAAGTAATCATGTTACCCATCAGGCTCGAATCTGTGCTCGGGTCATGTGCATTACTGACAGTGAGAAATGGTCTGTCTGAAATTTAACCCAGCACTTACCTCTAAAGGGATATATGCTAGAATGTGTGTGTGTTCAACTGTGTGAGTGTGTGTGAGGAAGTAGGAGAATAAAGAGGGAGGATATTCGAGTGAGACAGAAAAAGCAAAGTCAAAGGGCATCCGTCTGCAATTTCATGACAAATCTCCTAAAGTCTGTAGAGTAGAACAACATGTACTCATCCATCCGCTTCATCTACACACACTGATTTAAGCAGAAGAACCTGAACTTCCCCTCTGATGAGGAAACCATGCAAATCAGATCTATTCATGCTGTAAGTCAACATTTTTGATTTTTTGATTTTACTGGGCACTAAAAAAAGCTACGGTTTCATGAGCACTTTGAACGCTTTGATTCACAGGCTTGTTTCTGTCACATTAAACACAGTGAGAGCTGTACACATAGTGCTGGTCAGATTAGACTGAACTTAAAGGGATACTGTGGTGATTTACTATTATACAACTGAAGACTTACAAGAGACACATTAACAAAAAAATATAACAGATGTAACAGAGGCCCAAGTATTCACTTTCAGAGCTTTCACTCCTTAGACTGCTTGTAACATCCCTCAGTACTGCAAATCCCACAATGCAAGTCCTATCTTCTCCCTAGTAAATGTCCATGTATTTTTATGATCCACACCATAGTTCACATGGTTTTCTGTGAAAACGACTACAGACAAAATTCCAGAAATCTCAGAGACACACTTCATAAACCCTGAACATCTGCTACAGGTAAAGCAGATGTTCAGGTTTTGTTTTGTTTGGGTGAACTAACCCTTTAATTTAAACTCTAATAATCTCTGTTTTTCCTGGCAAATGTATGAGTTGATTAATACATCTGATGACTACATTTAGGGAATGATGGCAGAAAAATAAATGAGTAGTTCAACATTAATTAGTGATTGTAATCAAGTGACATCTGCTCTTGATGATCTACTCTAAGTGATTCATAGTTTGAATTTTAGCTGTGTTATTACACATGGATTCTGAGTTTCTCTGACAAAATGGTTTTTACGCCTTCAGACTGAGTGTAATTCTGAGTGATGACTTATGAAAATTGTCTTTTTCAAAAGGAAAAGTCAAAGAAAAACAGCAGAATTTTGAAATAAATCTCCCAATTCTGCTCTTATCGGCTCATTCCGTACATAAATCAGGAGCACTTCTCGTCTGTGAACACCATCAGATGAGTCAGTAACATCATTAGTGGCAAAGGTTTTCCATTCCCCCCTCTCTCCCTGTCTCCCTCCCTCTCTTCCCTCCCTGACTCCAGTCCAGTCATCCCCTCCACATGCAGGTCCCAAACATAACTTCCCTGGCACAGTAATAAAGCACAATTAACTTCTTTCCCTCTGTCTTATAAATATTCATTAGCTCAAGCATGTTGTCATTTTGTTCAAAATGATTGCAATCGAATTAGCATAATTAAACATTATCTATGGTAATGCTGGTGGACGAGCAGCCCCAGTGAGACTCCCCAGCCGTGTTTTCGATGTGTGTCAGTGCAGCAGAGAAGCATGATGGATAATATAATTATGTATGGGAGACAATGGGAGCCCTGCGGTATTGTTATTAATGTGCTCTGTTAATAACGACGCCCCCTACATGAATAGGCATGTCTGCACGAAGGTTTGTGTGTGTGAAGGAGAAAGAAGAGAGATAGACAGAAAGAGAGAGAGAGAGAGAGAGAGAGAGAGAGAGCATGAATGTGTATGTGGATGCAAGTTTGTGTGTGTGTGTGTGTGTGTGTGTGTGTGTGTGTGTGTGTGTGTGTGTGTGTGTGTGTGTGTGTGTGTG
>JBBMJY010000007.1:20037665-20083522 GCA_037833715.1 Toxotes lorentzi | reverse complement strand
ATGAGCCAGGTTCTGCTCAAGGTTTCTTCCTGTTAAAAGGGAGTTTTTCCTTGCCACTGTCACCTTAAGTGCTGATCTGGGGTCAGGCTCTGGGTCTCTGTGAAGCGCTTTGAGACAATTTTGATTGTGGAAGGAGCTGTATAAATAAAATCGAATTGAATTGAATTGAGGAGCCCACTAACCACAAACCACAACAGTTAGCCGTTAGCATCAGAGCTGCCACAACTGAGACAGGCAGTGAATGTGAGTGGAGGGGGTTTTCCATTTTCCGCTCTCTGCTTCTTCTCCACACACAGAAGAGACTACCCACTCCATGTTCCCTCCACTTATCTTTTCCGCCGATTCTTGGCAAATGCTATGTTTTTCAGGCTGACTGCAGCCAGCATTTAACAATATGGTGAATTGTTACTGACATGCTACTGCATTATGGGTTTATGTTTGTGTGATGGTTTTAGGAGAGTCCTGGCGCAAGAGACAACAGCAATGATCCAATGTTCTTAAAAGCTGCTTGACGTTCCAGGAAGAATTATGCAAAGCTGACATACACTGACTATATGTGTGTGTCTCTGAGAGAGAGAGTTCACACAACAACTGCAGCTCAGGCCCATGTGGTTATTAATTGTAATACACCATTGTGGGTGTTCTTGGTGTTTTATATTGTTCGAGCCATTTCCTGACAAGCAACAACAGACGAATTTGGAGTGGACGTAACGGCTCTGCGGTTAATATGAGACTACATGACCTATATCCCTGATTTGGGATTGCTCTGTTGGAGGATCCACTCTTCCAAGAACGTTTACAGTGACAATGTGTGCATCACGTTTACAGTAAATATTTGTGCTACTTTCAGAGCCCGTATTCTACAAGACGTGTAGATTCTTCATCAGACAGATGCAGCCGCCTGGAAGCGTAGCTCTTCATGTGAGCTGAGGTGCAGCTTGCATGTAATCAGTGAAGCGGAGTCAGGGGAGGACCATGCGACAAACAGTAGGAGATACAGGCAATGCAGTCAACTGAGCCTTCTGCTGGATTGACTTTCAGTGCACGCAGGGTGAGTTTCACATCAGTTCTTTTAATCGAAATAACAGGTGCAGATACGTGCTGATATATCATATGAATATAATATGTGTATTACAATGAATTACATTTAACCTATACATACTCTATATACTCTGTTGAAAACTCAGTGACAGCAGAAGTGAGACATCACACATACGAGTGCAGGAGAGCTGCACTAAATAGGCCTTTGTCACAACATTCTTCAATGTCTTCAGCAGGAGGAACACAAAAGTAATTAACATTAACAATAGCTCTGTTACACTGAAGTGTTGAGAGCCATTAAGTCATCATGTGCTATAAATGGAAGCAAAATGGAATACAGCCAATATTAGTGATACTGATTACATCTGTGATTTTCCTCCTGTGCCATGTTTTAAATGTGTAATGTGAAAAAAAATAGCAGCTGCACTATTTTACTAAATTTACAATGCAGTGTTAGAAATTTTTAAAAGCACGTTGATTGTTTAAAAGTCTTTTACACTATTTTATTTGCGTCTTTCCATCCTTTTCTCTTCCTGATTAGTTTTGATTAACTGATTTAATTTCCTGATTAATAAATTAAGATTATTTTAATGTTTAGTGGAAATAAATGCCTAACTATTCTTTTTTTTTTTGTTTTCCCTGAATGAACTTAATCAAGGCCTCGGCTAATTTTCAGAATGTTGTCATTTCATTAAAGTAATTCAGTTTATTACAACTTTGGACTTTTAAAGTTTGATTATCACATCAGTAATAGGTTGTGAACCATGGCTTCATCAGAACTTAATAATGTACTGATACCAACATCTCAGATGTGGTCACCTTTGGTTTTACCTCCAAATGAGATGGATTACATAATCTCGCTAAACAACTAGAGTGTAATGATGAGTGTAGTTTCCAGATCTCACTAGGTGTGTGCTGCCAAGTTTGCAGGTATGTATAAGTGTTTAGATTCTGGGAGGGGAATGACATACAATGAATTAGTGGAATATTCAAAGGCACCATCTGATGCTCCACTATATAACATGCAACATGTTTAACTTACTTCCTTTCTACAGAGTCCCACGGGATTCAAGTAGTAGATAAAATATATAGGTGAGAATCCCTTGGAACAAATGAATAAACTGTGCTCATGGACTGGCAAAAATATGAATGTCTGACATGTAACACCTGGTCTGAGAGGAGCGGATGCAGTTTTCAGTAGGAAATAAAAACACCTCTGCTGAAAAACTACTACTGAGGTTTAAGAATAAAGATATTATTTCCGACATCCAGTCATGAACAGAGAAATAAAAGATGGCTTCATCTACTTCAGTAGGTAGTGTGGATACTCTCAGGCCAGAACCCAAAGCAGCTGGTTGTTGCAGTCGGTGATCTTTATGGGGAACTCCGGGAGGATCCTCCTGGAAGCGTTGTGTGTTACCAAGGCGACAGGTTCTGCCAGTGTCTTAACAGCCCCATGACATAATGCACTTTGGTTTAAAGTGAAGAAAAAGTCAGTGGCCATTGGCACTTCTCAAGGACACCCAAGGGCTCCGGGTTGATGGCATAGGAGTCTCTGATTGGTGGCTGAGAAGGCGATGACATAACCACAGCACTGTGGAGGAGACTCAACATCGCATAGAGAATGGGGACAGTACCTGTGGGCTGGCAGACCAGGGTGGTGGTTCCCATTTTTAAAAAGGGGGGCTGGAGAGTGATCTCAAACTTGCCTAGTCAAGTGAGAAATCACCATGGCAACAAATACGTTTGTTGTACGTCCCTAAAACGAGTCCAGGGTGCTCAGACACCAAAACAGTAGTTCCACTATATGTTCTTACCTGAAAAAAACCCCAAAACATGTAGGAGCAATCTCGGGCCCCACAGTTTGAGAAACGCTGGATTAAACCATGCAAAATCCAGACCAGTCATGTCAAAGAAATGCTACTTCTGGCTAAATGTTCATATAAAATAGATTTCAGATCATTTGTCATAAATGATGAACCTGATAAAGAAGTTTTTTTCTGGGATTCAGAACCACATGCTCCAACACCAGCACGGTTTGCCAGTTGTATACAAGTGCACAAGCTTCACTGATCTGCATGCACGGTTTAACAGTCCATGTGCATGGCTTGTTAAGCCATTCTCTACTCTCACTTGGATATTTTTTTCCTACCACATGACCCCACTTGACAGACTGCCAAATTATATATTAAGATACCAGTCGGAAAATGTGATTGTTATGATACAGGAAAGTAGGATAGTTGAATGACATAAAGATAAGGTCAAAAGTACAACAGTGATCCATCATCACTGTTCATTCAGAGGTAGAATAAAAACAATGGGACAGTGTACGTACAGTCGGTTTACCCTCTGGATTCTTCCTCTCTGTAGCATATTGCAGATGTATTATAGATGATGTTCTTGTATTAAGCAGTGGTGAAAGTAGCTTCTGCTGGTGCAGTTCTCTTTGTCAGAATCCTCACTTAGAGTTGTTTTTCCACCACTGTGCTTGTCTGCTTCTGTCTGCTCCCTCTCAGATATTTGTGGAATTGTTCATTTCCCCTAATCCCAGAACACATTAAATACAAAACACACTGCACATACATTCAAAATCGTCTATATTTTTTTAGATGAAAATCCAAACATCAAGTGGATGTCATGTAAGAGAGCCACTAAAAACAAATGGAACGGTCAGAGTTGTCGCATTGATATATTGATTGATTCAATGTCAACTCATGCACTGAGTAACATGTAAGAAAGCATTCCACCTTAAAAGTTGCCAGTAGCTGCCGGGAGCCTTTCAGTGGCCCAGTGAATTAAATTATTTTCACTACTCACCTATTGTTAACTTGTAAAGATGAAAAAGCAGCAAAACATCCTTTCATCATTCACTCAACATCACATTTTGTTGTTTTCTTTTTTTGCATGTAGAGCGGGGAAGTGAGATCCAATCACAAGCAGTCACTCAAAGCTCAGGTGGAGATGCATTTCAATACCAGGTATGAGCAGGGTCTGTGTCTGTCTGTGGACACACTGTCACTGCAGTAGCATCAAGACGCAGTGATGAAAGTTTACAGGTGTGCAGCTGAGATCCAAACAGAGACAAAAGATGGGTGCGTTTCAGCCCATGAGTACTGAGTATTCGTGTAAAAATACAGTTATAATTACTGAATACTCATGGGTTGAAATGTCAGCTTGTTGATGGACGTCACAGCTGGTGTGATCCCATCACAAGATGGTCTCTGGCTTTGTTTTTAATAGAGGCTCAGTAATTTCCTAAAAGAGCTGGACTCTACAGTTTTTTACCAGACATCACTCAAACAGGGGGAAATGAGCTGCAGATTAATCCATGTTCAGTGCTCTACTGAGTATTTGGGGCAGCAGGATGGTGTGTGTGTCGGGCTGAGTCAAAACAAACTACAGTGTGTGTGTTTCATGGTAATGAAGGAACATATCACCCAGTGAAACTGTGCGGCTCACTGATGTATTTTTAATAGTTTTTGGACAACAATGGAGCTCTATGGCAAAGAGGAAAAAGACAAATCAGGACTGCACATCAGATGTTCGGATAGTATCAGAAACCCCCTCACACACAGCTTTCCAACATCAGATGGGGCTGTCTGTAAATTTCGAGAACCGACGATTGGCGCTCACATCCTCTGATACTGTGACTGGTAGTGATGTGCGATACCACTGATTTCCTTTCTGATCCGATACCAAGTAAATTTCAGGTTGGTATCTGCGACACTGTGATCCGATACCGATAGCAGAAGAAGAAGTAGTTCCTACCAACTGGGTATCATTTAGACGATAGTATTGTTACTTTCCACTGTGTTCCTGTTAATGATAAACTACACATAAAATTACTAAAATATTGATATTTTAATATGAAAATCGATTCTAGAACATAAATATCTGGTATCGGAAGTATCGATATTTCAGTATTGATCCACACACCACTAGTGATTGGTCAGCTGTGCGGAGGTGAGAGAGGAGCCAGGCATTGTGCTGTCTCTAGCTCTCTTCTTTCATTCGTTACACGAATGGTATTCGCAGTAACTTTCACGTGAACAGCTGAGTGCAACACTATGAATGTGTCCCTTGAGAGATGGACTAAAAATGTGCACAGTTATCCCTGTTTTTAAATGATATCACATCTCGTCCATATTTATGACAGCCAGCTTCCTGTGTGGCTGTTTGGAACAGCTATAAACACTTTTGATTTCCACAACACATCTGAAGGACTAGTTCTGAGAGACCATAAACTGGTCCTTAGTGCTGCTTTTGGTCTTTTCCTGAGATTTGTTGACAATAAGAAAAATAGATAGATAGAATAGAATAGAAAGAATACCACCAGCCTTACACTCAAAGGCCCTTATTCCTAGAGGAGTCCTGTGTCACAGTCTAGTCTGATAATCAGAGCGCACTGCTGCTTTGTTTCACTTAATTCATTCAGCCTGACATTTTATTCGTGTTGGCTGATTTGTATTGGGGAGATGGGGTTATTTGATTTTGTTTTGTGCTAACCTGTCAGTAACAAATGATGTATCTGCCCCCCCCCACATCATTTTCAGTCAACTTTAAGTCAAACTTCACATTTTTTACAGTGACTGAATACATATTTAAAGGTGTTTATTTCTGTATGCAGACTTAGAACAGCTTTTGTTGTTGCTTGTTTTGATGTATGTCAGTAGCTAGCTGGGTGTGGAATGTGGATTTTGTAGTATGTTGGCAGAAACATTAAACAGTCATGCGGTGGGATGTAATAAACATTTATGTCTCTAGGTGTCACTAGTGTGGCTTTAGGCTGTTATTCTTGTTGAGGTTGAACTTGGCCTGTTAAAGGACGATTTTCACATCCTGAATATGACATTAAAACAGCTGGCATGTGAAAAATACAGACCTGGTCAAGTTTGATTTTATAATCATTACAAACATTTAATATAAATAACAACATCAAAAAAACTGACCGTTAAAACAGTTTAGAATTTGGATGTGAGAAAGAGAGAGAGAGAGAGAGAGAGAGAGTATGTGTGTATGTGTGTAATAAGTTGGTGAGAAATCCCAGTCATGAGTCACTCTGGGAGTTTATGGCTCATACACCTTTCAACAAGCTGTCTTCTGTCTCTCTGTAACACTCATCTCTTTGCATCACTCCTGTTTCTCTGCTTTCTATTCATTTGTAGCTCGGTCCCCCTTATTAAATCTCTCCCTCTCTCCATCTCTCACCAAGCCTCTCTCTCTCTCTCTCTCTCTCTGGTCCCTGCTGGCAGTGAGTTCTAATGAGAAAACACAGGGGACCCGCAGAATAATTAGGTTAACGTAGATTTGCATGTCCCCCTTCTCTCTCTGTCTCCGTGCACATACACAAACACGTACGTATACACACACGCAGTCACACACACACACACTACGTAAATATGATTATTGCGGAAGGAGAGACAGTTGGAGTCTGTGTGTGCGTGCATGTGTGCGCATTGTATATGTACATCTGCACATGCAGAAACGTGTGCATGTTTGAGTGTGCGTGTGTATGGGTGGTTTGTAGGTGCGTCACAACAAGCTTCCCTGCACCTTATCAGACACACATGCACACACATACACACCCACACTCTCTCTCTCTCTCTCTCTCTCTCTTCAGGGACTAACAGATAGCACCCATTACTGTCAGGCTCATCTGCCTCTAATTGGCTGTGATTGGAGCCCGTTGCCCCCCAGAGGGAGGGGCCTTAGATTCAATTAAACCATGTGATTGGTCCTTTTAAATATTTAATGTCCAGGACTAAAAACAGCCAGGGCAACACTTCCTGGAATCAAACTCACTATGACCAATGTGGACAGAGTGTGTGTTAGTGCATTTAGTGAATGTGTATCTGTGGATGGACAGTAGACTGTATATCTGTCTTCCTGTGGCTGTGTGTGTGTGTGTGTGTGTCAACTCAGATGTGTTTGGATGTAGATGTACCTACAGTGTGTGTGTGTGTGTGTGTGTGTGTGTGTGTGTTCTGAATCAGTCTGTGGTCTGACAAACAGTATACAAATCTTTCTCTTACGGGTGTGTGTTGTCCCATTCAAATTTATGTCATTGTATGTGTGTGTGGGTGTATCCATGTGTATGTATGCATGGACAGTTGGCAGTTATATTTTGCTGCGTGTACACTACTGTAAGTGTGTTTATGTGGTTTGTATGGTTGCCCTGCCAGTGTGTGTTTTCGTGTGCGTGTCCCAGTTAATCCGGCATGCTCAGGGGAGAGTGACTGGAGCCATCAGAGGCTTTTTTCCTCTTCCAGCCAGAGCTGCAACAAACACACATACCCCCCCCACACACACACACACAAACACACACACACAGAGAAATTGCTGTGGTTGACCAACTACCAGCAAGACAAGGAAAGGAAGAGAGAGAGGCTTCACTCTCAGTGCCACTTAATGAAACATGTTAATACTGAAAAAATCCAGATTGAGAGAACAGACACACACACACTTAAGTGTGTCTTATGTTGAAATGCTTATTTTAACCTGATGGAGTGACAGGCAGAAGAAGGGGAGACTGACAATGTAAATGATGACAAAAACACATAAGGAGAGGGACAGTGAGTGGGAGGGAGACAGAGAAAGGGAGAGAGAGCTAAACTAAGAGAAAGAGAGAGTGGGAGGAAGAGAAGAAAGGAAGGATGAAGGAGGAGTAGGTGGATATTATACAGACACACTGTACTGCAGAGCTGATGGATATACAAAAAAGAAAGAGGTGACAGGGAAAAAAAAGACAGAAAGAAAAGAAATGGACCAAGAGCTGGATGTATAGACAGATGTTAGAGGACTGGAGCACCGTATGAGTCTATGGGGAAAATGGCAGGTTCCACAGTATGTTTTTAAACAATCTCATTACTCATCACACATGATGATCCATTAAGACGATAGCCATGTCAGCCCCGTCATGGTTAGTTCAGCAGAAATGGAACAAGGTCAGTTTGCTGGTAATGGAGGAAAAGAGGAAAGTCCTCCGCAGTCTGTCAGTACTGTTTCTGTAATGGCTCAGACCAGGACTTTACATCAGAAATCCATCAGCCAGGTGTAGCCAGGTGTAGCTCCATCATTAGCGGACACTGCAGTGTTCTTAAGTGTTTCTGGGTAGAATACCAAAACTTCCTGAATTTCCTGAAATTCACAGATATGTCTTTGGTTTCATTTTTAAGCACAGAAATAAAAGCAGCTTTGCAACATTCTGACATGTTATGGCTTTGTAAGAAACTGTCATCCAAAGACACACGAGTCAAACAGGGAAGGGATAGGGTTAGGGAGAATGGATGGATCAGCAAAACACTGCATCTTAACCCAGGAGACAGTCAGTGTTATATGTTTTAACCTTTCCCTAAACCTAACTAAGTCACATCAGTGCCTAAACCTAGCTAAACCTTAAATATAGTCTTGTCACATGATAGTGATTTGAAATAGTTTTGGAAAGCACTGATAAATAATGCTGTCCTGCTGACTGGAGTGTCCAATCAGAAAATGTTTCTTTGTGTTGTTCTAGTTGGCAGCTACAACAACATATTTTATTGCTTAATGTGAAAGTCTTGTTGCCTTGGGAAGTTGCTGGTGGCTAACCTCTGCAGATTTCTGCCTCTGTAGCTGCTCAGTGTTCGACTGTCCCCAGCTGGTCTCTAACTGTGTCTGTCTGCTGTTTGCTGCTGAGCTGGTTTGCAGTGGGTTCATCAAAGCTGCCTGCTGTCGCTGGGGGTTGATGAGAGTGGTGAGATTGAAAGTAAAACTGTGGTTTGTAAAACCAAAAAAGTGAGCTGAAAGACACTAAAATGCTCTGCAGAGCTGAGGGGAAGTGCAGATTTGGTGATAATTCTCTGACTTATGAGCATTATGGTTCATAACACTACACACAACATTATCTCTATTTACATGGTGCAAATTGGTAAATTCAGCATAGTTCACCTTTCCATAGCATTGACCTCACTGGTTCAGTAGCACACCATGCCATAAGCCTACTCACAATTCTGGGGCAACACTGTAGCATAGGGGTTAAGACCCTGACCAGGAACCACAACATTCCTGGTTCAAGTGTGGCTGAGCAGTTCTGCTTCTCCCTCTTATTTTCTGTCATCTCTCCACTGTCTGTAATAAAGGCTTAAAACTGCACCAGAAATACTCACCAATCTGTTTCTCTTTATAAAATTCAACATTTTTGGATTGGTGTTAAGCTACTGTCAGTGAAACCCAACACTTCCTGCAGATGTTTCACTTTGAAAGCCAATAAGGAAAGGGGTGAAATAATTAATCTACACATATCGGTTCACATAAATAATTAATATTCCATGAGAAAATAGGATCTGAGCTGCATAAAAGAGAAACATGACTATTCAAACCAGTCATGTTCCTAAAACAACATATTTTGGAATGTGCTCCCTCTGTCATGATCTGACCCTGTGAGTGACTTTATGCCTGGACTCTGTTATTATTCCCTATTTCATTTTGAAATTACTAACTTATGTGTCTGTTGTTTGTTTTTACTTCCTGTCTTTGTTTTTTCCTGCTTCAGTGATCATCTGCCCCGCCCTGATGTGTTTCACCTGTTCCCAATTACCCCCCCGCCTCCCCTGTGTATTTAATTCTCAGTGTTTCCTTCACTCCTTGTCAGTTTGTCTTCTTTGTTCCTGTGTATGTTCCCTCGTGTTCCTTGTGTGCTGTATCCTTTGTTTGTTCTGAGTTTTCCTGTGTCCATGGTATCTGCGTTTATTTCCCTGTTGTTTGTTCCTGGATTCCTACCTGCCATCTTGTCATCTCATCGGCCAGAAAGTCAGTTATTTCTTCATTAAAAGCAGCTTTAGTGCTTCAGTCTGCCTGTGTGTCTGCGTTTGGGTCCAGCTTTGCCTGTGCTGCTTCCAACAGCCATGACAGTTTGATGTGTGACTGTTGACTTGAGTGCACCATTTCCAAAAAAAACATCACATTTGTTTTAAAATTTGAGTTTGAAAAAAAAAAAAAAATCAGAAATTAAGGTCCATTTGTGAGATATTTTCCTGAACTTTCAACCACTTCTTGTGGCCTTCATCAGCAGTTGGAGTTATCAGTTATCTCCTTCTGCTGGTGAAGGCCAGGAAATTTGGCTGAAAGCTCTAGAAGAACTCAAGTGGAACTTCAAGCTCAAAGCCCAAATGAAATTTATGTTGAAAGTTTTTAGCTGCTAGAAGGAGTTTAATGTAAAAGATCCACACGGTTGGGTGTCTGTTTGTAGCAGATGCAGAGGTTATGGGTGTTTTGTAGTGACTCCAATACACATTGACTCCATCTTTGACAAGCAGTGATAATATGTGCAAAGTTTGAAGAACATCACTCAAAGCATTGTAGAGATAACACATTCTGAAGCACAACATTTGCATTTAGGTCACGGCGACCTTGACCTTTGACCTCAAACCTCAAAAATCTACTCACTTCATCTTTGAGTAACAGTGAACATTTGTGCACACTTTAAAGAGCATCCTTTAAAGTATTATTCAGATATCACATTGACCTGCATAAAATTTAATGTATGATCACAGCGACGATGACCTTTGACCTCTGACCTCCAAAATCTACTCAGCTCATCCTTGAGGCACAGTTGACATTTGTGCAAAGTTTGAAAGCAGTTCTTAGGATATCGCATCACCATGCAAAACATAAATATGGTCATAGCAACCTTGCCCTTTGACCTCCAAACTCCTTAAGTCACAGTCAACATTTGTGCAAAGTTTGACAGAGAGACCTCAAAGCATTCTTGAGATTTCGTGCGTAGAAGAATGCGGGACGGACAGATGGACGGACGGACAACCTGAAAACATAATGCCTCCTGCCTTGGCTATCACCGACACAGACGCATGAACATTCAAAGCAGAACTGACTCAAATGAATTAATTAGTGACTACATATTGCTTTCAGAGAGGGAGACTGGGAGCAGCACAGTGGTGAGTACGTCATGACGCTGTTGTCGATGGAATTAGAACTTTGGATTACGTAATTATACGTAATCATGTCAACAGGTAAACACAGAGCACTGAGTTTGCATCAACAGCAAATTAAACTAATAAGATAGACATATAAAATGGGAAATTTCCAAAGGCTTGGTTCTCCCTGCAGTTCCTGTGAAGGTGGTTTTCTGTTTGGTGGTATTTTCATAATTGTATTTCATCATGCATTGGGCTGCAGTTGTCTGTCAGCACATGTAACAAAGTCTACAACCACAGTCAAAAGGGACGTGCTTTAACAACACAGGTTTCTGTCTTGCCATGCTAATAAAGCAGAGTGGAGTTTGAACTGAAACAGAAGGAGAACGACAGAAAGAGCATTTTGCTGCCCAGATAGAGCTTTGCATCAGACAGCCGGGAAAAAAAAAAAAAAAAACGACAGAAAGCACGAGAGAGACGAAGATAGAGTGGCATAGAAGAAGGAATAAAAGAGGGAAAGCAGTGCCTGTGTGCAAATGTGTGATAAAGTGATGGGTTGGGAGGGTAGAGAGATACAGGGAGACGTACAGAGAGAGAGAGACAGGGACAGACAAGGAAGGACGAGAGAGAGAGAGAGAGACAAAGAGAGACAGAGGAACACTCAGTGAACAGACTATTGAAGGCAGGTTTCAGTTGGTCTAAACTCCATTTTATTGCTGTGGCTGTGTTGTGATGTGATGTGATGTGTGAGCAGAGATTAGCTTTAAGGAACAACCTCTGTTGACTCAATTTATTGAATATTACTCTTCTGAATACCAATAAAGAATATAATATTTACTGTGTAAACACAAGCACGCTGGCTACACAGTCAGGGAGCTACCGTGTGTGTGTGTGTGTGTCAGATGAAGGAATCAGTATCTATGTCTAATTATTAGGTTTGTGTGAATACAATATGCACACATTCACATACAGAGTACACTGTGATCATGTAGAAACTATTACTGCACACATACATTCTATATGTGCTTGCATTCACACAAATGATTTGCTGATACACACATTCACACACAGACAAACATCTGCGTTTAAGCATTATCTGCTTGTATGTCTGTCTGTCTGGGTGTGTGTGCATGCATGCGTGTGTGCAAGTGTGTGTGTGTGTGTGTGTGTGTGTACATGCGGTAATGCGCTGCTGCTCGGTCGTTTAGCTTGTTGACACTTTGGGGTCAGAGCCATGCAGGGTGAATGGTGTTGGCTGACAGCGTGGAACCTCTTCATTATCCAGCCATAATGTTCTCATCGCCGTCGGCTCCTCGGCTCCCTCTCCTTCCTCTCCTTCCTCCCCTCCCTCCCCTCCCAAGTCCCCTCACTGCCACCAGCCCCCACGCACACACACACTGCCACCACCGTCCTCCATCATTCTTCCTCCTCTGCCCTTTCCCTACCCATCGCTCCCCTCTTCACCTGGTTATTTCCTCCTGTGCTGCTATTCATCGCTGTCGATTCATCCTCCAGCTCCCTCCATGTCTTTTTTATTCTCTCTGTTGCTGTCTCTCTCTCTCTCTCTCTCTCTCTCTCTCTCTGTGTCCATGTATCTGTTTCTCCCTCTCTCTCTCCATCTCTGTGACCCCATTCCACTGAAGTTATTACTTTTTCACTGTTTCATGCTTTCCGCTCTCATCATTTTTACCTTCATTTGTCAATTTGCTTTGATTTATTGGCTTTACTGCTGTGACTTTTTGACAGAAACTATATTGCCAAAACAAAACCGGCCTTGCAGAAGAATCAAAGAATATTTTATGCATTCAAATGCTATCAAAATGATAAATTACAGCACTTGAATACAAGGTCTATGAAAAAGTATTTATAACATCGTAATTATAACATCTTCATTAGATGGTTTGAAAATTATGCAGTATACTTCTAACAATAGCTCTGTTATTTACGTACAATACCACAATACAAAAGCAATGATAGCAACACATACAGTTTTTGGAAAGCGCTGATATTACACAACGGACTTTGCCCTGCCAGCGCCCTGTAGTACAAAGTGTGTATAATGATTGACAGAACACACTAAACAAAGAACTTCCAGTGAATATGTGCAGTACGCACCTGTCTGGATGTGGTGAGTGCACAAGAAAGCTGGAAGAGATCATATTTATATGAATAAGTAGGATAAACATTCTTCATCTAATTTAATATGTGTTGAACGTCATGCATTTACTATAATATTCAGCTAGTATTTGACTTCATTTGGAGCAGAACAAGAGAAAGTGCCCAAACACCTTTAATGTCTTAGACTGAGAGAAGGGAAAGAAGGTGCAGACACAGAGGAGGATGATAGCAGAGAGCAGAGAACTGGACTGATTAAATATGCATTTAAGAATAGATGGAAGCTACCACTCTGGACAGCCGGAGATTAAATATAAAATTCTCCTTCCAGCTGGTGCTGTAACTTACTTCTTCCACCAGCGATAATAATATTGTATTCACCAAAGGAAATGCTGAGCTCAGCAAACATGACACCATGAGAACAACAAAGTACAGGTCCAATGGGTCAAGAAACGTGAGCGCTCAGTTATATTTTTACAAGTAAGCCTTAATAACAGTTCAAAGTCATTACGAATCCACTGGTGTGTACTGTATGTGTGTTATCATTGGTAGGTGTTGGAAATGAGAGCGTTCATCCCTCCTGTGTCTCTCTTGCAGGTCTTTATCCTTCCTCCTCTATCCTTGGCCCTCCACTTTGATGTGGTCCTCCTCTGCAGCCTGCACCATGTCTCTCCCCTCACCTTTACCTGTCGCTTCTCCTTTCAGACATTTTTCCTGCAGCACATTCTCCTCTCCTCAGCTCTGAGCCCTATTTTCTCTCGCCTCTCTGCTTCTCATTCCTCTTTTGACTGCCAGCTTGCCTCACTCTCTGCTACTTCTTTCTTCAACCCTCCACTCCTCTTCCAGTCACTCAATACTTTCAATTTACTCTCCTCCTCTCTAATCTGCCACTCCATTCATCCTGTGCTCCCCTTCATTATCTCCCCCTATCGTCCTCTGCCTTCTGTCCTCTTGGTGTCGGCTTGTCTGAAGGATGGATTCAAGGATCCTCTTTCTCCTCTTTCTCCATCTCAATAGCTCGTGTACTGTATGCCCCCACGGTTGAATGTGTGTGGGTTGTGTTCTGATATGAGTGTTTTTGTGCAACTCCATGCTTATTTGACCTTTGCACTTGGTGAACCTTTTCGAGTGTGCACATCTGTGTTGTGGGACAATGAAAGTAAAAACAGCTAAAATAAATGTGGTGCAATGTGCCCCACTCATACAGAGGTTTTCATGTTTTACATGAAGGCACACATTTTCTACCTTTCACAGTGGCAGAACTAACTTAGGTTTATTGAACTTGTTTTAAAGTGGAGGAGGTGGGTTGTACTAACCACTGAAGGGGGCCCCACCCAATTTCACGTCTGGAGATTACACCAGTTACATCTTCATGTCCAGTAAATGCTGGAAAGCATAAGTATAACCCTCCACCCACATTAGCAACAACTGTTTTTTTTCTTTTTATCAGCACAGCCAGTAGTTTGGTTCTTATTTAAATGTCTTGACAACTGTTGATTTTCACAGTGCTCAGAGGAGCAATCTCTCTAACGCCAACATCAGGTCAAGTGTTACACATATTCTGTAAAATATCTCAGCATCAATACCCCTGCAGAGGAGGAATCCTAGTGAATGATGGTGATTCCCAGATTCTTCCTGTAGCACCATCACGAGATTTGTGCTTGTGGTTTTAAGTGAGTTGTCTTAACAATGAAGGCTAATGGAGGAATTACCATGAAACCTAAGTCTCAGTTTTTCACCCAGAGCCATCGTCAGGTCAAAATTGAATTGTCCAGTACAATGCACAGTCTTTAGTACTAATGAGCACATTAGAATGCCAACATGCTAAACTAAGATGATAAGCATTATACCTGCCTAGCATTATCGTTAGAATTGTCAACGTGAGTACATTAGCATCTTCTGTGACACAGATTTAAAACTGCTATGGTTAAACGTTAACTTACGAAACCACACCTTGATCCAGGGTCTCTTAATAATTATTGACAAGTCTCAAACCTTTCATTCTTTTCAAAAGTACTAGAAAGAGTTGTGTCTCAGCAGATTTCAGCCCACATATCTAACCATTTCAAATTGCTGTCAGGACCTGTCACTACTCAGAAACTGCTGACGATAGATTCAGATTCTACTTCTGTACTTCTCTTACTCGATCTCAATGTGGCTTTGGATACCATAGATCATCACAGAACATCTCTGACCTGGCCCTCACGTGAACGCCTTACTTACCTGAAAGAACACAGTGTGTTTCCTATCATAATACAACATCAGTATTTTCTGATGTGGACTCTAGAGTACCCCAGGGCTCTGTTCTTGGTCCTCTGCATTTCTCTCCTGATTTTTCAGTCATGGAATTCTTTTCCAGTGTTACACTGTAAAAGCTGATAACCATTCTCAAATCATTAAATTAGAGGCTTGCCTGTCTGACTGTGAAGTGCTGGATATCACATAACTTCCTGCCCCTACATTCTGATAAAATGGTGAGATGGTGGTCACTGACTCAGCCCAACATACTGTCGATACCAGTTTGATCAAGTAAAAGTAGCTCTCGACAGCTGTATGATTTCTCAGAAATACCTTTGACCTAGACTCTCTTTTGATCAGCACATTCAAGACTACCTCTCTCACTTTCCAAATAATATCTGAAGTCCAGTCTTTTCTCTTTCATGCTAGATGAGACGCTAATTCACACCTTTGCATCATCCAAACTGAATTATTATAATCTTTTGTTTTCAGGCTTGCTGCGTGCCAGTGCTAACAATCTTCAAATGGTTCAGAATCCTGTGGCTGGAATTTCAAGACTTTAAGGTGCTTTAGACGCCTTCACACCAGTCTGCTCTTCTCACGCCTGATATTCCATCCCATGCTCTTTGATCTCAGAAAACAAGGCTCCTGTCAAAATCTAAAAGAAGAGTTAAAAGAAGTCAGCAGGCAGCAGGGCCTTTTGCCATCGTGCCCCCTGCCTTGGGAACAACCTCCCTGCTGACATCAGTCTTTCTAGTCCTGTTCAGACCTGGCATGCAGCTGTACATACTCATTCATAAACAAACACAAGTTGTACAACTTGTGTAAGCTGGCTTTGTCCACAATGTCTGAAGTTTTTGAAAAGCCCATAGAGATATATAACAAGTGTGTCAAACAACTTGGGTGATTTGGTTCAACTGGAACACACCAAGGAATAGACCCAGACTGTCACAGGTGTAGTGCAGCAGGAGCACACAGGACCAACACTGTGCCACTTTCTTTTTGTCCAAGTGAAGAAATACAGCACTCACAGTTCACATAATAAAGTCATACGCTCGGATTTTTTGAGATGAAGAGCCAGTCATAACTAAAGTATGTCACACAAGAGAGCCAATAAAAACAAATGGAATGTTATGTTGTCATGTTGACATTTAAGGTGTATTGATTCACTCACAAAGTCAACTCATACATTAAGTAACATGTAAGAATGTTAGAACAATGTAAGAACATTCCACCTTAAAAGTTCCAGGTGGCTGTTAACAGTGAATTAAATCTTTTTTTTCTACCTATCTATCGCTAAGCTTGTGCTGCATCCACAGCTGCTGGAAATGAAAGCGTGCTTAGTTACCTTTTCACAGCCTTTTAGATGAATTCGAAAACTTCTCTGAAAGGATGTTTCCACTGCAGCCTCATTTGCTCACAAGTAAGTAAGTGAAATCATCCACAACGCAAACTGCTTGTGTAGTGTCACCAATTAGAAACAACACATTTGGTCTTTGCAAACAGAATTGCTGTATATGTTTATTTGCAAATGGAGGAGAAACATTTTAATGCCTTTTTTAAGGTCTGGACAGGGACCCTGACTAGTCCTCATGACAAGATCACTGTAAACATTCTGAAAGCCACTGCATCTCTCTAAACCTCTGTTTGTTTGTTCCCTCAAGCATACGAACATCCAGGCTGTGAGCACCCCCCCACCCCACTTTATTTTCCTCCTCTCTTTTCTTCCTCCTCCATCAGCCATCCTGGAACCTCTCTCTCTCCTGACTGTCCTGTCAGAGGCTCATTCCAGATGTCTTGGATCTGGATCTTTGTCCTCCAGGAGTCCCAGCCTCCTCCTCGTCTCTGTCCCTCCATTGTGTTCATGTTGTCCTTGTCTCCCTCTTCTTCTGTGTGTTTGTTATGGTGTGCCTGGGTTTGCCTTATGTGTGTTTTCTGTGTAGTCTCTCCTCATAGGTCCTCATGGTGGAGAGGAGGTGGAATGGCTTGAGTTCTGTCATTTGGCGGCACTTGGAAGTTGCTTAGCCTCATCCTGATCAAATTCTGTATATGTATATGTTGGACATGTAATTTTCTCATCCTGATTGTTCTTTGTAAATTTACCATGTGCTCTATTCTTTACACGCAACATCTACTACGTGTCGTACCTACCTGGAAGAGGGATCCCTTCTCAGTTGCACTTCCTGAGGTTTCTTCTGCTTTTTTCCCGTTAAAGGGTTTTTTGGTGACTTTTTTCTTACCCGATTCGAGGGTATAAGGACATAGGATGTGTTGTGGTGTAGATTGTTAAGCCCCCTGAGGTAAATTTGGTATGTTGGGCTATGGTATGTAGATAACATTTGATTTAACTGTGTGAATCCCTGGCATCAGGCATCATCTGTCCTCCTCTGTGGCTGGATTCTTCTTTGTAGAAAGCAAGGTTAAGGCCTAGTGACCCTGCATTGATTTCCAAAGTCTGAACAATATCACAATAAAACACAGGTACCCCCCTCTCACTCATTTGCACTGTCTTTGAACCGTTACATGGGGACACTGCGTTTAGCAAAGCCCTGAAGAAGCGGAGACACTGGCTGGTGGGGATGAAGCACCCAGTCATGGTCTGGATGGATCACAAGAGCCTGGAGTGCATCTGCACTGCTAAGTGCCTCAACTCCCACCAGAGTAGATGGGCTCTGTCCTTCAACTGACTGAACTTTGTCCTCTCCTACCATCCAGGTTCCAAGAACATCAAGTACAATGTCCTGTCCCATGCCTTCCTCATGAGCCAGAAAACGTCAACCCTCCACTGTGCTCTGTGGGAATGGTCATCTGGGGCACTGAGCATCACTCTTTCTCAGTCTTGCTCCCAGTAACTGTCCCACCTCTTTGTTCCAGCTCATCTACACTCTCAGTGTGGTGACTGGAGACTTGCATGTAATCCAGGGGTAGCTGCACCTCATTCATCAGCACTTCTGGTGGTTTGCAGGACCCCTGTCCCATCTCCAAGATCAACCCTGGAGCGGTTTGCCTCTGTCACCCCAGGGCCATGAGAATCCATCCCACATTCCATGTCTCCTGCATTTAAACCAGTCAAGGAAAGCACTCTGATGGAACAGAGTTTTGTTTTGTCTACAAGAAATCTCTACAGGGAAACTGGTCTCTACTAATAATATTGTAGTAAAGTCCAGATTTGACAGCCCCATCTAGCAGCCACAGTAATTTCAATGAGAGCAAAGGGGGAGGTCAGGTGAAGATGTTGAAGAGTGTAAAATTCTGCATGGTGAGGAGATCAGGCTGGATGAATGGATGAACACAACATCAGCTCACATCATCAGATCAGGCAGAAAACAGGCAGAATGAACAAGTGACTTATTTTCTCTTTTGATTTCACTGAATAATTGTGGCCTGCAAAGGGAGTTGTGGTGTGGGAGAGACTGCTCCAATGAAGGTTGAAACAACATGGTTCATGTGCCCACACTGCAAACGCCCCCACAAACCTCTTATCATCTATAATGAATGGATATCTCCAGCCAACTTGATTGTTGTGCAGACACAGTTGACACTATCCACCATCAGCCAATCAGCTGCGACATGTCGTTGATGCCCTTAATCATCTGTCTTGAGAACACCTTCCTGTGGTGAGTGTCCAAGGTAAAACTCATGCAGGTAAAGAATGGATTTGGCTGGAGTGAGATCTCCAGCCAAATCTTACATCATCAAATTGGCTCTTTAATGTCCTGGTGTTTAACAAGTGTACTGTTATTATTATTATTAACTGTGAAAGTGCTGCACATTTACAGGTCACAGTAACAAATACTATACAAAATGAGCTGCAGTTTCTGTTGGTTAGAGGTGGATATCCTCACTGCTCTTTGAAATCTGACACTTCCTCCCCTGCAAATAGACAGGTTACACTTAAAACAACAGGAAGGCATGATGAAATATATCAAAACAGAGCAGCACTTGTGGAGCTGGAAAATGTAGCATAGCAGATGATTTTACTTTAAAAAAAAAAATAAAGTTAAAATGTAAGCTAAATTCTTCTGTACTGAAAAACAAACAGAATGCAAATAAGCTAAATTATTTTGGGTAAATGGTGCACAGGGATTTGGACATTCAAAAAAGAAAAATGGGGGAAAAAAACAACAAGCTAATTTCACAAAGAGACACTTACTTTATTGATTTTACAGCTAAAGTTCAGTTCCATCATGAGGAGGTTCCCCTCAGCCTGTGAAGGCAGGTGTGTAAGGCCTTCTGTGGCTCTGGAGGAGCTGTCATCAGCTTTCAATAAACCTGGGCCTCAAACTGTTAATTTACAACAGGAAGTCTGTGTTTCAAACTGGGGGTGTGTAGTCTGACAGACATGGGTGTTTACCAGGCAGGGACAGTCTAACAAAAGACCAAATTAGTTGCATTATGGGAAATGTTGGATCCTGTGTTTTCTGAGTTTACTCCATACTAGAGCTATAAAATTGGGATACATCAGCCTCTACTGCTCAGTTTTTCCACAGCCTGATCAACCTGAGCACAGTTTAAAAAGGGCAGCTGCATCAATGAACTGTGTGTTTGACAGAGGCTCAGTGACTGTAACAGCCAGCTGGGGAACCACTACAGACTCTTTGTAATACAGGCTGGGATTTTGGGTCTGTACAGAGTAAAAACAGTGCTTTTGCATTTTTTGTTTGTTGTTTGTTGTTAACTGTGTTAACGGTGTATACCTGTTTAGGTATCAGATATATCTCTCCCTCATCCCTGTGTTCTCCCACTGTCTTCCATCACCAGTGTTTCATGCTTGTCACCAGTTTGTCTCTGTGTGTGTGTGTGTGTGTGTGTGTGTGTGTGTGTGTGTGTGTGTGTGTGTGTGTGTGTGTTGGCTGGACGTGGCCCTCTGCCTCCTTCTCTCACCATTCCACTTGTGCACCTGCTCCTGATTTGCTCATGAACTCCTCAGCCAGCTGAAGTACTTAAGCAGCGGTCCATGCCTCTGGTCTTCAGCAGTTCGTTCAGTCACCCACGTGCAGACGCTACGGCCGACTCTTTGCTTCCACTCAGTATATCTCCCTGTGCTAACCTGAACCAGAATCTAACACTGTGCCTACTCCACACCTGCAACCAGCTCTCTGTCCACCCAGTCCTTCTCTGTCACCAGTGCTGTGTTTGAATTTGGATATTAAATTGGAACTGTTATAACATGTCAGCATATATCACAGGTACTTCATCATATATCACAGGTAAGCCCAGCTGCAGGTACAGTATATTCTCACAGCACTTTCATTTTTAATAGCCAGTCTCTGTTTCGACAGCAGACTGTGCATTATTTTTGTTTACGAATGATGTGTTTATGCATCATTCATAACTGCGGTCCTGCATTTTTTTTTTTTATGTGAAAGCTTTCACATTAACAGAATACTGTACAATACACTTTTGTTCATATGCAACTTTGAAATAAAAAAAAGGGAGGTCAGATGTATGTATCACACTATAAAAGGCTGAAACATTGTGTGTTGATTGGCTGAGTGAATGAGCCACTCTGGTAAAATGTCTGCAGACTGTCAGCACAGTCAGCCATTTGCAGGAAACAATCACACACCCCACTCTATTCTAGTCAATCGTTTATCGTCACACTCACGCACACACTCACTTAATATATACCGCATGCACACATTTGTCTTCTATAGTTTATATTCACACACACACACACACACACACACACACACACACACACACACACACACACACACACAGGTGTCACACTGTGACATTGTCTCCATCTCATGCTCATATTTGCCTTTCATACCTAACACAGCAGTACTGTCTATTGTATGAACTGGCATTTCAGAATGAACCACTGCATGTATCATAAGATTATTAAAGTATACATTAGGTAAAAACGTAAATAAGTACAGTATTAAGTGGGGAAAATGTCTATTGGACATGATACTGATGTATTGATATTTGTTACAGATGGGATCTGGTCAGAAAAGTGTCCATCTCAAACATGATGTATACGATGTGTTTTGAAGTGCAGTGAAGAAGTGATCAATACTGTAATTATGTAATTAACAGTTACAAGGTAAAGTTTTATCATAGCTTGATTTTTATTGTTATGTTTCTCCTGTTTTATGTGCAAACCTTTAGTTCTGAAGTTGTGTTGGAGCCTTTTTCCATCCCGATGAGGGTGAGCATCTTGTCATTTTCATTCTTGCAGTTTTGGAACTTTCAGGCACAAACCATCTTCGTTTGTTTGCTATCTTCTCTATCATGAGCACACACTAAATCGACCGTTGGCGACAGCCTCACACGTGTAAACAAAGCGGGATGCCCAGATAATTCGGCAGCTACTCTGGTTAGCTGGCAAACTGCCCTGGAAGGGGATCCGTGTTCATTAGCTATGAAAGCTATGAATTCTGTGTATTCACCATATAGTATCTTCACAAATTCCACAACTGAAGAAAAAAGTAGTGTTTGTGACATGTACACTGCTGCTGCTAACAATCCCAACACCCTGCAGTGTTGAGCAAAACTACTCTTGGTTGTGATGATAGTGAGTGTTGAGTATAGTTAACAGTTCGTGTATAACAGTATAGTTAACATTACAGTTAACAGTTAACAGTTAGTGTGACCCAGAGTCTGTATGGCCCCAAATTTCTTCCCTTAGTATAACTAGAGTTAGAGTCAGCCTCAGTGGGTCTGTACTGAGGCACAGCAGCAGTCTGAGCTAACATCAGCATGCTAACATGTTCACAATGACAGCATTAACATGCTGATGTTTAGCAGGTACGATGTTTAACATGTTCACCATCTTAGTTTATCCTGTTAGCATGCCAGCGCCAGCTAATTAGCACTAATCACAGAATACAGCTGAGGCTGATGGGAATGTCTTGCAGTTATTTGGTCATAAACCAAAGTACTGGACAAATTAAAATGTTGATGATGGCGATCAATGAAAAGTCAAGACAATTAAGTCATTAAATCATAAAGCCATTAACATTTATCCTGAGGGTACAATGAATGTCTGTACCAGGTTTTATGGCGGTCCATCCAATAGATGTTATACATTTCAGCATGGACCAAGGTGTTGGTCTGACCAACAGACAGACCCAAATCCATGTCAGGGTTTTGATATGAACCAGCAGGGCAGTGTACCAGTACTGGCAGCTTCAGTGTCAAAATATCAGTGTGTGTATCGCATGTTACACACATCACGGAAGCTGATATTGTTGGAGCCCTGCAATGTGGGCTCAGAGAGTGGGATGGGAGTGTTCTAGTGTGTCCATGCATGCGTGAGTGGACTGTCAGTAGTCACAGCAGTGCCAGTACTTCATATTCATGTCTCTCTCTCCCTCTGTGTCTTCGTCTCTCTTTCTGTCTTTCTCCCTGCGTCTCTCTCACCTGTTCATTTGTCGCTGCTTGACAGTTCTCATTATTGCCTTGGCACTAGCTCAGCATGTCCTGCCAAAGCAAGACACTGAAATGGAATTTGAGAAAGAGGGAGTGTGTGGGAGACTGTAAATGAAGAAAGGGAGGAAGATGCTGACAGAGAGAGAGAGAGAGAGAGAGAGAGAGAGAGAGAGAGAGAGTGAGAGAGAAGGGCAAGGGGGGGGGGGTGGATTCCCCTTCTGGCTACATTTGTAACATAAATGGTGTCCAATGGAAGCAACAGGTGCAGGCTTTAAAGGTGACTTATGGACGGCAGGGTCGGCCTGTATAAACAGACAGACGCTTCAGCGTGGAGAGCTGTACACTGGGCGAAATGTAGATTAATCCATGTTCCTGTTTCAGTCATTTACATGAAGTGATGGCTGTCCCCCTGCGGTGTGGGGCGATAGGCGTTTTTCCCCCTATCTGCTCCGACCGTCAATGCAAAGCAGCTCCGCTCCGCTCTCCTTCTCCTTACCGAGGATATTCCCGTTCAACCCGGGACAATGAGCCACTCATGACTCACGCAGGGGGTTACCGATGATTAATTCTCTGTGACCGGGGGGAAGAATCATGATGTAAGAAAATGTTTTTTTTCCTTGAGACCAAAGTAAAAGTTTTAGAAAGGAGGTTTTCGCATCCAGGAATCTGTAATTCGCACTACATTATTTTCGATTTGAGAACTAGTTTCTCACAGGGATCCAGTAAACTGTCAAAGTGGGAGACAATGCGCATTATTTCAAGACTTTTCTTCAATCAGGTGCCATTTATAAAGAGGCTTCTAATCCTCAACCATTTCTTTGTATGAGTCTCAGGGGGAATTATGTCACTCACTGTGAAAAAAAAAAAGTTTGACAGTAAAGTGAGGTTTTAATTTCTGAGTGTGGGTGACTTGTTGATAATGACTTTTTTGTAGTGTGGGGCAGTTAAAAGGTCTCTTGGGGGGAGACTTTAAAGCTAAAAGTCATGAGAAAGTCTGCAGGTTTTGAGGAGCGCTCTGCTGAAATGGTTTGATGAGGGCTGCGTTGCTTTCCGCTGCTGCCTCTTATACCTCGGCATCAGCTCAGCATTCAGGGTGAAAGAGCGATCCTCCTGCTGCTGAAAAAAAATGCCTGGCCGTCTGCCAAGCCGTGGAACAAGTGCGCCTCCCTTCCCTGCTGTTTAGCGTATTCATAGTTAGGGGTTTGGGCTCGGCTCTTTTTAAAAAGGCAAGGCAGCTCTCAAGTTGATCAGTCTGCTCAGGAAACCTCTGGTGGAGAAAGTATTGGAGTCCAAGCTGAAGGGGAGAGAAGTTGAGATTTTGTGCAAAGAACTGCTTTGCTCCTGCAGAGGACAGTACCTCGGGAAAAACAGCACACACATTTTAAATTGACCATTTTAACTCTTTTTGCACGGTGCATAGCTCAAAGCCTGCAATTAATGTTTTTCTCTTTTCTTTTCTTTTCTTTTTTCTCTCTCTCTTTTTTTTAAATAGAAACACTCTTGGATAAAGACTCTTGGCTTTAGCTTTAAAAAAATCGGATTATCTGACTGAGGCATTGTGTTCATTAGACCAGTCTACTTTTTCCCCTCCTCTTCGCATTTGAGGTTTATGCTATAACTGAAGAGAACACCAACAATGATTGTGAGCTTTTGCCTCTTGGTGACATTTATCTTG
This sequence comes from Toxotes lorentzi, assembly GCA_037833715.1. Taxonomy (NCBI): domain Eukaryota; kingdom Metazoa; phylum Chordata; class Actinopteri; family Toxotidae; genus Toxotes; species Toxotes lorentzi. Next base: position 20,059,162 of record JBBMJY010000007.1, on the reverse strand, counting down.
AGGCTGTGCTTGGGCTCATACGTGCCGTGCGAGCCTTGTGACCAGAAGGCGCTGTCTATGTGCCCTCCGGTCCCGGTCGGCTGCCAGCTGGTCAAGGAGCCGGGCTGCGGCTGCTGCCTAACGTGCGCCCTGTCCGAGGGACAGGCGTGCGGCGTTTACACCGGGACGTGCACCCAGGGCCTCCGCTGCCTGCCCAGGAGCGGGGAGGAGAAACCCCTGCACGCCCTTCTCCACGGCAGAGGAGTGTGCACCAACGAGAAAGGATACAAACCTGCTCACCCGCCCATAGGTAAGACCCGCACCGGCTGGCTGATCCTGAACGAATGCTGGGGGACCAAAGAACGATGACTTGAAATGAGTAGAGTTACAAACGCGTCAGTGCAATAAGTCTAAGATACAGCAGGGTCTCCACTCTCCTCTGTGGATCTGTGTTTAATAACATCTTGTCCCATGCGGGAATCCACTGTGTGCAGCAATGTCTGGTAGGACTAAAGAGCTACAAGTCCAACAGAGTATCTTTACTAAAATCCAAAGTCAATTATTTTGTTTGTTTCCCTCTTTTTTCCTCTCGTACTGAGGGACCGTAGGTGGTTTCCGTTTCTCATCAACAGACCCACTGTTCGTGTGCATGATTAGCCGGTACCAGTGCTCTCTGACAGACCGTTTGTTTGACAGATGGTTTGAGGTGCCATCTGATTAACTTTTATCCACTGCCTTGATTAAACTGGCTGCAGGAGCTTATTCCTCCTCTCTCCTCGGGGCTTTGTGGACACGTACATTGAATGCACCTTGATGGCCGCGGGCTCAGCATCCAGCTGTAATGTCACCGTTGTGTTAGGCTGCGCTTTGTTGGTCCTTACAGTAAAAACACGGGGCGAACAAAAACTCTGGTTGTGTGCCCGGTGCCGGATAATCTGCTGCGGGCGACGCGACGCTCCGCCACGGTAAAGCGCACATGGTGTGTCCGGCTGAGCTGAGCTTTTAGTGCGGGGCAGTAGCTGTCAAACTGCGGTTTTGCCAGACCAAAGACTGGCTGACAGGGATCCAAGCAGCCCCCGTCTTTTTGTAACATTTACATTTCAAGGCAGCGCGATTTATTAAACGCATTTCTTCTAAGACTTTTCACCGCCTCTGCTGTTGATCTTGGCAAACTGCAAAAATAAAAGGTTCTCCAGCGGGACAAAAGCTTTTATCAAAAGAGGTCTGTGAGCAAAAGAAGAGTTTATTCATGTGAGGATCGTGGAGAGGAAAAATATGGAAACCCCTCAAGTGAAGCTTATTCTGCAAATTGCCGCCTTTAATATCCAGCGCTTTAACAAGTGTCTGTCAAACGCCACGGTTTTCCATCCTCACGCCGGAGCGCACTTAGTTTTTCATGTCTTTCATTTCGCATGGAGTTCGCACCTAATTAGTCAAGATGCGAAATCAATACAGGCAGAGACGGAAAGCCTGGTGTGTGGAGACTGAGGTGGGAAGGAATGAGGTGCCGCTCCACAAATTTTGGTTCTAGTTAAAGCAGAATTTCGATAGATGGAGGTTTTCGGGCTACCCCTAGGGTGGTGTTTAGAGTCGGATTACCACTAAATCTGTAGCCTGTGCGTAAGAGAGACTCAGAGACAGAAAGACACAGAAAGAGAGGCAGAGACAGACAGATGGAGGGAGAAGGAGAGTTGAGCCAATAGTCCTGAATGATTTAAGACATTTCTTAGTGTAGCAGAGAGGTCCACTGTCACTCAGAGTTTTAGCAGCTTGTCAACAACTAGATAAGTAGGTGGTAACCACAAAGGTTTTGGCTACAGGCCTCATTCTATAAAGCAGGCTACCACTGGGCTCATTTTGGCTGCTGACAGAATCATTAGGCTCTGTGCAGCCAGTGAGCAGCCCTCACCTCTGCTCCTCATCACATTTTTGGAGCACAATGTGGGCTGTGCTCCAAAAATACCCAACTAACCTGGTGTTTAGCAAAGCATTGATCACTAACTGAGACTGGGTGAAGGTAGGTTGTCAGCCCTGTATGTGCGTTTCCAGTTTGTGTGTGTGAGTGTGAGTGTTTGCTCTCATGTATTCCTGGGTGGAGCTGTGTGGGAGTCTGGGTGTGCACTGTGTGTGATTGTTGTGAGTGATGACACCTTAGGCAGTTTTGTCTCACTCTGGCTTTGCGCACACATACACACACACACACACACACACACACACACACACACACACACACACACACACACACACACACACACACAGAACCTAACTTCTTTGTTGGCCCACAGAGGTAATCAGAGCATCTTTTCCTGCCTCTGGCAGTGCATTCATTGCATGGGCGCTCAGTCACAACGCAGTGATTCAGCAGAATGCCTCCGGCTCTCTCTTTCCTCTGAAGGGCCTTCTGTCAAACAACTCAGCGGATGGGAACTGTTGAGGTGAGCTTCTGGTTTCCTGTGGTGTGGGGTTGCAGCTGTCTGTGTGCTGTACCAGCTGAGCAAGGCAAACACAGGGAGGAGGAGCTCAAGTGTCCGCCACACTCAGGAGGCTGTGGGAGCTGCAGTCTACTAAATATTGACTGGGGCAGCTAAACAATGGGAGAGAGGAATCTTTGCTATCCTTCAGTCGCCCTCTGTCCCCCTCCCTCTAATGCTCATGTAAGAAAAAGAATCCTGGCCATCACTCTGCGTCTGGGTTCATGTCCCAGCAGTGCATTAATTCATGTTTTGCCTGTGCTGTGATCCCAGGAGTTGTGTGGATTGTAAGGCACAGGAGGTGGTATGTGCTTTAGGGGCACTCACATTTTGTTAGCCCCCTACGAGTGAATCAGACTCTGGAAAGCTTGCCAACAGATATGACTTCATGGCAGCAGGCCCCTCGTCCCCCCTCGAGCTTCTGAAAGGGCCTTATGTTTGAACAGATTGCTCTTTGCCAAGAAACAAAAGATGATTAGGGAGTGGCTCCAAATCCAGAATACTCCACTCACACATGGACAGAAAGGCAATGCCCCTTATTAGCATAGCAACAGGAAACCCGGTGCCTTTACAGACCACTGTAAAACTTTACATGGTGTCTTGGCTCTTTAGACGCAGTTCTAACTTGTTGCCAGACAGTTTCAGAGTCATAGTTGTATTTGTCATTAATATTCACAGTTATCAGTAAATCGTGCAACTGCAGGCCCCTGACACCAAATGTTTGCCAGACACCTTCACATATGTATGGTACCACTGTCGCCTTCACATTTCTGAGCACGATACAGAATTACTTGTCATCACATGCTTTTAGAAAGCAATTCAACTTTGAGGATTACCATCTGCTTTTTCCATGTCCACACCATCACTGACACAGCTGGTAACTGGGTCGTTAGCTGAGAAACTGAAGTGAGCAGTAAAAGGCTGATTCTCGCCGACCGTACGCTCAGAACTAATGACAACCAGCCGCCATACTGTTATGTGCTGTGGACGCTGCATGCTCATACAGACATGCCACGTTAGATATAGCTCTGGTCACGTGTGGTCCCAGCTGCCTGACAGCTTCATGATGGGCTCATGTGAAAGGATAGACTGTATGTGGCTTTCCATCCATCTCACCTTGAACATCCGAGACAGAGCAGTGAATGCTTAGCATGCTGCAACTGGTCTGTTGCAGGTGCTAGGGAGAATTATTGGAAAGGTCATTTTGTCACGCTATCATGTGAGGAAAACACACAATTCATGGAAAATGTGATGCTGAGAAAAGGTAGAGAACTTAAGAAGATATGACACAGAGACCGTTGATGTAGAGCTGATTTTGTCTGTGTTTCAGATCCTATTTTGAGGCACAGTTTGATCACAGGGACAATCTACAGCACTGGATCTGTCGCTGGCAAGCAAAGAACCTCTTTGGCACACTTGCCTGATTTCTCCCTATAAAACTTTAGAGGGATATTTGTACAGCTTATTGGTCACTGACACCTAGCCTGCTGGTGGCAACAGCTGTGAAAGAAATCAACACTCACTGTAGTCTCTCTACACTACAAGCATGTGATAAAAAAAAAAAAAAAAGCAGGGATGGCCACATGCTGGGCTTTAAAATGATGTCATGTGTTTAGACATGACCTGTGTGCTGTGATCTCACCACTAACACCTGGTTACATGCCAGCATGGAGCAAGGAAGGACCCAAAATCATTGCTTTGTCTCCACAGAGGAGTTTCTGAAAACTCCAGTTAGCAGCAGGGCAGAAATAAAAACTAGTCCTTTTAAGTTTCTGAGGATTTGAAAAACAATGGAGGCTCCAGTGACTCCTCTGAAACACTGGTGTTTGCTCAGAATGTGAGACGGGTGACAACCTTTTGTTGTACACAGTCTCAGCTAGTAAACTCATCCTTTGCACTGAATAATGTTTCCTCCTAATTATTCTAAGTTACTTAAATGGTGGATCATTTTACATAAACAGGCAGTTTGCTCATTTTGGCTGTGCTTCATATCATACCGTCATTCAGTCAATCCCACAAAAAAAAAAGTGGTAAACGCAAATTAATCTTGAAGCCAGTTTTTCAGCCAGTGTGATGTTTCTTTTCATGCTGTCTGGAGATCTGCCTTGTGCAGTACGCTTGACTCTCGCCAAAATAGCTGCTTCTGCCACTGGGGAGTTAGAACATCGTCACACCCAGCAATTGTGTTGTGGTGATGGTGACCCAAAAAGAGGTTGCGTCCATCCGTGTGGCTTGTTGAAAACCCAAACTCAGATGTGGGATGAGACCTCAGACCAAAATTAGGAATATACAGTAGAAGGGCCATGCGTCTTATTCTGATAATGTACTTTTTTTGTACTTTGTACCACTTGCAACATGGATGCAGCGTTTATTTGTACTGTGGAAGCTGTAAACAGGTCAGAAAGTTTGCTTACCTATAGGAGCATTTCCCACTTGGAAAAATTTTGCATCCTCTCAGAAGTCCTGTTTTGTGATTTATGGTCCTTGAATTGTTCTTGTCGCTATTTATACCATGTATTGAGAAAAGCAGGAAACTTTTTGATTGCAATGAACATATTCTGTGTGCACAATACCATGGGGAAGAGTTATTTCCTGCATGTTCAGTAGCTGATTGAGAGCATGCAAGGGGCAGAACAACAGAAATTCCACTGAAATAACAGGACATAAGGGCCAAAACATATAACAACAGAACATTTGGTAAAGTTCATATTACCTTATGGCTACAACTGGTTTGGAAGGGAGCCTTTTTCAGTCATCAGTCTCATGTAACTGGGCTTTGTGCACTGCTGTCGAGTCATGTGAAGAGGATGAAACTCACTGGCTTTTTGGATCAAAACCACCATCACCTTATGGAGGTGCTACTGGCCAGCCATGCTTTTATTTTAGTCAAATTTTGCTTTACTCCAGTGACACTAACTTTGTCACTTTATCCGTAAAATTGTTTTGCCACCAAAAAATTCTAGCAGTGGTAACTTTGCCACAATTTTGAAAAGCCTCTCTGACCCATTTCTTTTAGTCATCAGGACCTAGGTTTTGTGGCACTGCACACAGATCCTCAGTGACTTACACAACTCCACTGGGTTGTTTCACACCTCCCTTTCTGCTCTAGAAACTGCAGGGTTATCAGGCAACGACCTTCTTTCAAATATTAAGTAGCTGAGGCAGTCTGAGGCTGAAGGATGGTTTACTAACTTTGTGCTTTATAATGCACAGGCCCTCAGGCTCATTTATCCCCACAATTATCTTGTCATACCCCCTGTTGAGATTAAACAGCGCCCCTATTCACTACTCTCTTACATCTTGTAAAGATGTAATTTCAGATGCTGCACAGAGACTTACTTAATCAAAGGCAGGACGAAACAAATGTGGTGTAATGCTGGGAAATCCAACGAAAGGTGGGAGAATCTATTGTCCAGTCTTTTTTTTTTTGCTATTATTATGGTCTTAAAGATCCAGTGGAGAGAAAGATCCAAAGACGGGGTAGCTTATCTTTCATGATTGGACTCCTGCCCGTAAGAAACTTGGGATATTCATGAAGCATAATTGTGTGCAGATGTTAATTTTTAAACAGAGAAGTATCAGGTGCACCTCCGTTGGCTCCTCTGCTCCTCTCGTCCTAATGAAATCTTTAGCTCGAGCGGAGGGAGAGAGATAGCGGCACAGCTTTGGGCTCAGCTGAATGGAAGAGCTGCACATGACTTGGCTCACTTGGCTCCTGTCCAGCGTCTTGGCTGAGTTTCAGGAGTTAAACACAGACCCTCTAAGCCTCCTTTACAAGCTGGGTACCCTGAGCATGGAAAAACTGAGTTTTTGTGGCTACAGTGAAGAGCCCACTTCAGAGGATATGAATTTGGCGATTTTGTGAGTGGAGGAGAAAAGAAGTCAGTCACCATTGTCTTTACAAAAGCTACATAAATTTCAAAAAAAAAAAGGAAAAAAGAGAGGCGGATTAGAAACCTTTTGAAGTCCATATCTCTGACACTGTTCTCTAAAGACAGACAGTTTCTCAAAGTGACTGACTGACCTGTGAGGTGAGCATAATTGATGTGCCATGGCTCAGACCTTTCTTAGTCTAGCCGTTTATATGCTCAAATGAGATTACACATGAAACAAGAATGCATGTTAAAAAAACACAGTCTGTTTTTTCAACACTATATTTTATTGCCAAATATGTGGCATTTTAATCAAGTGCCCTGAGAAATTATTGGACTGTACAGCAGAAATAAAGAGTTTTTCCACAGTGGTCACATGCATGGTGTACATAGGAATGCTTGTTTGACATATTTATTTATAGCAAGTAATAGCCTCGTAGTCTGAGCGGGGAGACACAAGGACATATCTAAACACAAACCAAGGCCTGCCAAGTCATGAGTTGTGAGATTAATTTCAAAGAGACGGCAGTGCAGCACAGAAGCCAAAGACCCAATTCTGGTAATCACCCTGCCCCCACCTCCCTCCCCTCCCAGAGACTCCAGACGCTCATGCTGTGTCAGGCTCTTTGAACATCAGTTTCTCGGAGCTCATGTCCTTGGTACGTCTCGGTGCCTTTCTCCTCGGTGGCTGTGAGCTAACAGGACAGTCAGCAAAGTTATGGCAACTTGTTAAATCATATTTTCCAGTGTATTCTCTACACTAGTACACAAGTATGGAAGTTGATTTGTCTTTCAATGGCAGTTGGCCTATAGTCCGCAGCCAACATTCTTCTCTGGTTCAGTGAGTCTGGCCCTGTGCGCCACGGCGGGTTTCCTTGTCAGATAAATATAGCCAGGGTCATCCACTGGCACCATCACTTCAGCCAGTTGGGGCCTGGCAGAGTCCCCACAATAACTCTGTACTTATGGTACAGCTAAGCCAAAGGGGGTGTGGGGGGCAGAGGACTTCTTTCTGTGGCCTCAAAGAACCTCTGGCTGGGGGTCCAGGCTTAAGAGGCTGAGCCCCAAAGATAGGAGGAGTGGGGGGTGGGGGGGCAAGGTTAAGGATAAAAGACCTCAACCTGTGAATATCCTATCAGGAGGGACTTTCAGATCTCTGAGACTATAGTGCCCCCTGGGGGAGCTGAAATTACGTCAAAGAGCTGCATAAAATGTGACAGAAATGTACAAGCATTTATATGAGTCCACAGAGCAACAGGATTTTCCTTAGCTTGACATTTGAATCAGTTTAATGTGGGACACGTCGCTATAAAGTTAGTACACTCAGAGGTTTCGGTCCCTGTTGCAGTTTACCAGTCCAGATAATGTGTTAGCAGATTTTCCAGGCACAGTGTAGGCGTTCATGTGACATGTGATGCAGTTTTCCCAAGTTGGAGAGGTCTGTGTGCTGCCCTGCATCGGTGTGTCTGTATTTATATGTGATTTAACTTGGGATTGAACTGATTGTAAGACCAACACATTTCACTGATATACTGAGGATCTTAAAAGACACTGGAAGAGGTGTCCGTGGTCAAAAATCCACGGTCTCATGGATGTAGATCAGCTGTAATTTGTCTTATGTGACTGGATGCTTGAGTATCACTTCTACATAACTGTTATAAGAGAGTTTGGGGGTTGGAAAGTGGTGGTGGGTGAGAAAAGACAAGTTTAGCTACAGATTTACTGTAGCTGAAGGAGCTCATCAGCTGTTGATCTTAGCTCCAGCCTCTCCTCCTCGGTAAACAAATGTTAAGCAACATTTGGTGGCACAAACCCCCGAGGAAAGCACCTGGTATGGTTTTTGTGGGACGGACTAATAAGTTGCAGAATTTCACAATTTATGCAAAAAGCAAATGAAAACATAATAATATATAATAAGTATTAGAATAATGATACTGAATTCTGAGGTTTTTTTCAGTTATTGTGAAATATTTAAGCTGGTTGACCTTAGTGCTTGATTATGGGTCTGTAATAACTGTTAGATCAGAATTCTCTGTTTAGCAGAGATGTTTTACATTCCTGAATCTTATTCTGGTTCAAAAAAAAGAAGACCAAGTTTCATATTCAATAATTCTGAAGATTAAATAAACATATGTAATTTGAGATGATGACATTTCTTTTAAAGCTACACTAATCAGTATTTTTATATTAACAGTGGATCAAGTGACTGTAAGTAATGTAATAAAGGGTGGAACCATCAAAAACTGCTCGGTTCCTTTCAGCTCTGCGGAGCGTTTAAACGTCTTTCAGATTGTTGTTTTGGTTTTGCAGCCCGCAGCTTCATTGTTTTGCTTCAGTCACACGTCTTTCATCAGTATCCTTTCCAGCTGTGGAAGCCAAGTGTTCTCAGTGCAAATGCTTTGATATATACAGTACTGTACACTGCACCAGAACCAAATGTCAGACAGACAAAAATAGACACTAGCTAGAGAACATATTAGATCATTTAGCAGTTAAAGAGCCAGCTGATGGAGACCAAAACAGAGCTAGAAAGCGAGTGAACAGCCAGTGCCAACACTTTCACACATTATGTTTTGTATAATAAAGGCTCTCAGTGTTGCACACACATATATAAAAATATCAGTACATCTTCATCTATGACATAGGTTTAAAAACATGACACTGATTGGCTGGCTTTTATTCTTTCCTTTGCAGATCGTGAGTCTCGGGAACATGAGGACACCATGACCACAGAGATTACAGAGGAGTTGCAGCCAGCCAAAGTGCCACTCCTTCCTATGGTGAACAGTAAAAAAGTCCATGCGCTGCGCAAGGAGCAAAAGAGGAAGATGGGCAAGCAGCGCTCCATGGGCTCCACCATGGACTACCCTCCTCTGCCTATTGACAAGCATGAGCCTGAATTTGTAAGTATCTCGCTAGTTTGATCCTGTGTCATTTCTAAAGCCACTGTGTGTAGAATCTGAACACTTCTGACTCTGCCAGCTCCCACTGGTAATAAAAGGCAGCGTGACAGACAGGTGCTCCCTCGTAACCAGTTCCTACGTAGTTACATCTTAGTGCATGTTTAATCTGAGTGTAATGTAAGTAGAGAATGGTCCCCCATGACTGTGTTGCTTGATTGTAAAGCCTGTGCCATCTTTCTCCAAAGGGTCCATGCAGGAGAAAACTGGACGGGATCATTCAGGGGATGAAGGACACTTCTCGTGTAATGGCTCTGTCTTTGTACCTTCCCAACTGTGACAGAAAAGGCTTCTTCAAGCGCAAGCAGGTGAGTTCACTTCAGGAAAGCCTTTGCACTTATATTTTGCATGAAAATGTCAGTGTCTTGTATTCAGGTTTTCTCTTTGTTCCCCATCATTCCACATGAGCTCTGTCACACCAGCAGTGAAATTTGTTCAGCAAAATCAGTTAATATCAGTGGAATCAGTGGATTCACTCTCTGGGGCGACCAAGCTAATAGGTCAAAAAAATAACCTCATAAGATCACAAACTAGCCCCTGAAGTCGTCACTATGTCCTCAACCTATTTCTCAAGGAAAGGCAAACAAACTTCACAGTGTGTGGCCTTTGCTCTCACCTCCCATTTACCTGTAACCGATTTACCTGTTTTCTGGCCCGCAGTGTAAGCCATCTCGTGGCCGCAAACGAGGCATTTGCTGGTGTGTGGACAAGTACGGCGTTCAGCTCCCCGGCACAGACTACAGCGGAGGGGACATTCAGTGTAAAGACCTGGAGAGCAGCAACAACGAGTGAAAAGGGGAGGACCACCCTTGACCCATATCCCCCATCCCCCGCCCCCTAACCACCATGTGACCCAGGGCCCACGCCTCCTCTCTGAATCACACCTGTATGCTCCGCCCTCCGTTCACTTCAAGATTTTGTTTTTTTCAGATTGGAAAAAAGGAAGAAAAAAAAATCCAAATGAAAGAACAGGCTGAAAAAAAGACACCTGTAAATTTTATTTTTCTTTTCTTTTCTTTTCTGTTGTTGACCAAGCACTCATTTTCGAATGAGGGGAAAAGTCCCAGAAGATTTACTAGATCCCTTGACCATCGCTCATGGGACCCCTTGTATGAGCCGGGTCCCCTGATTGCAGATCCATGAAAATATATGCACACAACGGATATATTTCTATAGAAGCTGGGGGTTTCAATACAACACTTTGTATGATGTAAAATTAAGACAAAATCATTTTTGAAGAAAAACAAAGCATCAGGCACACTGATTGATCAGTTTTAGGCTGTGGAACATGATGCTACTGTGGAACTGACAATTGGCCGTTGAGTAATTTGGTTTTTTTGTCTGTTTTCCAATTGAAAAAAAAAAGAAACAAGAGATAGAGATGCTGTAACGGCTGACTCTATCTGGGTATGTGGTTCTGTCAGAGCACTTATGAATAGGGGAACCTGCTTAGATATGTGTAACTTCACAAAATGATGCATGCATGAATGTGTGTATGTATGTTATACAGTGCGAGTGTGTGGTATGTATCAGCCTGTGCTGGTGTATGATGGAGTGAGCCTATTACAAAAAAAAAAGAATGTCCTAATTTCTTTCTCTTTTGTTTGATTTTTTTTGTCACAAGTATTGCTAGCGCTTGAAGTGGTCTTGGGGCCGGCCTTCTCTTTATTGTAAAGTATGTCTCGGGACACGGAGCATTCGTAAACAAAAGAGTAAGCAGATCGTCACAGATGAACCTATGTAAGTGGCTCTTCGACAATGTAGCTAGCCTGATATGCCAACTGTGCCTATTTTAACAGACAATGCCATGCAGGGCGACACAGAGCTTAGAGAGCGCTGACTCTACTGGTGAAATAAAGATCTTCAGCTTAAGTGACGGGACTCAAGTTTGACTTTGATCTTTCAAGTTCAGTGCGGAATCAAACTTGCCAGTCAGGCCGGTTGCTTCTCCGATTCAGTTGTGTGAAGTGTAGTTTTGTATGGTTTTGTTTGTGCTGTTTTCTTTGCCTTCAGTGAAGTAAAGACCGCCCACTTTTGAGCCATGTTCCTTTGATCAAGTGGTTTCCCCTCAGTACTGCTACTACAGTGTAACCATGGTGTATTTCATTACTTTTAAATATAGTTATTGAATGTTGTTTTTCCTGTAGAAACAAAGTAATTGTGCTCCGAAAAAAAATATTTTTTTTAGCCTGTAAAGAATTTGAATAGGTCTTTGTAGCCTGTCAGGAGAATGACCCAGGGTCATTTGACTACAGGGCAGTCAAAGAAGCTAACCCTCTGGAACCCTTCCGCTTACATGCCTCCACGCAAAGGTTATCTACCTACATCTAAGAGGAGCATGACGAAAACAAAAACGTTACAGGTTATAACAGGGTCATTTAAGTACAGTTGTTCTCTCTCTGTGTGCAAATCACAGTGCCTTCCTACATGCAAATACATTGAACAGTGACGTGAAAGTGACACGGATATCATACAGGGCAATTCCCGTTTCTCAGACTGCCCCCAGCCAGGGCTGATACTTGATAAGACAATAAAGAGGTGTAGGTTTGGTTCTGATTAAGCGAAGAACAATGAATGTGGGAAGTCCTGTAAATGGTGTCAGCAACACATTGCAAATCCATTTGTAATCTCTGCCTGTACCTCGGGGCAATTCTGGACAAGAATGAGGTGCGAGGACCGCTGTGTATCCACAGTCGGTTAAACCTCCCTCTTTCTTTGACAACCAATAAGCTAGGATTCTTGCTTTTTCATGTGAATGCCAATGTATATGATTGCCAGAGAGGGGAAGCCAAAGGAAGTTTGGAGGTAAATCAACCATTTCCTTTGCTGCAACAAAAGGGAAAGGATACGTGCGTCCTGAATGGCTTCCGGTTGTGAATATATTATCAAGGCTCCTTGCCTCTCTTCCAACACCAAGTCCCCACTACCACTTTCGAAAAAAAAAAAAAAAGCAGCTTGCACTTATTTCAGTTACTCACTATTGATATTGACACACAACGACGTCCTAAGATGTGGTATCATGAAGTTAGTGGAACAAATACAAAAAGAAAAAGAGAAAAAAAAACTGCCACAAAAGCTAAATGTTGTGTTATCTTGTGCTTACCTTGTAAGGGTAGTGCTTTGAGGTAATATTTGTTGACAGGGGCTGTGCAGCCCATGCCCAGGACCTCCAATACAGAAACATCTTTTTAGGGAAAAAAAAAAAAAGATTGAAAGCAACACACAGCTAGAGACGTTCACATGGCCTATTGCACAGATAAGAGATGAGATAGAGAGAGAGGAGGGGGGAAGAGACAGAGGAGAGAGGGAAGAGGAGGAGAGAGCGCCATGGGCAGTTGTCATAATCAGGGCCTAGCCACTTCCCCATTATGGGGTCACCAACTGCATGACATTAGATACAGTTAGCAAGACAGTTATCAGGTCTCAGAGTCGCTGAAATCTGGGGAATGCAATACTGCAACCAGGGGTAGAGTATCAAGCTCCACAGTGATCTGAATACTCTTGACAATGAAATAGCTGATATCTGGTACCATTTAATGTTTGGATCAATCGAGGGTGTAAATACTTAAATGTTCCAGGTATTTGTTCCCTTTGTTTGGGTTGCAGGTTGAAGTCTCTCCAGCAGCTCCCTGTTTCCCCACACCTGTTTGTGAGTAGTGACTTCCTCAGGTTTCTCATCTCTTACTTGGTTAAATTCATATTCACATTTCATACTTCAGTAGTACAGTAATTACAGTACAGCGTTTTTTCTGAATACATAACACTTTTTGGATGTAATGAGACAGCACAATTGGTTTTCAGAATTTGGTGTTCACTGGCTTGTGAAACAGACCCATCGATGGCAGGAGGATAGTGGGAAATAAAATGGTCAGTATTTGGAACTACATAAGACAAATAAAAAAAGAAAAAGACAAAAAATCTCAAATTATTAAAGTGAATATCACTGTGTAATATTTATTCAACTTGTAATTTATGTACTCTTTTAACCTTTGTCTTTTTTGTTATGACAAAGCATTTATTTAAATAAAGTTATGTATTCATTTAAGCATCCTGGTGAGGTTTTCATTTCTAGTTGTGGCCGCTAAATTGGCTTGAACTGTACAGTGTGAAGTGGAATCACCCTGATAGTAAACACCAACTAATCTGCAAGGCACGAGCTGATAAACCTCTTAGACATAAGTCTGAGACGCCCAGGGTAGCCCACAGGATCTCATGCAGCATGCAGGATGTGACTTTATAAAGCCTTGCCCAAGGGCAAGTCACCTGGTTTTCAACACCATAGTCACAAAAGATTGCACAGGAACAAGGAAGTCCTTTAACATGAGTTTGAACTTCAAGGGGGGGATAACATCTAGTGGCACCAGCTCACTATTCAAATGACTGGGAAGAAGGGATTTGTAGCCTGGAGGAAGCTTCATCATGTTATGGAAAACCTACATTTATAACCACTTCAAGGCAAAGCGGACTCACCTGAGACGTCATTAACAAAGACATACACATGCAACTAAACACAAGTGCATGTACAGACACAAGGTGTGGACAGAATATGACAGAAAGAAAAAGCTGTAAAAGATCTGGTAAAATTAGCAGAATTACCCACTTACACAACAGTAAGTCAGAGGAGAAGCAGCTTCACGTCGCTCCTCTGAGGAACACAACACAGTGGGATCACCTGGTTAAGTAAAGGTAAAAAAAAATGTCAGTGGCGATGACAGATTTTGAGGTCACTATTAGCTATTTCCTTTCAATTTCTCCATTGAGTGCTGACACACATATGGATAAACTGCTACAGGGATCTAAGGATCTGAGCCTGCATCCCCACAGAGGGGTGTCTGGTCATTTTTATTCCCTCATGGATTCCAGGAAGAGACAGAATGGGATTTCTCTTTGGGGGGCACCAAAATCTTTCCCTGGGGATCTCAGGACTTTGACCAGCTCCAGATGTGGGTGACTGCAGCAGGGCATGAAAGGGTGGAGGGCCCAGCAGTTCCTGCATAGCACATCAAGGCTGCCGTAAAGGTTGTTGTGGTATGTCTCAATGTGTGTGTGCATGCATGTGGCAGGGACGGAACAGACTTTGACTTCAGGGAGGAGGGAACATGTGTATAAGATTTGATTTGTGAGGCAGTGAACATGACAATTACTATTTGCCTTCAAAGAAACTGACAACTGCACTTAGGACTTCAAAGCCTTTATGCCCCTTTTATTACATAATTAGGCCAACAACGTTGGATGGCTTAATCCAACGTCAACTCACGCACCTCACCCCATCCTAAACCCAGACTGCTGTGCAGAGCAGCTCTGTGAGCCTCAGACCTCAAAGCACTGCAGAAAGGCTGGACTCTCTTCCTCCTGCCATGTCTGTGTGCAGCGACGTGAGGTGCTCTCACTTGCTTGTGCATCGATTTGCCCGCGGCTCATATCATTAAATGTGACTTTTGGAAATGATGATGGGGCATTTAAAGACATAAGCTTACAAATGGCATGCAGATGTTTACACTGCATAACTGGGATCTTTGCAAATCACTGCTTGTGCTCTTGTATATTGCTATCTCTTAAAGAGGTAATGGTGGTTCTTTTCATCACCAGGATGGAGATGAAAGGAGATTTGAAAGAATTTACAGCAGTTGGGAGTAAATCACATGACTTAGCCGGGGAATCCTCCGATGCCGGTGGTAGAAGACGGCAGACAAGTGTCTGCTAGTTTTCATCCAAGCCCTTTCATCAAAGGTGGACTTAGACCCGTAATCCAAAATGGAGGGTTCTTCAGCGTGGATCGGATGTGACTGTGAGAATCACAACTGCATGTTAAGTAAACTAACTTTGAGACTAATATTTTACAACCATAAAAGGAGCATTTTAAAGCAGCGTTATAATGCTCCTGTTATGGCCGCCCTGTACTGCAGACTTCTCTAACTTTTAACTCTGCCGATCGGTATAAGTTGTACTCATCAGGGCTTGTTAATAACATTTGTCTGTGTGCTCAATTTGGGTTTTACTTTACAAAACTGTTGGCTTGTTTACAACTTGTGTGACTGTCTGACTGCCTGCTGTTCTTGCTCCATTGAGCCTATTTTTAGCGATGTTACAGCACTCTGAGATCCATGAAATTACTTTGGTGGGTGCAATGCTGTTTTAGCCGATGGCCAGAACAATGAGAATAAAAGTGTATGACCACATCTGCACATATTCCCTGCACTGTTAAACTCTGACTATATAAAGCTGAAGTCTTCCACTGCCTCTGGGTTAGCTTGTGTTCCTCTGCATCCCTTACAGTGTGTTTTTGCATTGAATGGTTTTTCTTCAGTCTTTCTACAACGGTGAAACATAATAATTGTCTTTTTCCATTCAAGGATAAATGTCTCTACTGTTGTACTTCCTGCTAACATTGGAGCACCTTGTCATTTAAACAAAGATAAAACAACAATTATTTTGTTAACATTCAACAAGTACAGCTTCCGTGAGACTTAGACACAGACCTACCATCAACATATCAAGGGAAGTTGTTGAATGCTAACAAAAGAAATAGTAGTCTGAAAGTAGGGCAGAAGCACACAAGTACACAAACGTGTGCTTTTGCACATACACACACATGCACGCACACACAATCACACAAGCACAGATACTCACACCTAGTGCTATTCCCACTGCCAAACTACCAACTTGTTTTTTGGTTTGTTTTCAGAGAAAGGTCGGCCTCAAACTACCATTAACTACCAACCTGAGGTCGGCCAAGATCCATGTGTGTAACCAAGCCAAGCTGTCAGACCTTTAAAGAAAGCTCCCTGCCAAACAACGGCCATTAATAAGACAAAGTAAAAAGAGATTAGGAGGAAAAAAAGCCACAATGTGTCACAAAAGCTGAACAAAGTTGTGAAGCAGTAGCTGTAAGCTGTATTCATATTTTGCACAGCATGATTAATTGCTCCCTTGGACTGGTGCACAGCTAACTGGCACGCTGGCACGTATATTAGGTTACAAGGCCAGAGCCAGTCAGGAGTGGCCTCATGTGATACACTTCTGGCCAGAACTTTAAAGAAGTCTTTCTTTACACCCAAGTCTTGAATCACTGATCACAAATCAGTGGTGACTTTTGTTGGGGACTTTTGCAAGTGTTGGCAGTTTCAACCTTGCCCAGGATGGAGGCTGCATAACACATAAAAACCTCAGATATGTCTCAATCAGTCCACACAGCAACTTTGTAAAATAGTATTTCCTGCCCTGATTGACATTTTTTCCAAGTCTGCATTGATATGATACTCACATGCCCCTATACTAGGAGAGCTCTGGGTCAGTGTAATGAGTGATACCATCCCAGTGCAATACACTGTAAAAGATGGTGGATAAGATCCACAGTCCTTATGCAGTGCAAAGGTGCATTTTAAAATTGAGCTGAAGGTAATATGAGACTGCACCATCCTGGGTTAGCCAAATCAAGTGGACATCTTCGGACTGGCAGTTGCATACAGGTTTACTGCTTGTGCTGTCTCCCAGCAACAAACCTTCATGTGACTGTTAGAGGACGTGTCCTTCAACCTCAACTCAGCAAGAGAACACTGTCTGTAGAAATACAACGATGGGATTTTGTGCTAAAATGTCAGAATGTTGTGGTTCCTACATTTAAGTAACAGGAGGAACCGGTGAGTATTTCATTGGTACCTGATTGATACATCAAATCACAATGTAAATTGTTGGCTGTATTATAAAGTGTTTTCAAACCATCATAATGCAGAATTTATGAAAAATCTCTGAAATTATTTTAGATCACTGAAGTTCATGAGTGCCACCATCACCTTAACTTAAGGAGCAAAGCCTGTACGAGTGAAACAGTATGGTACAAAGTTACACTTCATCACAACGGGCCCAAGCTTTGTCGAGAGCATTCATTCACCCTTACTTCCCTCTGTTTAAACTTCATGTTGGTTAACTCTCTTTAGAACATGATCTGCAGTGCAAATATGTGTGTGTGTGTGTGTCTGTGTGTATTCGCGTACTCCGGTTGGTTTATTCATAGACACCTTTACCCACTTAGTATCACATCTGTCAACGTCAGCCCTCCATCCTAATCCCTCCTCATGTCAACACTTCATTAGTAACCCCAGCGACACATGGACATGGACACACACACACACACACACACACACACACACACACACACACACCTATGAACACACATGCATGTCTGCATGCACAGCAGTGATTGGTACAGTGATGCCACCCACTAGTTTCCAGCACTGTTGCTGTGAGTGTAATTCTTCCTCAGTGGTGCCTGTTTGGAAATGAGAAGCGTTGATAGGAAAACTGCTGACAAACAGCAACAGCAGCTCTCTGCAGATACCTGACAGGTAGGTGTGGATTCACAGAAACACTCGGTGGTTTCAGATTTTACACTTATAGTGAAATTAACATGATGCTTTTACTGTGAAATGTGCTTTAAAAAAAAAAAAAGACCAAGCCACTTTTTCATTGAATGTCAGAGAAAAAGACCATTTAATTCATTTACTATTAACAATGGTGAAAACAAACTTGGTGCATCAAGAAGAAATATTACAAGACATAATCAGTGAAAGTATGAATGTGAGAGAACATTTAATTCTACTAAATCTACTAACAAAGTATCATGAAGGCTACACAAAGTGTTGCCACAAAAATAGGTTGTAGGTTGAGCATACGTTTCTGTGAAATGTCAAAAGAGCATCTGCAAGTATCTGCAAGAGTCTCCCCTCAGCTCAAGAAAACAGAGACTCATCTGCTTGAAGTTGAAGTCCCACTGCGATCAGAGGCAGCTCTGCCCCATCATAAGTGCAGCAAAAATCTGGCATCCCCTGACTGAGGTTGGTAGGGATCCAGTAATACTGTGTGAACGTGAGCATTCAATCGTTCGAGGCCTTCAACACACAGCCGCAGCTCTTCTTTGGAATAATGGATCAGACGGCTATGTGTGAAAGTGGTTGTTTATAATGACAAAAGCATCTACCTTCAGCTCTGCAGAGCATTTTGTCATTTTTAGCTCACTGTTTCAGTTTTCTGGCCTGTGACTTTGGTTCGGTCTTGCTGCTCTCTTCCTGGCCTCCAACTGCAGCACACAGCTGATTCCAGCTGAGCAACTCAGATAAACCCACTGTACACCAGCTGCACATCACCCAACAGCAGGCTGACAGTTAGCAACAAGCTGATGAACATATTAAACCATTTAGCAGCTAAAGCAAGAGCTGACGGAGATCACAGCAAAGTTAAACTGGAGCTAAAGTGGACTGACTCAGGTCAGGGGGTCAACAACACAATATGTGGGGTCCTTTCAAAGTGTATATATATATATTTACAAACTATTTACTTCAGTTTGATTTACTTTTCTTAAAATTTACAGTGACAGGCTGTTTTTTTTTTTTTAAAGAATTGACACTATATATCTGCTCCTCTGTTTTTAAAATATACATCTTTGGTAGAAATAAATGAGCTTGAGTCCCACAGGCAAAGTAAGGAAAAGATGGACGAATGTGTTGTTGCCTTTGGTCTTTTCACTTAGTTGTTTCACATGTTGACAGAATAACCCTATTAATAGCAAAATCCTACCAAACCTGACCCTGTTCATGATGGACAAACTGCGCTAGTGGAAGGTTGCTGTACAGTTGGGATCCCCTCTGACTTTAGGCGTCGCTGGAATCTGGACCCCAGTTAAGGGGTCAACGCACCAGCACTCGCCCCGCTGGCCATGGCTGGACATGTTGCACTGGAAAGAGGGAAGAAAAACACAAACTAGACAAGTTGGAAAACACTAGAAAAAAGAGGGAGGGGTAAGGATGCACAGTGGGAAGCAGGGGGGTGCGCTAATGAAGCATGGCGTGTGGTGGCTCGAGATGTGTGTGTGTGTGTGTGTGTGCGCGCGCGTGTGTGTATACTTGCTTGTGGATCTTCTGGTGGCGGGGGCCCATTGGATGAGAGTGACCCCTATGGTCGGGTGGGACAACACTCACCCAATAACAGCCCATCCTCAGGTCATGCCCCCTACCCACAGCCACACATGCCATCACAGACACATACACACACACACACACACACACACACACACACATAGGGCCATGCCAGTGGACCAGCCCCCCCGCAGAGCCCCCCTTTACTCAGAAATGAGGTCGTAATTGAAGTGGACACAGTTTACGCTGCGCACGCGGGGCGGCCTGAGTAGGGGACAGCGAAAAGAACGAAGAGCTGGGGGTAAAGAAAAGACTTTCCATTTTCTTCCTTCGATGAAAAAGAACAAAAAAAGTGACAGTTACAGTAATTACCGCGCGACAAGGAGGGACAACTCCAAAAGGGAGCCGAGTGTTGAGGAGGTACAGTGTTCCTCCCTGGGAACCGAGGACTCCAGTCCGAAACAATGCTGTTGTTTGTGACCAGTGATGAAAATTGGCTGAGTGGTTGAGAGCCCTGCTTTAGGAAACTGTGGCACCTATTCAAATCTTCTTTTCTGCTCTACTATCCTCGTAAGACAACACTGGATATGTGACCTTGTTTGTCCTCCTCTGTCTGATTTCTATGGACGAGCAGAATTCAAATTCAAGCCCCCAGTCGGAAGCACAGTTCGTTCCTCAGCTGAACAAAAGTCTTCCCATGAAGTACGCCAAACAGTTTTATTGCCTTGTAACCTTAAGCTCAGAAGCTTGTTGCCTCATTCATGATGACAACATCTCTCCACGCATTTGTGTTTCTCTGTGTGTGTGTGTGTCTAAGAGCAGACTGCTAAAGATGAGGAGGAGGGTGTGTGTGAGTTTATGAAAAAAAAAAAGGGGGGGGGGGTATATTTTTTGCCAGGGCGATTTTGCCAGGGTGATACAAGAGAATTTGTGTGTGTGTGTGTGTGTCTGCGCATGTGTGTGTGAGTCAGACTATGAAAGAAAGAAGAGGGGAAATCCAAGGAAGAACTGCACCAGATGATATGTATGTCTGCGTGTGAGAAAGACAAACGTGAAGAGAGGTCACGAAATGAAAAAGAAAAAGGGGAAAAACAAAGACGGAGAAAAAATTAAAGACAAATCTTCACCGAACTTAAACGTGTTACACGTATAGGCACACTAATCTTCAGTGATACTTACAACAAGAGCTTTCTCCTTCATCAAAGTCACTGGCCACAGTAATACTGCTAACAACGAGGACCAGAACAACTTGAAACCTGATGACATCTGCAAACAGTAAGTCACCAGTGATTTCCACTGAGCAGAAACCTGCTGCTGCACTGCTCCCTACAAGCCGAGGCTTTCAAACACGTAACGAGCCCGGCCAGATCCTAATCAGTGATGTCAGAGCAGGTGTTTACTCTTCTACAGCGGATGGAAAACACCTGCGGCGGCATCGCTGCCCGGGGTGTGGCCAGCGCTGTGACATTCGTGAAAGTTTCCGCCCGTAGAGAGTGGCCGTTTTCCGCTGTGTGATTGATCGTCGATTTTTACTTTTAAAACGTGAAAAATGACTTTACAGAAGATGTGATATGGATCATCCATCATCTGAGCTCAATAATGGAATTTAAATGAAATGTGTGCAATTTTTCCAGTGATGTAAAATAAGAGTATCAGGTGCCAAACTCACTGGAGGAGAGATTTTTAGAGATACGTCTTTTATAGACATTCTCCTAAAACTCTGCCTGACATACTGTATTTAGGTATCACTGGAAACTTTGGGAAGTGAGTTTGGAGGAGACGCACACAGTGGTAAGAAAAAAGCATGTGAGCCCTTTGGAATTAACTGGTTTTCTGCTTTAATTAGTCATAAAATGTGATCTGATCTTCATCTAAATCACGTAGGAATAAACACAATGTGCTTAAGCTAACACATAAACAATTATAATATTTCCTGTCTTTATTTAACACTCCCATTGAACAGTCACAGTACTGGTGCAGAAAGTGAGCGGACCCCTGGTCTAATAGCTGTGGATCAGACTTGCACAGCGTTCAGGAAGAATTTCAGATCATTCTTTCTGACAGAGCTGCATCAGCTCCATCATATTCGTAGGGTGTCTGGTGTGAGCAGCTCTCTTCAGGTCATTCCACAGACTCTCTGCCGGGTTCAGGTCTGTGCTCTGACTCCAGAAGGTGGATTTTCTTTGTTTCGAGTCATTCTGTAGTAGATTTACTTCAGCATTTGGGGCCATTGTCCTGTTTCATCACCCAACTTCTACTGAGCTTCAGCTGGTGGACAGCCAGTCTGACATTATCCTGTAAGAC
>JBBMJY010000007.1:19953968-20011738 GCA_037833715.1 Toxotes lorentzi | reverse complement strand
TTTGATCCTGAACAGGAATAAAATTCAAAAGATTCGGGGGTGAATCTTTTGAATTTTATTCCTGTTCAGGATCAAAGGAGTGGACTATATTTCGCTATCCCCAGCATGCACACTGTAAAAGGTGGGCAAATACCTTGACCAATTTGTCAGGCTGTTATTCCAAAGCCCCCCAAAAAAAAAAAAAAGTTGATGTGACATGACAGTATAACAGTGACATTATGTTTAAGAGACACTAGGCTTGCTGACACTGAGGCCTCTTAGGTCAGGATCTTTGCGTGTGTGTGTGTGAACATGTCTTTGGGTAGCATGGGAACAGCCAGGCTCAGTCTGGGAAAGGAAGCAGGCTGTCTGTTGCTGTTGCACAATCTAATTAGCTCCGAGTTGCACAGATAAGAAACTGGACCAGATAATCATAACCAGAAGTGACCATGTAGTTGAGCATATGTTAGTTGGCTTGTGCGTAAAGGATCTGAAGCATCTTCATCACAGGTTTTAGTCGGGGATTTTAAAAGGGAAAAAAACAACAGCCAACAAAAAAAGCTGAGGTATGTACATGTTGAGCATTTTCTCTTTGAGTTTGAGGTTTGAACATTTTATGCCTGCTTTACGTAACTGATTAATGTATTGAGTTCAACATCTGATGTTTTTTATTATTAGTGTAAATAATGTGAAAGACAATAAACCCATTTATTTTACACAGTTTGATCAAATTTCTAATCTTCCATATGAACCTGTAACTAACTTGCCAGTTTAGGGAAACACAGCAGTATATTTGCTTTATAAAACCACAGACATTACATGATTGCGTATTAAAGGAAAGCAAAAAAACAAAAACAAAACAAAAAAACCCTCTTCGCACTGCATTCCCTGGTAACATCTGTTTTCAGTGTCTGCCTCCCACGAGATAAATTCATGAATTTGTGGGAATGTCCAGGAAGCAGATGGCCGTCACGTCTGTTTCATACAGAGCTTATTGTTATTAATTTTCTCTTTTTTTATGTGAGGCTGGACTTGTAATTGAAACTGTTAAAATGTATCTTGGGTAGAGAAAGGGCGTAGTAAATGTAAATTTAAAGAGAGGCAGATACAGCACGAGTGAGAAAGCGTCTTCTCCGGTTTGAACATGGGTCTTTTTTTTCTCACCCTAATTATGTATCACCTCTATAGCAAGACATTGTTTGTGAACAGATCTTGTATTGCCTTTGTAATTTGGTTCTGCATTTAATCAAGGTACTGTGTGGCACATCGTCATTGAAGTGTCGGGGATGGCACAGAGAAAATGGATTTTCCAGCTGGAGAAAGTTTCCGTTAGCATGGACGTAACAGACATAACAGATAACCTGATTAAGCTGTTTAGAGAGAAAGCAGAGAACTCGTTCTGTCTCTGACATAACCATCAATCCATTTAGCTTATCTTTATTAGTTAAAACATACATTCTACAGTATGTATACATGTTTACATGCATCCATGCTTGTTTGTCCTAAAAGATTGGCACAGGATACTGTGTCAAATATCCTGTCATGTGACACATTGATAAAAAAAACAAAAACATAAACAATATTTGAATTAATTCAGAATTGTAATACATCATCCATTTTTTTAAGTATACGGTAATATGTAGAATAAAACATGTGTTGTCCTTTATAATTAATTCATTTCACAGTGATTGTTGTTTTGTTAACAGATGGTGTTGACTGCATGCTTGCTGGCACTTGTCTTCATCTGGACAGGTAAGCCCTCATAATGACACAGCCTGGTACATAGCCTGCTGAAGACCAGCTAGATACAGGTAGCATTTGTATACCCTCTGATAAGTGGGTGATTTTAATTTTTATTTTTTATCTCATTCAGCTGAGAATATCCTAGGCCACACTGTCTCTGCAGCCTGGTAAAATCAACAAACGTGGAACAGGATTACAGCAGCAAACAGCTTTAGAGAACCATTCTGTTGTAAACTACAAAGCTGTGAAGCACACTGTATTATTCACATAGTATAATATACTATTTACATTTACATACCTGGTGAAGTTTCTGATGAAAGTGGGCTTTGTATTTTTTAAAGATTACTTTGTTTATTGGACACACGTCCAGGCCTGTGTCTGTGATATCACTTTGTGTTTATTTAGCTTGAAAACAGTCAGGGCTGTTTACTCTCTCTGACGTTGAGTGTCGCTTTCTCCAGGAATGGCTGCAAAATCTGTTGTTCCACCATGTGACCAGCACATGTTTTACAGTAATGTTGACAACTGCCTGTCGGAGTTCAACAACAGCATGGCAACGAGCGGCTATCAGGACAGGTGCCCATGGCCGACAGTAAAACGGTACATTTTACTTTCTTTCTGACATCATTTAGCTTTCTTCCACTTAATCCAGTTTTATATGAGCTAATATGAGAGTGGACTGAGTAGCTGAGTGGACAAGCAGTCCTCATCAACTTACAACATTTAAATGATGAATTGTGTAGGATTAGCAAACAAATGCAACCGTACTGTTTATACCTATGCACCGTGGCATCTGTGAGTCAGTGTTAATAGCTGCTGTTTGAGCCTTGGCATGCATGTTTGGCCAGAGGCTGTTCCTGAGCCCAGCGTTGTAGAGCCCAGTGAGTGAAAATACGAGAAGGCTGGGTAAAGTGGCACATTACACCCGTTTTATGGCCTTTTCAGTAAAGATATATGACATTTAGCGATGGGAAAGTCAGATACTTTCCTGCTTCCTGGCTACATTTGGCGGAGGTCAAAGTTTCAACTAATTAGTCATCAGTTAATGAAAAAGTGCTAGACTGTTACTCCTGTGCTCATATTCCCAGACAGCAGTTGTTTGTGGAGACTTTTGCTCTTGCTGTGCTACCGGTTTGAGTCTGTGCTCTCATAGAGCTCAAATGGAGGATCCATCATTGCAAGGAGGCCAGCCTCTTGCTCAGGCTTCCAGCTGTCACGCTCAATTGAATATCGGTGGATGTTTTCCACACTGAAATCGCGTAGTGACTACTGCTTGCGAGATTTATGCTGGTTTAGTGAGGTTATGGTCACCTCCCCACCCAAAAGACGTGACAAATCAAAACTTAACAGTGAAACGTAAGCTGCCTCCTAAACATCAGCGGGTGATTGTTCCATCCATAAAAAGCTTGGAGTTGCCATCGCTAGATGTTTTTGGCTGGTGTCACTTTGCATCATCTCAGAGTACTTTAAATATCTCAGCTGCCTCTTCTGGATGTGCCAAAGTACGAAGCTCTGTTGTGCAGCTTTAAAGGACGTAGCTTGCATGGATATCCAGTGAGCAGACAAATGGGAAATGTTTGCGTTGAGTCAAGTGAATTACCAAATCCTTTAAATCCTCAGATCTCGTTGAGCCTTTATGAGCCATTTAACATTGTCCTTTGACCTGCTCTCTTCCTCTGCAGCATCTACAACAAACTGAAGATTTGTGTGGACGACTGGATGAGTGTGTCTTGGTGCAGGGGTCACGGGTTGGTAGACAAGGTCTTCTTGGAAGTCCATCAGACATACTTTTCGCTCTGTGGACTGGTCCAGGACCCCCCACTCACCACTCTCATAATGTTAATAACACCGGGTATTGTTGCCACACTCTTAATGCCTGTTTTGTGTGTTAATCTCACAACCTGGAACACATAGTTGCTCAGTTGCACTTTGGGGCTATGCAGTACTTTGCTGTCAAAGACAAGTTATGGGGGATAATGCTAACTTTGCACTGCCTCTGTTACAGAGATTCACCTCTCGCAAATCAGCGTGATAATCCTAAAGCTTTTCAAATAAACTTTCATTTTCCATCTTTGAGTACAAACAAAAGCAGAGACAGACAGTACCGGAAGTCATAAACTACGATTTGAAATGATTTGTATAAAGTTTATTTGAAGGCTTCATTAGGCTTGAGCTGCTTGGACCGTTGTAATCCGTGTTTTACAGAATCTCTACTGAGTGCCATCTTGTCATGACCGGAACAGCCACAATTGTGAAAATAAGACTTTGGTGAAAATATACTGCAATTTTCCTTTAAATAATAGTGACATCATTGCATGTACACATATACAAAAATAGACAATATTTTCCATTAATATTAATATTATTACATTGCTCATATCAAAGGTCCACTACATGCCTGACTGAATTTCTTCTAAGGCTACTGTCAAGCCATTTAATGTTGTAGTAATTTTTTTTGTCCTTAAGTGTCAAATGATCTATATGGATGTGTGTGTTATCATCACCATGATCTTTGCTTATCATTTATTTTGTAGACATAGAAAATTATACTGAGTGCTTTGCTGTGAATGTGTTAACTTTCTGGAACTCATCATTTTGTTTTACACGATAAACTCCACCCGCCTGGCACCAGTAAGTACACAAACGTTTTATACCAACTTCACAGATGTGTATGTGATACCTAATAAATTTGGTTTGTATTGTACATTTTTTAAGTTGACCAAAAACAAGGAATCTGTCTGTATTTGAAACACATAATAAATATTTATTTCAGACAAAAAAATAACATTTTACAGTTACAGTAAAACCTTTTTACAGCAATAGCAAGATGGACTTGCTATCCAAGTATCCATATGACCCAAGTGTCAGTCTGTGTTACGAATGCAAACATACTGCATTTCATAATTATATCATCGGATTAATACATCAAATGATTGTAGCATGGACCTCGTGAAGACCATTCGTGTGGCGTCAAAACAATGTAAAGCTCCATTAAACAACGTCTTCAGTTTTATCATGGAATTTTAGCACTGCATATGACATGAAATGGATGCTTGTACTGCCGATCTCACTGAGAATCACTACCTTTACCTGCAGCTCTACGTGCCCAGCATGGCAGGGAGCCGAGGTAAACAAGGGCATTAAAGAGAACAGAGCATCCAGCAATCCATAGAGAAATACACCATTCCTCTCAAGAACTGGTGGACTACACCGAAGGCAATCTGTAAATACTCCAATGGGATGACCATGTTGATGTGTTTGTCCTGGATGTGGAACCATAAATTAATGTCTAACACATTAACTAGCATTCTGTGACAAGTTGAAAAAGCACTTGTTTGTTGAAGAGTTGCCGCCTGTGCTCTTAAAAAAAATGCTTATTGCAGCTTTAACAGTGTTTTGAAATGAATATTGATATATTATGGAAACCATAGCATTAAATGAGTGGCATGGAAACTAATAAAATACTATCCAGGTGGCATCATCATAACTCTGTAACCAAAAAATAAATAAATCAAACACCACAATTGGGACACTAATCCTACTGAGGAACTAACCCTTTGGTATGCAGTGCAATTTAAGAAAAAAAAAAAAAAAAAAAACGGCATTCCTGTATTTATAGCTATAATTCTGCAGCACAGCCAACCTTCCATATAATAGATGATCTAGTTTCACATACCTGATTTATAGTTAAATAATGGTTGAACATAATACACTATTCCATATGCCAGAACTCCAGTATAGCCAGACGCCTTTACTCAAACCAATGATGTTGAATTAAAAGAGGTTCAAAAATAACAGAGCCTTTGATTTGGGTGGGTGGTCTGCCCTGCTACTGTGGTGGTATGAGGCGACGAAATGTGGTGAACTCAGAACATTGACAAGGCAGAACTTTTTGAGGGTCAAAAAACTATTTTTCTTTTTATCTCACGTGTTTCAACATCTAGCGCCCAGACGAGACCGAGTGGCAGCGCCACACCTTTTATTATCTTAAATAACACCCACAATTCCATTTTTTCCCCCTGTGTAAATACTAAAAGGATGTTTTGCCAAGTATTCAGTTCAGTCTGAGCTGAGGCCTTCTCAGACACACCAGGTCTTGTCATAACAAGAGCGCGTGGATGTGTTGAACAGTCTTAATTGACTTGTATTTTCTGACAACAGAGGACGTAGACCCCTGTGACTCCTTTATCACCGCAGGTCAACCAGCACAGCAAATACACAGCTCCACTGGATTTAGATGGCAGATGCCTACTGACAATTCCTCTGGCTAAAAAGTTGATTGTCAAAGCTTAGATCAGTTGATTATGGGCTAATTTAATATCAGTTAAGGAAAAAATGAACTCCTGCACAATTATTATTTTAAGTTTTATTTAAATAAGCTTTGTTTTAATAGCTTGATCCTTGTCAGATCAAAACAATCTTTGTTGCTCAGAACACTGCACTTTATAAGTGTTGCGCATTTAATTAACCGACTATAAACCTGTGCTGGTTATATATGGAAGTTAATTCATGGCAAAACTGTTAATCGAACACAAAACATATTCAAGCTTTAATCAAGATAGGGGCATACAATTTACAGACTTATAGGATTAAAATAAGATTTAAGAATAATCCTGTTTGAAATCTGTTCTTATTTTTATCAAGCAAATGAAACAGAAACTGGGTCTTGAGAATGTCAATCAGCTTGTCAATGCTTTTTTGGTTCAAGGCTGCAAATTTTAGAACCAAATGATATTCCAGGTTAACTCTGATGGCCTGCTCTGCTTTCAGCTGAAGTTTACATGAAAGGAATATAAACTGCCAAACACAAGATGTGTGGCTTTGTAGACAGAGAGCAGAGGAGCCTCACTGATACATACTGCTGAGGACACAGAGGTCTTCTTCTTAGTATTTTTGTCTGGTAATTTGAGGACCTGCAATGTAGTTTACATTTTATAATTTTAAATGACATAGTGTAGAGTGGGATTTTATAAGACTTAATTTAAAGACTTAATTCTTTACTAAATTTAATTTAACAAAATTTGAATTTAATTCCTGTTCGAGGGGAATAAGTTCTTATTCAACCAGCGTTTAAATGATTATGTGGGGATACTGCGTAACGTAATTGTTTTAAATTAATGATAAGAAAACCATAAAAATAAAACAGCTGAATTAATTAAATACAGGACAGTATTCATATTAGTATATATTAGAACATTTACAAGTTTTTGCTTTTATGTTGTTTTTTTGTTTTGTTCGTTCTTGGTGAGGTGCTAAAGCTAATTATTTTTTAAATCCTGACAATGAGCCTGCTCACTTAAATGGATGCATAACCCTTCTTTTGTGCTCGAGGCATATTTAACCCTGAATGATCACTTTAAGGGTGGTCACACAATAGCCTTGCTGTCAAAAGACTTCCATAAATTGGAATCAGCTTGGCTAAATCTGACAAGGAAAATCATGAGCCTGAAAACACAGGCTGCCAAACATTTACATTCAAAAATGTCATGAACACTGCGGGGGCCAAATATAATGGAAAAAAAAAAAAACTAAAAGAACTTGTCCTCTCTTTGTAAACCCTGAAACATAAACACATGGTTGAAAAGGTCCATTAACAGAGAAGCCAATTTTAAATGAAACTGCTATGGAGTGCTAATGTAACACACATGCAGTGACTCCCTAACTTTTTGAGCTGCAGAATTAAATGCAGACTCCAGCAGGTGTATGCTTCACATCAAAGTGAAGCTGCAAGTGGAGGAGAACAACAGAGGAGGTGGAGATGGGGTTAATTTACAGTTAAAATTCCATGTCGCTTCACTGGAGTAAACAAATTATTCTCTTCTCTTTTCTCCATTGTAGAACACAAAAGCCTGGACTGTATGCCATATATGTTTTACATTGCAAGTGTTGGATTGCCTTGACCGCTTTATGTACACAAAAGAGACAACAAACTAAAGACTGGGAAGCAATATTTACAGATCGAAGGTCAGTTTGCCCTGAGACAGAATTCTTGCATGGCTTGTAATGTCGGGTCATGGTTATGTGAAATGAGACATGCTAAGTCTTGTGGTTGGTGCACATGAATTCTAATACACTGCTGACCCTTAAAGTATGGGTTTTACCTTTTTCAGAATGCCACAAACTGTGCTTTACTTTTAAGAACATTGAGGATTTTTCTTTTTTAATTGGCTATACACCTGCAGCAAGAAACTCATCTGATGAATACAAGTCTACTCCTATTTACACTGGCAGGCAAAAATGAAAGGTGTTTGAAGATTTGTGGAATTCTGCACACAATTCCTATTCCTAAAAGTGTGGGAGTGTGCAGAATCCTTGTTATGGAGCATCTTTTAGTCTTTTAGATTTTTTTTTTCTGAGTCAAACTTTATTATCATTATGTTTGGAAGAGCTGACACAGAAACATTCAGTGAATGCTTCACTTAAGGCTTCTCCTTGTTTTTTCTCCACCTCAGACTTAAATCTGGATGTCCTTCCAAGATTATTTCGGGTGTTGGGAATGTCTGAGCTGTTGTCAGAACATAACAGGTCTCAGTGACACTGCATCTATTTCTTATACTTAAACAGGTGAGGCACACAAATCTGTGCACAGCTTACATGTTGCTGAATAATTACATGCCTTACCAAGTTTTGTGCCATTTTTCTGTACAGTAGCTCTTACAAAATGTGTTACTGTGTGGAAGAAGTAAGGTTTCTGAAAAGTGTTATGGCTGAATGGTAATTTAAATTCTGTAATGGGCTCGCAATATAGGAGGTGAAAACTAAATCTCCTGGTATTTCAAAACAACTCTGAACACAGATGGTACATTATAATTCCAAGCTCACAGTCTTACTGTACAATGCATCATTCATACGTTCTGCCAACACTCAACTGTTCCCTAGCATTTTTAGTGCTTGTGTGTTTGCTTAGTTTCTATGCTTTTCCAGTCAAGTGTGTTATTATATTATTCATGACATCTGTTAAAAATGCACCACGCTGTGGAAATCTCACAGAGAGGATGAAAGAATGGGTGAATAATTACACATTTTTTGTTTGAGTGTGTCAGCCTACACAATATTATTTTTACTTTACACTAACTCTTATAGCAGTTCAAGCTATTTGGAGTCCAAAGGACACAAAATAAATAGATAGTAGTAAAATAAGGTTGAGACCATGTCGGCTATTTAGTCATACATCCAAGGTCACAATAATAAGGTCAGTGGACTGGTATGTTGGGCATTAAACACCTAACAAGGTACAGTAACACCCCTTGAAGAGGCTTGCACAGTCTCTGTAGAGATTTTGGTTTCAGGGGGGAGACTACATGTAGAGAGGAGGCTTTGTGCCAGGGAGTCAAAGTGCTCATTACTAAAAGTCTGTACAGAAAGGAAAACGCCTACTTCACTCCTTGTTTGCAATGTCAGTAGTATAAAGGGAAAAGGCTGCTGAACTAAGAAGGCAGTGGGATTCTTTCAGGGCTTTGAGATTTAGGGTCAATTCACCTGAACAATTATATATTTGGATGAAAGTCCACTTCCTGAATAAAATGAAATGTAGGGAAATCGACCCTATTTACCACTTCAGTGCCCAAAATTAACCTAAATAATCCAGCCAGCTGAAGTCCAAGAGGTCATCATCAACATTGCACTTATGCCCAGAACCTGCAGAGTAATTAAAGGGATAAATAGGATAAAAAGTTGGATTAAGTGTTCATGAAATTAGGCATTTTGATAGATTTGCATCTTGCACTTCAGGTAGGGTGCTCGGAGCTATTCGCTGGTCTCTGACAGAACATCTTCAGGGAGGTTAACACAACACCACTACCACCACAGAGATCTAAGATTAGGTGTGCTCTTTTAAAAACTGGAATAAACAAAGCTAAGGAATAATTATCCAGCTATAGCTTTTGTATATTTTACAAACACCGTCATGGTAGCTCTTCTCGCTTTGTCACGGCTGAGACTTCCAGAGAGGCCTGCTCTGGCTGTTCAGAGGTGGAGGAGGGATGAAGTCCTGTTGGCTGGGTCCAATTTAAATTTACACAAGCATGTGGATCTCGTTGTACTCATCTCGTCCGTCTTCATCAAAGTTGGGAGAATCTTCATCACAATCCAGCTGTAAAAACACAACTTATCTTTAACATGGGGAAACTTACGGCACTTTCACACCTCACCTGTTTGCTTCTGCTCAAACGTACTCTGGAACTCTTTTGTCTAGTTTGTGAGCTGTCAAATGAGCTCTGGTGTGGACGATCAGATCGAGGCCACTTTAAAAAGTGGGTCTTTGTCCACTTGATACTACTCAGATCTCTACTGATAAAGTATGAAGCCACTGTCAGCACACAGCTAAGTTAGCTTAGTATAAAGACAGTGGAAAGAGCCAGTGTGGCTCAGTCCAAAGGTAATGAAATCCATCTACCTGCACTTGTAAATCTCACTAATTAACATGTTATATCTTGTTTAATCTATACAACAAACAAAGTGTAAAACAACAACCTGCTATTTTAAAGACAGGGTTTATGTGCTGGCAGTCGCTCCATATTTAGCATAAATGCATGAAAGAAAGTGGTATCAATCTGTTCATCTATCTCTCAACATAAAGCGAATATGCATATTTCCCAAAATGTCAAACTATTCCTTTAAGAACACAATCTCATGAGCTTTATAAGCAATGTGTAGCTTATATTCATGCATAGCTTGGTAATGTCAACATTTATGTTTGAATGTGGCTGGAACATAGCAACCACTCAGCAACTATCGTCTCAATATATTATAGTACAAAATGCATCTTTTTTGCTCTGTTCATCATAAATAGTGATGAACAGAGAGACTGTAAACACAGCAGAAGATAAATAAATACATGAGCTGCATGAAAGTGAACGTTTGTGTCCTTCACATGGGTACATACTGTACAGCACTGATGGTGCAGGGCCACATTCAGGACTGCCCAGTCAATGAGTTACCTCTCAGGCGGTTTGACTTTATCTTTTCTCCTCTTGGTTTGTTTGTAAAAAGTGTGTGAACACGACCAGACCAGAACTAAAATACAACAATAAATCAAAGCAAACAGGTGTGAAGGTGCCAAATAATAAAAGAAAACCAAGAAAAAAAAAAATCTGGTTTATATGAGAATGAAGGTTAGAGGATGGAGAGATCTGATGTTATGGAGGCTCAATTTTAGGAAGTTTAACTTCATTTTAAGGTGGTTAAGGCAATTCTACAGTGCCTTGGGTTCATGAGACCTCTGGATGAACACAGCACAAATGGTGGTGAAGTTAAGGATTGTTTATCCTAGCGGGTCCTATCCTAGATGACACATACGGGTTTAGAGGATCAAACCAAGAAAACATGAAGCCCGGCTTCACAATGGTCCATGAATCTTTTTTCTGGTTAGAACCCAGAGCAAAAAGAAATATTTGCATATCATTTGAAAATATTTGGATGAGAAAGCTGTGCATGATCACAGAGGAGGAAATCATCAGGAATGTCAAGCTTGAAGTTCTTCTGTAGCATTTCTTTAAGAAATGTTAGTATTAGGCAGATTTAAAAACATGGCCACTGCCCTATAATGTTAAACTTGCTGTAAAATAAGTTTCCTGAAGCCACTATATGTGGGATCAGATGGCTGTGGCACAGACTCAAATATTCCTGGAATGCCTCTGCTACCCAACTCACCGCCTGGAGCTCACGCTCCTCAAAGACCCTGGAGAGGATGAGGCGGCGCAGCGGCACCGTCATGATGAGGACAAAGGGGAACGCTAGGGAGGCCACAGTAGACTTCACTACCCACAGAGCCACGATGCACGCCAGCTGGATGATGGTGAACATGTTCATCCGCCATGTCTTCACCTGAAGCAACACACATGTGGTTGTTAATGGGCAGAAAACCAGGAGACAATAGATCACAGTAGACACGTAGGTGAACACACAAAGATACTCAGATACTCAGTAAACACACTCATTCCCACACTGTTCCACTGTACTATGAAAATCTTACATGTTTTTGGCTCCATCTAGTGGTTAATCCTGCTCATTCGTGTAAAATATACAAGATGAGTTTGATTGGCCAATGCAAACCCAATGAACCAATGCAGTCACCTGTGCAGTCTGATTATGGCTTGTACTGCACCTTGGTTTTTGAAAAGTGCTACATGTTATCTTATTTGTTTTATAGTAAACCCACTCCTTATGATTACAATTTACAATTTAAGTATCGTGGTAAACTGTTGTGCATGTTAACACAATATCCTGGTTTCAGAAGGAAGGGTTAGCCTTTGTTCCTTTGTTGTTTTGAAAAAACACACATATGCTAGTTGGAGGAGACACCAGTAATGCAGAATATAGATTCGCTGTATTGTTCCATTATCGATGATCAGATGGAGAAGCTAAACCCAGGAGAGAGGTGAATGGAGCAGTGACCATGCAGCCAGAAACTAAACTGTTATCTTCAGTTGTTGAGGTAACTCTCTGTTTGGGTCAAAACTCCAGCAGCACTACACAAATGTCTCAGTTCTCACAGACATGACAGATTTGCTGGAGCTGTAGAAACCTGGATAATGTTCACGTATCACATATGAAAGGATCTGAATTATTAGGATACTCTGTCAAAACCAGGCTAAAAACCAAGACTCAAAACCAGAATACTAGTGTGCATGTAAATGTTTTTATATGAGTCATGCCATGTCTTTGACTCCTCAACGCCCCGCTCCACCCTGTTATTCCTGTACTGACTGAGTTAAATCAAAAGTTAAGGATGAACCCCCTTTGGTTTCTGGCTGCCTGGACTCTGCTGCAGTTACCACTCTGCTGGATTTGGCTTCTCCATCTTACCACTGATAATACTTGTGTTACCTTGGTGACGTAGATGTGGTCAGGGTGATGCTTGGCAGGTGTGACCATTAGAGTGATCCGTTCGTACAGCTGGATGCCCGTCAGAGAGGTGACCCCCATATACAGGAAGATACCAAAGAGCACAGCCAGAGGGATGAGGCGGAGGATGTCTGTCATCACCATGGACATACCTGATGGTTGGAGAGCGGTTAAAGGTGACTGTTGTTTAAACAGTTGCGCCCTGATTTGAAACTGTGGAGAGAATTATTCATTCGACATTGGAACAGCCATCATGACAAATACACTGTCTGTGCTGTTTATTTGAAACATATTCACTGTTCAGACGCCTTAGCTCAAACACTCTTTGGGCTAAACCAAAAGTCTTATTCCTAATCCAAACAGCATTTCAATCAAACAAAAGCTCAACAATCACGATGACTTATTATGGTGGTATACCCAAAGTGGATCAAACTACACTTAAGACTACTTTGGAAAACGTACCTTAACTGAAACAAGATATTCTGCTGGCAAAACAGTACTAGTCAGTGGATTAAAGCAACGCTGCATTTTGAGTTTAACTAAAAATGACAGTTTTGGTTCATTTAAAGGCAATTTGTAAACAGAATGTAAAATCATTTTAAGCTGTTGCATGAGATGATTCATACTTCATGAATGTCTAGACATGCAAGAGCTGCTGAAGTGCCTCCTTGTACCTTCTAGCTTGTTTGTCTCTCATAACAATCACTTGCCTGGAGGTTCCAGCACTGTAATTAATGCTGGAGAAAAATATAATCCCTGCAGCTGCAAAACAAAGTAGAATGATCGCTCTGGGAGCAGCGTGCAGTTGAGATTCTTCTTTTTCCTCAGCTCATTTCAGATGCACTATTTTGGTTACTGTGTTGATGTGATATTTTTATTATTAATTCTCTCATTATTAATGAGAGAACCACTTTTAAGAAATGTTTTGTCAAATTTAAGGCTTAAGTTTATCTGTCACACAGATAAAAAGATTTAAAAAGACATAACAAGATTTCTTATGGTCTTCAAAAGGAGCCTTCCATCAACCGGTCCACTGTTCTCTAAGCCACAGTCCCCCTTGGTTATTTCTGCTTTGCCTGTCAAGCTTTCTGCTCTTGCACAGCACACATTACCACAAACTGCTTACAGCGATAACAATGGCAGATTTACCACACAAGTAATTGCAGTAATTGTTGAAACAATGGGACTCCGGCTTCACACAGAAGTAAAAAAAAAAGTTGAAATGGGCTTCTCATTTCTGGCCAGCAACTGTGGATTTTGGCTGAATGACAACTGTCACTGGCAGAGTCTATTAGCTGTAGCTGGTGTAAGCCAATGCCAATGATAAAACTTTGTGAGCTGGTTGAAAACTCCATCTCCAGCTGACTTTTTAATGTTTCCAGCTGATTTGTTAAGAAATAACAACCATGTAACACGGTCCTCACAGCATGATATTCAGTTTAAAGACTAGGGCTAAAGCAGCATGTACATTATTGTAGATAAAAATGTAATTAAAATGTATTTTTTTTCTTACATAACCCTGGGATGGTTTAGATGCCTTCTACAGGAAAACATATGGACAGACAGTGCAATTGTTAGATCTATGATTTAATATCAGTGATTTTAAACAGTTTGCTTAACTTTAACAAAACAAACTACATTGAGGATGAGGACTGGCTGATAAGTTTGGAGCTCCTGGCATGTTACCTTCTCCAAAGAACTGAACAGTCACTATCATTAGTAAAACTTGTAAGGGCTCTAACTTGTAAACCCATTCCATGCACACCTTCTTGCCTGTGTGTCTAGCTACGATTACTATGCTATGATTGGACGTTTTATGATGTCACCTGGCACCCCACCCTTCCAATCTTCCTCTTTCCTCTTACCAACAAGCACAGCCACAAGAAGCCCAGTCAGCCTCTGCTCTTTCACCTCCTGGATCACGGGCTTTTCGCCAGGAGCCGTGGCCTTGCTCATGACCGTGAGTGCGTTGACATGAGTGACAGAGCGCACAGTGGCTGCGGTGAGCCACGGCAGGCCGAAAAGGGGACAGATGGCACCCAGGATTACGATGAGCAGCAGATCCAGGTGGAAACCTGAGCCTTTAACCAGGCGACGCTCCTTCTTACTGACTATCAATCTGAGAGATTGGTGAAACAACAAGAACACGTTTAAGAAGGCGGAAATTTCATAAAGCACACAGTTTGTAAAAAGTATAGATTACTTTTTACACACGCACATGCTACACCTAGAGTATTACCATTGTAGATAATCACACTCTACTTACGAAGTAATCTGAGTTTCCATAAAGATGAGGATGAAGACAAGAAGGGCAGGCACAACACTTGCTCCCATCATCCAGGTTGGAAAGGGCTGCTTTTCACCAAAGGGACTGATGAACCAACCTCTCTTTTCAGGGGATGTGACTGAAAAGCCTGAGGGCACATTGAGTTTCTAAAAGCAGATAAAAGTAATGTTTAAGTACTCAGGAAAGGCACTGATTTCTTACAACTGTATTAAAATGCAATTCGACTACTGCTGTGACTGACAGTGCAGTTACCTGTGTGTAAGTGTCAGTAATGGAATAATCCACTAACACTGAAACCAGAATTGAGATTGGGATGCCAAAGTCACCGATGATTCTTCTGGCCTGAGAAACAAAATCACTGCTCAGCATGCAAAGTTTGTTAAAGGCTTATTTAACCACAAGCCAGAGATTAACTACAAACAAGTCAAAGCAAGTCATCTTCATATTCAGTTTGAAGGGACACATTCGCTGTTGTACACATCGATATTATTCATTTAAACTTTTTTCAACATAATCGCCACGTTCTTCTATGAAAAAATGTGAATTATAATATTAGCAATACTTTTACTTAAATTGCCTTGGCTATTCAGAGTTGCATGAACAGAGCTCTGCCTGTGTTTCATTAGCATCAATTGGGTCTACTGAAAGAGACACTGGTGCATTGCTTCTAGGGTATACATGTTGCTGTATTGTTTTGCAGGCAATGGTACACACTTTTCAGTCTGGAAAGAAGTTTTAGGGCTTTGACTATAAAAGTCAACAAGTAAATCAGATAGACATAGACATAGACAGAAGAGACATAAGCTTCTGTCAAGCCTCAGCATTGCTAGGAAACTTTAAATAAACTATGTTTATCATACTTCAGCGTATTTGTTCGGTGAGAAACACTGAATGTATTCATGACTTCATCTTGAAGAAAGCCTGACATTCACAGCACGTGTTAAGTTAAAAGTTTTTAAAAGATTACCTTGCCACCTAAAAATCGGCTGTTTCGAAACTTCCTGAGGAAGAAAGCAACAAAGAAAGTGCCCATCATAAGGACCAGAGAGAGAAGAGCAGTGTTGGGCTGGTTGAAGACGGGGCCATCGCCATCTTGAAGCTCAGTAGCTGGGGTGGAGTCGCTCGGATACATTGCCATCAGTGGATGTTCTTTAAACACCTGGAAACAAGATGAGAGCCGTAATTTATCATCCAGTGACTGACAGTGATGGTTGTTTGCAGACGGGACTAAGAAAGGATTATATCTAAATCTTGGATGGTATCAATTTCATTTATTAACACTGTTCATGCAACATGCATCAATACTAGCAATTAAAATAAATAATAGACAAAATGTTCTGGTGAAGCATGCATAAAACATGTCAGATGATCCAAATTCTCATAGAGCTCTGTGAGCTGTGTGATATCTGAACTAGTTACCTTGAAGAGCTTGGAGAAAGTCTCATAGATGAAGATGAGGGAGATGAGAAAAGCAAAAATCTCCTGGGTAAAGGGCGAGATGTAGCGGACAAGGAAGCTGCCCTCTGCTGCCACAATCACCAGGACAATGAAGATGAGCCAGAAACCGATCCACACTCGACCAGTCAGATACTCAAAGTTGTGAGCCTTACAGAACTAAGTGAGATGACACAGACATTAGTTACATGGTCAGTGAAAACAAAATTGGAATTATATAACTGGGAGTATGTGACATACTGTGTGGGTGCTATTGGATGTAAAATCCATTCATACGATTTCTGTGTTTTACAGGTAACTTACCTTGTAGAAGGCTTCTTCAAACACCAGTAAGGGTCCTGAGAAGCCGATGATGAGAAGGGGCTGACCGGCAAGCAGTGAGAATATGATTCCAAGAGCTGCAGTTGAAACTATAAGCTCAGTCACTCCCATCATGCCTTCTGTTTTCTCTCCTGTGTGCAAAAACACAGAAAAAACATCTCCAGGACACAATTATCAACATGACATGGAGTCCAATTTTCCTCATGTTGTTTATACTTTCAGTTTACCCAGCAGGCCTCCGAAGGTTATAGTAGGCGAAAGTGCCGCAAAGTAGATGAAGATGACGGCGGCAATGCACTGCATGTCCAGGGCATCTTTTAAGTCACTGGCATAGTGTGGGTAGCGACGCCGGATGTCGTGGATCAGGCCTCCGAACGGGATCCCTGAGCGCTTTAACGGGTCCACCTCCTGGTCTCCCTCCTCCTCTTCCTCCGGACTCACCTCTGGAGAGGGTTTGTAACAGGCTCCATTACATAAAGAAACTACTACTGATCATAATGATGTTAATACTACAACAATAAAATGAACAACTATACAAGTCAACAATTAATGTCAAAGGCACAATCTGTAAGGCAAACAGCACCAAAGTCTAAAAGGTGAGACTTCACCATCTTATACAAAGAGAAACACACAAAAACATGAAACACATTCATACACAATGCTACCTTAAATTCTCCAAAGAGCAACACGTGTATTAATCCACAGTTGAAAATATATGCAAGACCAAGAAAAGCACCTTCGTTCATTTGAGAATTTGGAACCACCACATGTTAAGCATTTCTGATTGAAAACAGTAATTAACATAGTTGGAAATGTATTTTCTTCTGAATGAAAATATTGACCAGAAGCTCTGAATCTAACCAGTCCATTCCCTCTTGCACCAGTGTGTTGTTTACTAATGGTGTCATGTACTTTGTTAATCTACTAAAAGGTGCAATGGTATTTTTTTTTTTTTTTGGTAAGTAATTTTTAGCTGAAAATCTTTGCATTGCTGGGCGAACTTTGGTTTTCAGAATCAGAAGTGCCTCCCTCAAACATAGCACTGTATTTGGAGATATGGTGTAGAAAAGGTTCTTTAGAGACTTGACTGAGCACCTTTGTTGTCCTGCAGAATTCCAAATGAGGAGTGGTGCTTTTTGAGCTCTCTTTCCTTCCTCTTGCGTAGCATCTGCTTCTGGAAGTCGGCCACTGTTTTCAGGAGGTCTTTGCCCTCCACGTCTGAGGGTGGAATGACAATGCTGCAGTCCAAGAACTCATTGATACCATTCAGGAGGTCCTGTCTGTCGTCAGCAAAGTAGGCCACCTCATGGAAGTTCTACAGCAAAAGACAACTGGATGTCAGCACCAAAATGCTAAGGAAAGGAAATTCAAGATTCATGTAAAACACTATTAGCTCAGGGTTTGGAATTCACAACTTAAACACATTACCAGTGGGCAGTAGTTATTTTATTTTTAATCAACAGTTAGTTACTTTGAGGGGAATAACTAGCATCCCATTTGCATTTTTCAAGTTGATATTTTTTGCTTTGTGATGCTTTGTTTCCTCTGACTGAAATCAGGAAAATGTAATATCTACCTTATCAGACATGAGAGTGGAGAAGGAACGGCCAATCTCATGATAGTCCACGTTGGACTGGCTGGGGCCTAGCAAGACGAAAATAAAGCGAACAGGGACGGGGACCTCCAGCACCGACTCCAGAAGCACAGCCTCGTTTAGCCGAACAAAGGCCATGGCTGGCTGCTCCAGAAACTCAACACAGCCTCACAGGAAAAAAAAAAAAAACACACAAGATGTTTAGTTAATAGCGATTTTCCACAGCTCCACATTAGGAACAGAGTATGTGATTTTACCTTGGCTAACAGAACATTCATCATCTGCTTATTCTCAAATATCACAACAGAAGTAAATCTGCTGCTGTCTGACATCTTTCATAGCGCTAATTTGCTGTTAGAGCCACATCATGACGTCCTGCAGTTTTAGAGTCTTCCATGTCCTCAGGGGCATCGAAAAACAGCTGCAGAAGTGTTGACTTTACATTAACAGCAGTGAAACACTACGAACTCCAGCAAACACGAAAGCTGATCAGAATACAAAGAAGTATGATACCATCGAGGCCCACACTAATGAAGAATTTACAACAAGCATATTCATCTCTTAACAGTTAATAAAAACAAATAAAATAAATACCTAATTACTCTAACTAATCTACTTGAGTCAAACCTCCAGAGCTTACCAACTAAAACGATGACAGCTTCAGCATCTTTGGGAATCTTGGCGAGCAGTTTCATCGATCTGGCTGCAGCTGGATGGCTCTCAGGAGGCAGAGGGTGGAGAGATTTCTTGGAGGAAGACCAGTACAAAGATTATCCACATCTTTGTTCCGACCAACGTGATGTGACACCATAATGTAACATTGGACCAGTAATGTCAAACTATTGTGGTGATCGCAATGAACGTGTCTGTATGAACAATAATATACTAATGCAATTCATTTTAAATCACACATTTGCATAACTTGCTCTTTATGTTTGAAGAGAATGTTTTTGATGGGCTGTTTTAAATTTGCCAACAATTTAAGACATGGGGAACATTAAGTTTTCACAGTTGATGCATCAAGAAGCTTTAACTGGAAACACCTGCAAGCTGACTAACTACATAATTCAGCACATGTGGCCCAGGGAGGCTTGCTTTCTCCAACTTCAAGAACTACCTACGCGACCTCTGACCTCACAGAGGTGTGTTTCAAAGAACAATGCGAGACCCACAGACCTTTAGTGTAATCATGGTTAAATCTATACTTACTTCTGATTCTTAGAACTTAATGCAAACCATGAACATCTCAGCGTGTTGCTTTTATCTCTGTCCATTTAGATAGCTGAGTTCAATTATCCAAGTGGGTCCTTGTCAAAACTAATTAATCACTTACTTTGGCTTTGGTAAACCGTGCAGTCTGCCTACACTGTTTCAACTACAGCACAGTCTGTTATCACCCAGATCTCATATCTCTCATATCTCTGTCATCTGCCTCTCAGATTGACACAACAGTGAGGGAGGTGTGAACAATAAGGAGCGAGATACAGTTAAGGACAGGAAAAAACTTACAAACAGGCTGACAAACACGTCTTGTTTGGGGTCGTATACTGGCCCTTTGTTATCCTGGTGTTCATCGTGCTCTTCAGCCACTAGTGGCAAACTGGTGTCATGGACGTGGTTGTGATTGAAGCTGCCATGAAGACTGCTGGATGAGTGGTGGCGGTGAAAGCGGTGTTTGAAATCACTCGGATGGCTGTGGAAAAAAAAAAAAACCTGAATAAAAGTCTACAGCCATGCTTGCAACTTTGTAAGGATGTAAGCACCTCTGTGCTATGAGCTAACTGCTAATGTCAGCATGCTAACATGCTCAGAGTGACAAGGCGTTTTCTAGCACATAATGTTATTAGAATATTTGGCAACTAGCACTAAATAGTAAGGGTGGCCGAGGTTTATAGGGATATCATTGGTTTAACAGTTTATGAACCAAAAACAATTAAAATAATTCATCCAGAGGGGGGCGTGAATATTTGCACCAAATCTCCACACCCAGTAATTATCCAGACATTTCATTTTGATCCCAAAATGTCAGTGCCATGGAGGTGCTACAGAAAATGTCAGTGCATAACTAAAGTTATTAAATGTTGGTTCCAGGATTGCATGAACTTTCATGGTAATCCTTCCAATAGTTGGATAATGATGAGATATCTGGACCAGTTAGTAAAAACCAGTTAGTACTGGGAGGGTGGTTCTACTCAGACCTGAAAAGT
This sequence comes from Toxotes lorentzi, assembly GCA_037833715.1. Taxonomy (NCBI): domain Eukaryota; kingdom Metazoa; phylum Chordata; class Actinopteri; family Toxotidae; genus Toxotes; species Toxotes lorentzi. Next base: position 19,991,307 of record JBBMJY010000007.1, on the reverse strand, counting down.
CAAGCTTAATTTTCACTTTATTTGGAAGACACTGATAAAATCACTCAAAATCAGCCTTACAGACTTCAGCATCAACCAATCAAAGCAAAACCCACCCATCCTAGCAGCATGGTGGAAGGCCTAACAGATGCTTCTACATCAACACATACCTGTTTGACATAATCCTCATAACAACAGCTTCTTTCTGAGCTTTCATCTGTGAATGGAGTTTGCTCATTTTTCATAGAGCTGGTTCAGTTGCTATTAAAATTATTTAGTTAAACTACTGTTTTGATGGTCAAGAATGAAGATTCAGACTCTTATTCAGCTCTAATGTTTTTCTCAAAAATATCAGGAACAAGAGAAATGACGACCTGTCATCTCTCCAGCTTGAGGATGATGATAATTATATTATTTATATATTATAATATAATGATAGTGGTGCAGTTTTCACCTATGAAAAAACGAAGTACTGTTTTTGAAAGATCTGCAGGATAATTTGGATTCTAGACATGCCCAGCACAGCTGTGATTCTTGTTCTCCTAATGTTGAAGTGCTTTACTTCGTGCGGCAGCAATACAGCTCATAAATTTACAAAAGTCATCAGCAAAAATCCCACCAAATCTAAACCACTTTTCAGGTCAAGCTAATTAGAAAGCTGCTATGAGAAAATCTGAGTTGACACAGACACTTTTCCAAATGTGATATTTACATTACAACAGCCATAGACTAATCTGTGTAGCTTTGCTATCAGCACTTTTGTGCACGTGAGGGTAAGCACGTTTTTCCCCTCTCAAAGAAAAGTATATAGTGCGTCACACAAGCCAAGTTTTTAACACAGCTTCATTACATCACTGCAGAGTCCACCGGTGACATCACCTCTCTCATTAGGCCCGCATGATCCAATAAGACGGCGTCCAAATTGGACGCGACTGAACACTGAGACAAAAGAACGAGGTGTGACACTGAAGTGAACTGAGCTCGAGACGTTTCCAGAGGATCTTTAAAGTGGTCTGAGAGAGCAATGAGCTAAATTTTAGCAGCACCTCACTGTGTTTCTTTCCACGCCATAAATCTGATATCTCAGACTGGTGATGACTCTAATGACAGAGAGTTTTTTTCCCCTGTGGAAGCAGCCAGTAACACGCCGGAATTTATGTGGAAAGGCTGTGAAGCATGGAATGAGCGTATGATGGCCTGCTGCTGAGAAGCTGGCCATCTTATCCTGTGTGCATCTGTTGTGTCACTTTGTCAGTGTATATAAAAAATCCATCTTGTCCAAAGGGTTTTAGTGAAACAGTAAAACTGGTCACCACAATATTAATAATATTGCATTATTTGCCATAATCACCAGAGCACAGCATTGTCCATGCAAGATTACTGTTACTGCTGTATCATGCTCCCTTAGCACAGAGCGAGGCAGACACTGCTGGACCAGTGGCTCCTGGTATACAGGAGAGCTGTATACAGACACACAAGGATGGGGGTGAATTTCTTGGAAAATAAAACCGAAACAGGCGTGAGTTTATTTTTTACCTTGAAAAGAGCAATTGAAATAAACAGAATCTCACTCCAAAGGTCCATTTGGTGGCTGTTCTTTGGTGGAGTTTTTGATGTTATCACACAATAAAAATTGAGAACTTTTCAGCCAACATGGATGAGAAGTCATTAAAGTTCTCAGAAAAATGGAAATCTGAACATATGCAATTCCATGAAAACAGAGTAAACTCTCATCTGCTGAGGAGGTGCAATCAAAAGCTCCAACACAGATGGAAGCTCATCTCTGGAGATTTGCCTCCAGCCTGGTTATATGATTGTAATGGATATTAAATAAGATTTTAAAATGACACAAAATATTAACGGGAGAAGGAGTAAACATGATGGCAACATTCTTTGTATTTTTGACAGGCATGGCTTACCTCTGCTCTGGTAATTCATTCTGACAGCCGACATTTAGTTAACTTGTTTTTTCATTATGTAACTCTTAAAAATCTATAATGCTCTATGTGTGGAGCACTATTCCATTGGGCATGTGTTAGGTCAGTTTAGCTGGTTTGTCGATACGAGCGCTAATCAATATGTGGGAACCATTCGAAAGAGCTATAGATAGCGAGGAGATGACGTGACATGCTATTTATTTGAGGTATATTTAGCAGTGCACAGGATCTGATGTAACTATTCCCTCTGGTGTTTTGTGAGCACTTACACAGAAAAATGGGATCAGCTGAGAGGATTCATGTCGGGTGGGAAAGATCCTGACCCTGCAAGCTGTGGTGTCCCATGGTCTATCCCCTCTCTATGTATACTCACATACACTTCTGCTTCCGCTGGTTTAACAAAATCACACCCAATAATTTCCAACAATGCCATCGAGCTTGGCTAACTGGGCTGGCTAGAAAGGACAGGTTCACGCAGAAAAGACAAAGCACTTGGAATGAAGACACTCAAATAACTTGATGCTTAGTCTCCTTTCATCGCAAATCAAATATTTCAGACATGTAACGAGCGTGAGTTTATGAAAAGTATCAAGAAATTCTGGTTTCAAGCTAGACAGTTTATGTATATGTAAACAGTGTCCTCCTCATTCTTATGGTGCTGTAATCTGTGTCAGGCTGAGACACATTCTGTGTATGAAATAGACCTAGGTCTAAAAGACAGTCGGACTGAGAAGGCAAAGATTTTAACAAAGGCAGAGATCAGAGGATCAGGAAAACTCACACAATGAGGCATCAAACTTTAAATCTGAAGGTCTGGGCCTGAAGACCCAGTGCAGCTACAGTCCTGACATCTGCAATTTAGTCAGCCCTGGGGAAGTACACCAGATGACAGGCTCCCCTAAAGAATAATGATTAATGAGGAGGAGGAGGAAGATTATTCATGCTGCCAGACTTACAATCCATGATCAAACTTCATTCGTGGTAAGAATATATTTCAGGACACATGAAGCAGGAGTCAAGGGTTAGTCAGGTCTCATAGAGATGGTTGGTTCTGCCATAGCATTTTAACACCACATCTAAACTGCATGCAGCAGTGTCTGTTTAAGCTTAAAGATCAAACCTTCACTAAAATCTCCAAACCTCACTGAAAACTCATAAACCAGGAGTAAAAGCCCCCTGTGTTTTCCGTTCTGATCATCTTAGAAGTGCACAAAATGCTGTTTTCCAACTGCTCCTAAGAACTTAGTGAAAAATAATAGGAAAAAAGTATGTTCTCTTGGGGGAAAGCATTTCTAATTAGATGCCTTGTAAATATTTGTTAGTCTCAGACTGGTTACTGACCTGTGTTTGAGAAGCAGAGCCCGAAGAACGCTGGGCCTGTCCTCGGCTCTGATCTGATCAGAGATGATCATCGTCTCCACCACCAGATGAGCGATGCCAGGCAGAGTGTTCTGCTCCAGGTCCAGAAGGATGGCACCTAGGGAGCGAAGGTACAGGAAGACAAGGGGCAAAACTGGTTGCTAAGACTGGTTTGTCTAAAAAGTATTTCAGTACTTGGCAGTCCCAGGGAGAATCAGGAGAAACATTTTCAAGTGTTATTCTATTTGAAAAAACACAAAAACACAATGCACTGTTGTCAAACTAGATTTACCCAGTCAATGAAGATGGGTTTTGCTTCTTTTTGAATATCGTGTTTATCCTCGTGGATTTCATGTTAGCTGCACATGGAAACAGATGAACCATAAGACTTGTACTGTGAGCTTGCTGTATACAAGCAGGAGCTTTTTACCATGTGTGATGGTGCGACGAAGCTCCAGCAAACTACGGAAGGTGAGTGAGGCCACGTGAGGTTTGCCCCAGCGGTCCGTCTCCTCCTCCACATCCTCTTCAAACTTGATCCAGCGAGCCCGCTCCTTCCAGCGCATTTCATGATCCTTCTCCACAATCAGCTCGTTCAGCTCCACAAACAACTGAAGAAGCAGGGCACACAAGTAAGTACTAAAACACAAGATATATGGCTTTACTTGTCACAGATTACTTTTGGAATATGTTTACCAGCTGAATCATTAAAATCCCCCATGACTCTCCCAGATCTTTCAGTGGAGCTTGTTTTCCCTTTTTTCTTTCTTTTCTCTTTTTAAACTAAAACATATTATACCTATAGGAGAAAATAATGATAATAATCAATGACAGCTAATCCAATCCAATCCAACGCAGTCAGGAAACATGTTTATAGGGCCTGACTTGGGATAACCACATGATTTGGAGGGACATTCTGTTACATTTCAACAAAGAATGAATTTTTAACAAAGTGTTCTCAGGGATAAACAAAATGACTGTGATATAATTTGTGTTTTTGTGCCATTTCTGCAGTCAAACTGAGGCAAAACACTAAGATCAATTTTATAGTTTCTTCTGGTCTGGTGAATAGCCATTAAGTCAATGAAGAGGAATGTGCTTAAGCTCAGACCTCACTCCACGAACTCTGCAGTTATGTTTAAAGCTTCATATTTTTATTTTAACACTGAATCAAAGGATTGAAAACCAAAGCAGTGCTACAAGGAGAGTGAATACTGGACTTAAATCTGTGGCCAGAGACATGACTCCAGTGTTCTCCGGGGGGGGCAGCATTGCAGTGAGTGTCCTACAAACCTCATGCGTTTTCTTTTCTGCAGCTCTCTTCTTCTTCTTCAGGCTGCACAGTGGTGTGGAACTGTTGCTGGCCCGGGTCACCTGACATCGGGACGACTTCTTCACCAGGTGGCGTCTCACCCCAGGGTTGTCCTCAAATCTGTGACCTGAACAACCACAAGTGTCTTCAGTTAAAACGCAAAAAGGTCAATATTTCTAAGCAACGATGTCTTGGTTTTAGGAGGCAAGATTGAGGAGTCATTCAGAAACCAACCTACTAAGAATCATTTCATAAACACTAGAATGAAATGCTCTTTCAGGACTGTGAGCAAATCAAATCCTTTCTAAGTCAGAAAATGTGTTTCGCGCTGGAAATTCAGAAATCATATTTATACGTCAGTTTTCCAGCTGACAGAAAAACAACATCCAGTAACAGAAGGCTTCATGGGTGAGTGAGAATCTATGTGTGCCATGGGAAACTGTTCCAGATGAGGTGGTTTCACCCCCACACGTTTGTCAGTTCAAAAAGAGTAATTTCATTTTCAGTTTCCTTGATGTGCAAATAATATTTTATTGACTTTAACATAATGAGGAGGTCTTCTCATTACAGTGAGGACCGGTCTGTCATTTGCCATGTAAAAGGCTGGCAAATGACAGGTCACTTCATTTGGACAAAGGAACTGAGAAATGCAAAGGGTTAACCACCTGTGAGGAAATGTGTTTAGAGAGCGGTGAAGGATGATTTTAGGTAATGACTATAATTTAGCTACATTATAACTGATGTATTATTTTAAGGTCCCTCATTTGTTTTTTTTTATGCAGAAATGGTCCAATGTGTGTATTTGGTGACATTTAAGTATATTTTGAGAGATATATTTGAGATTGTTACAAGAAAATACACAACCAGTAGTTAAGCATGTTTAACAACGAATTTATTCACATTACTATCAACTATATTCTAAAGCATACCCTGAATGTTTAGATTCATTTCCTCCAGGCAGACAAATTAGTTGATGCTCATTTTACTTCAGTCTGAAAATCTGACTTGCAAGGACTACACATGCATGATCCAATGCAATAAATATTTAGTTGGAATTAATTTAAAAAACATCTTTGTTAAAAGATGATGCTAATGCATAAGGGACTATTTTGAAATCTCTCCCCTCTGATGTTTCCAAAGAGGCTCTTAGCATCAGGATGTGAGAGTGGAAGTGTTGGCAGAACATGATTTGTCATTATTAAACTGTAACATGCAGAAATCGCTGGCACACATGGTTCAGTTATGGCAAGGGGTTGGTGTACTTAAGGTCAGGGAAATGATCTGGGCGACAGTTTAGAAACATTTGTATTCAGTGTGGAACTCTGACCAACCGGTCAGACTGGCCAATGGCTGAATATAATTTCTTACTAAATAAACACTATCTTTTCTAATCTTTTACACAAGCACCCAGAGGTAACCAAAATGAGGTGAGACAGTGTGTGTGTGTGTGTGTGTGTGTGTGTGTGTGTATGCATAAACTGCAGTAAGTGTTCCATTCTGCTGCGTCATGCCTTCCTCAGGGAAGCAGAGGGAAATGGAAATGGAGATGAAATCAGGCTGTATTTCATTTTGTAGAGTCTCCCAAGGGAAAAGCTTTAAAGGTTGTCCTTGTATGAACTTCAGATGGTTTGGACAACCTGATTATTTTCACCACAGGCAATGACAGGGCAAATAACTCTGGATGAAAAGGAGGTAATTTCGTTCTTCTTCTTCCTCTTCTTGACCTGGTTTCTGACTTGGTTTAAGACGTTTGATCTTGCTGAGAAGGCACAACACAAAGTACCCCATGGTTAAAACACTACAATATCTGAACCACTTACAGGAACTGTGAGTAAGTATGAGCATTATTACTTTCATCATTACAACCAAACAGAACCAAAAATACATTATGAACAATTTTAAACAATGTAGATCAGTGGCTTTTGTTAGTCAGTAGTAACTGTTATGAATTAATTGGGGAGAAAATGCAAACAAATATTCACTATAAACTATGCAAAAATTAATTTGAAAAAGTCGCTGGTGGTGCACAGCGATCCTAAATTGCCCCCCGGGGACAAATAAAGTTTTCTGAATCTGAATCTGAATCTAATTGCAGCCTTTAAAAGGCAAAGTCAAGTCTACCGAGAATTTAAACATAATTATTCTTTTATATCAGACATCTCTGACTGTAGAGCTTTGTGGCACATTCATAAACCTTTGACTATTATTTCTTTTGTAATGAGACGTAAGACAAGCTTCATGCCCAGTCTTTGTTGTTCACTTGGGCCAATGATAACACACACACGTACTAGATTATAGTTATTCTGAGGAAAAGAAGCCAGCTAAACCATCCCTGTGTAGCCAATGTCATTTTGATAATACTCATTTATGTGCATTTCAGAAATGAGATAAATGCCAAGACTGATGGGAAAAAAAAACCTTCAATATCAAAAATCATAATGCAGGATATTTGCTTGCCACATATCTGATTTTCTATTTCTGTGTGCTCTGGGCCTTAGTGAGATCCAGTTGTTGTACAAATCTGATATGTAACATATTTATCTGTAAGAGCCCAGAAACCCAATGAAGCCCTACTTTTAAGAAGAACTGGGCTTGTGTACAAAATGAAATGGGATCTGGCTTTATTAAGAAAGAGAGAGACACCCATTTGTCAGTCAGTAAGAAGACATTTAGCCATGAACCTCTGAATTTAAGGGGTACTGCTTAAAAGGAATATTTCTGCATTAGAGGGACAGATGAATTACATATCTCAGCTGAAGGGATAATTGCTAAATATGTGTGGGCAATAAAGAATACAGGACAGTGGTCACAGTCTCACTCTAAAATGTTTGTTCCTTTTACTGAAAAGGAAATAAGATTCTGAACTTTGCAACCACTTTGTCTTATGAGTGTTTCAGTCTGTGTTAAATTCCGTCATGAAAAGAGCAGCAATGAAATGACTTTAAAGACAAAGCTATGCAGCATCGTACTCCCTTAAACTTGCTGGACTCACTATGTTTTCATCAGACAGTTTTCATCACTTTCTGATAACTGTACAGATCTAGGAGTCTACAATCACACTAGCAGTTCTGTGAGGGTGAATTTAGGTAAAGCCTGTGCTTTCAGCTAAATGCTAACTGTAGCGTGCTGGCATTATTGTGTTAATCAAGAAATGTTTAGCATGTTTATCATCTTAGTTTAGTGTGTGAACATGCTAATATTTGCTAATCTGAGACTGAAGGGATTATTATTTTTGCAGGTACAGTAAATCATTAACCAAAACACTGATGATGAAACGTCAGGGGATTACCAAAGAAATCTGTATAATTAACATGGGAATTGTGAATGTGGTTGTTGTTGTTGTCAGTCAGCTGCTCCCATTAAGGGTGCCACAGTAGTTTACCATCCCATATTTGACTTGGCATAGGTTATTACGGCAGATGCCTTCCTGACGCAACCTGGGGAGCCAATAATTAAATCGCCAAACCAGGAATCAGTGACCAACCTGCTCCATCATGTCAGTCATGGCCCCCCGCTGTGGGAATCATGACTCTCTCAACCTAATTTGGTGCCAGTCCATCCATTAGAGTGGAAATAGAGTGGATAATTAAAAACCTGCTGGTGGTTCTAAATGGAAAGTTAAGGGATCGCTACAGAGATTAGGATCCATTCTCTGGAGACTTTAAATGTCAGTCACTGTGAAATTTCATACAAAACCAAAAACGTCAACCTCACTGTGACACTAAAGAAAATGTCAGAGGGTCACCAACATCATGATGATTCATCCTCTGGGGACCAAAAATGTCTGTGGAAAAAAGTTAATGGCAATCCATCATGTTACTATCAAAATGTTTCCATACTGACCGGTGGATCAACTTGCCAACATCACCACCCCTAGAGTCCCTAAAAATATATTTAAAATAAATACAGAGTAGATTTTCCTATTTGGGCTGGAGTAAGTCAATGACGTCCTGACACAAGCTCAGTGCCCAGTTTAAATTTATCTTAATGTCATTTGGCAGACACATTTGCCAAGAGCAACTAACTCTGAGATAGTACCATCAATCATCATCAGAAAGTTCATGCTATTAGCTTGATATTCTATGAGATAACAACAAAAAACCAACCATACTGGCAGGACAAAGTTACAGTTAAATCCCTGTTGTACCTTTAATAAATACAGGATCTACTTTTGGTGCCCAGTGTACTCATATTAACCCTGTTGGTACCAGCTGTGTTCAGCTACAATTGAACCCAACATCAATAAAAGCTTGAATATTTCAGGCTTGTCAACTTCATTTCTTTTCAGTTTGCTGGAATCTACCTTCATGACCGGACTAATGTTTCTAATGTTTCCAAATAGGGATAAAAATAGCTGAACCACACCGTTTGTCAATGAAATGTCTTTCCGCTCTTCCTGTGGCTGAGCCCAAAGCCAAATGGGTTCCACTGGATCAATAGGAAAGCAGGAAACAGCACCAGTCAAGCACAGTGTCAGTTCACTCAATACTGTGGACAACTTTGTTCTGTTTGTGCCCATGAATGAGCCTCATATTGCCATTAATTAAGTTAGCAGTGGGCTACAATCAATAGAAACAAGAATTCTCATCCACTGACTATCCATGTAAAAACAAAATCAAATGCTGATGCATGTGAATTTCCCATTGTGTCATAATTGCATCAGAACATCAGAAGCTTGATGTAACTTTTCCTACTGTCAAATGTGCGTGATTTAAAGCCCTTCATTGAATGGGCAAAAATGTAATGCTTCTCAGCGAATAAAGTAAAGATGAATCTCCACAGATGCAACTACACACAACTTACGGATAGGCTCGAGTGGTGACCCCAGCTGAGTGTGGATTGACTCAAGCAAGTCATAATCATCAAAATCCAGCACAAACTCTTCAAAGTCCTCAAACCCTTCCACATTGGACAAAGAGCTGTGGTGTTCATGTTGGTGCTGCTTTGGGGTGCCAAAGCCTCTCTGGACACTGCATCGACGATCTTGACCATGTCGGTCAGTGGCAAGCTTCTTATCAGAGGTCCCATGCCCCTGGTTCTCCTGTCCCTCAATATCTGTCATCTCCACGGTCGGTACCTCCTTCTATCCTCCTCTCTCCGAGTGGATGCACTGCTCATCCAGGGCTTCCAACTGTTCAACGCCGTTGCTCACCCTGGGTCACTGTTCCGAAGAGCCTGGGTCCACCAGCCTGCCTTTTGTACTGGTAGTGCAAACAAACAAACAAAAAAAACACACGTATGTCCAAACTAACCAGCTCCGAAGTGGCGCCTAGGCAACCAAGAAAAAAAAAAGGTGTGGTCAGGGACTTCAACTTCTGAATAAGGTATTGTATGAAGCAAAAAACAACAATACAGAAAAATCAAGTTTTCAGAGAATTGAAAATATTCACAAACAGTCCAAAAATATAAATCACAGGTATAGACACAAGATCGCCAGTATCAGAAAAAACGTTTTTTTTGCCTTGTATCCAAAGAAAATGCAAAGCTGGAGCTACACCCTCAGGCAGAAGCCCCCTGCTGGATCCACAATCAGAAAGACGCAAAAATGGTTGAAACATTCACTTTAGCTGCAACTCTGAAGGCAAATATTGATAAGGGGCGGTGATCTTTGTGAGACCTGCCTGTCAGCCATATGGTAGTGCTGCCCTTTTTTTAATGATGTCCACAGCTCATTGATCCTCGTGGCTGTTGGAAAACCAGCATAAAGTGGATTGGAGCAGAAGAGGTCATGCCTTCCATTACCATAGTGCCACCATCACTGTCCAATCATGTGATGTGTAGGGGGGTAAAGGTCAAGTTCCAAAGGTTGGCGTCTCCACCCCGAATTGCATTGAAAAAGCACACATATGTGCCACACAGCCACATGCAGAGACCTGAGGAGAATAATGTAATAACACCGGAATCAGCTCCGGCCCTGTGCTTAGTGCGATATCATGGTGCTAATTATCAGAGTGAGCTGCACCATTCCTGTCCCTGCATCTCCATGGAAACCATGCGTCGCCTGAGGTGTCGTGGTCTGACTGGTCTAGAACAGGTGCACCTAATACAAGCCAAACAGGACCCTCTCTAAAATGTGCTCAACATACTTTAGTGTGTCTCACTTCTGTATTTTTGTGCATGCATGCATGCATGCATCTGTGTGTGTGCGTGTGCTTATACATACATTACACACCTTTTTTTCTGACTTTTCAGTCCATAAAGTGACACAGAGGTATCACACTGTTCTGCTTCAAGACTATTTATAAAAGCTATGTGAAACAGTTCATAATGTAATCTCATCTAAAGACATCTACATCACTCAGCCCTCTCTGTCTTGCTTCTGTCATTACCATGTCTGAACTGGTCGCAGCCTCACAACTTGTCCATACATGGACTTGCCTCATTCTGTTCTCATCATACACAAATATCTGTCCTCATTCTGAGTTGTTGATGTCTTTGCCTGAGCATAGTGGAGATCTCTAATCCTTTGCAGACTGACAATGCAAACTACTTTATAGCGAGGTAACTGATGTGTGATGATGAATGATGATGGAGCTGATTGTTTGTTTTGGCCGACTCTCTTGACTTCAGGCTATAACTTTAAATAACTGGCTTATTGAAATTGCAACTTTCGTGATTTGAAGAATGTAAATTCAGTTTGTTCAAACAGTTGAACGAGTCGTCCCAGGTTACGATAAAGACAAAAACCCTAATTCAGATTATCTAGGAGCCAAACTTTTTTTTTACTGAGATAAAGTTCACATTAACCAGAATGGAACAGAGGGACAAACAGTGGTGATATACATGGCCTGTCAAGGATCACTCTCTACAAATCCGATAGCTTGTTTTGAGTGGCTCTCAGTGTCCTGTTTTCTGTTTCCAGATCCTAAACAGTCAATGATTACTCTGCTCTGGTAAAGCAGGAAAGGCCAGGGGCAGGGTCGCTGCTCAAGGGGAATCGACTGCAGCCTCTGTTAATTAACTCCCCTGGATGCTGGGATAGAGAGTTTCTCTGTGGTCACATAAACTTTCGGCTCCCCATCTCTCTCCTCTTCTCTCTTTTTATTCGTTTTCTCTTTCTAATTGTACTCTGTTTCTTCTGTATTCTACCCTTTTAACACTGTATTTACAGCTATGGCCTCTACCTTGTAATGGCAAACCTGATACTTCGGGCAGCCACTTGGTGAGATAAAGTCTGCCAACAATGGCAATTTATGTGAAGAATCAGACTTTTGAATGAGAGATGAGGACAGGAGCTAAATAAATATACCTGATACTTACTGCCCTAATTGCCTCATTGACATTCTCAACTGCAGTGGGCTATAATGGCTGGTAATACAATGTTTGAAGCATTAATGTAGTGTCACAACAATATCTGAAAACTGAACATGCACTTCAAGGTCAAAGAAAATATAAAAAAACACACATTATCAGATGCAGGCTGGTTCATAGGAGGCAGCCTGCATCTGATAATCATCTACAGAAATAATGAGCCGATACTGTCATTTCTCTCTCCTCCATCATGTGTGTTATTTTGCTGGAAACTTATTTTTAACGGTGTGTGTGGGAGCCAGGAGCTGTGTGGGTTGGCTTCATGAGACAGAATGTGTGGGACGCACGTAGTGGAGCCAAGCCATAGGCAGCAGTGAGCAAAACTTGTGAATGGTCAGCAGCAGAGCAGCAAGGGGAGTCAATAACTGTATAACAGACTTTCCAAGCTGACCAATAGAGGAGAGAATAATAACAGGGTTTTTTTCAACCATCAAAAATATCAAATATCAAAAATTACTGTTCAAATACTGAAGACATTTTTTTATGGTAAACTTAATTCTCATTTTGATAAAAAAAAAAAATTGAGATCATTGAGTAGGTCTGATTGTGCAAGGAGCAGCTGAGTCATAAGGTAACTGATAGAAAGCTGGTAAATGTTTAGAAAAATTTAAAATGGAAAGAAAATACTTTGTATGTGTGTGTGTAAAAGTCATTGGGCAAAATTGTAATTTCTCTAAATACATAAAATACATCTAATACTAAGACAATGTACATATGCCCAGGATCCATTTACTGCACAGGGTCAAAGATACGTCATAAAATTACATTTAAAGAGCTGAAATGTCTCAATTGTAACTTTCCAAATAGCCATTATTTCTTTAAACCTTTAATGTGTTGTCAAGGCGGACTAGACAACTGTGTAGTAATACTTCTCTTTTCCAGTAGAGGGTACTGAACCTTAAATTATGAAGCCAAACTGGATATATTTACTCACTTAAAGTGTGTGTACATTTTTTTTGTCTAAAAAAATCACAGTATTCTTCTCTCACTGTCTGTTTGACTCAACCAGTCCCAAACTTCACTCTACCTTATTTCTCAGTGCCAAGTCCACAAACATCTGGGATTTATTAATCGCTGTATTCTTACTACAATTTGTCATTCCTCAGCTAATAGTTCAATAAAAAATTAAATAAAAAAATAAATGGGCAAAATGAACAACCGGCTGAAGTACACAGGCTGAACAACATCAAAACATTTTTCATGTATGACTGCTACAGAGACATTTAGCGACAGAGGAACTCATCTTCCATTACTTTGCTCCAGAGCCTTTATTTCTCAATAGCAGTGAACAAATATAAAGGTAGTTTTTCAGTCCAGTAAAGTGCCCCAGCAGTACAGGGATAAAAACACCACAGATCCCTCTCTGTTTCACACAGGGCTGTTTGCCCATTTTTCTCTACAATTCAGCTGCTTTCTTATGGTCTTATGGACATCTTTTAGCACCAGCATTATACTGAAAGCTGTTTCTAATAATTTGCCCACATTAGAAACACCCTTCCTTTACATACATATTACACACAATATTAAAAAAACATATAATGCAGTCCAATGGTACTGCATGACCTCCCTGTTAAGTCCACACCACTCTGACACAGTATGAACAAGGATTCTTCTCACAGCACTACTGTAGCAGGTTACATTCTGTTAGACGTGTAGCTGTAAATTGTAAAACCATACCATACTTGTTGGTAATTATTTAGTAGGTATATAACAAGACACTTACATACCGCAGCGAACATGATACTGTATTCTAAACTGCAGGCACCAATAGAAACAGTACTTCATGCAGAGTTCATGCTGTTTCATTGGAGCTTGAGAAGAATATCTGCCTGGTACAGTTTAACAAAACACTTGTTCTGCCACGTCAGCTACTTAAATATGTGTGCTTACAGAGAGTATATGGAGCTACCCTGCATCCAGAGTTTCTGTCCAAAGTTTTTTGCTGACACTTAATGACAACAGTTCCCTGGTTTGTAAAACAACTGAGCAAAGAGCTTTTTAGGTGTTATTAAGAATGTCCACACGGCCTTCCTGTGCCCAAGTCACAAAAATAGCAACAGAAAATTGCGACAGTAGTAAGTATGGATGAATGCTCAGGATGTTTAAAATGAACCTACAGATACGCTCTAAAAGAAAATGGGTTCTACGCACATCTTCCAGCAGTGTGCAGTGAATCCAGTCCTTCTCAGAGGACAGGACACTTCAAAAAGGGGGACTGGAGCACAGACTAATGTTTTGACAGGTGTTTTTCTTCATCAAAGTCAATATGGACAAAGACATATACAGTCAATCTAAACAGGTGTACAATTCTTATTGGAGAACTGCTTGATCAGGATTTCAAATCCACTGGATACTGGACCGAAGGGTGGGAGCTGCCACTACCACAACTCTTAAGTCTGCATATTTATATCAGCTGCTCCTATTAACGGCTACTGGAGATTCTGTGTCGACTGAAAATGCATAAAACAATCTATCAATTAATAGTAGTAGTTTATTCGTAAATTGTCAGAAAATAGTGAAAAATGTCCAGACAGAAAAGAGAAAAACAATGTCACTTTGAAAAATGACTATGAGGATATGTATCTCCCTAACAAATTATTATTCTGGATTGACATCAAATGATGACCTGTTGGTCAAAAGAACCACAGAAATGAACAATATCTTTAGTCATTTTAAATGGCCATGTTGTAGCATGCCTACACACACAGTCATCCACTGTCACCCAAGAGCTGAAGTCTTCCAACACAGTTTCCAAAAACCTTCTACTGTGCATCACCTGACAACACTTTATTGAACAGTATCTTCCTTACTTTTCATGTCATCCAGATCAGCGCTGGCCAACATCTGGGCCTCAGCCTCATCAGTGGGCACCTGCTGGTAGACGGCAGTCTCCAGAGCAGTCATACTGCCAATGCAGATCCGCTCCCGCAGGTCGTAGTTGCTCCGCTGGGCGCCCGGCAGGCGATGGTGGACGGGCTTCCTGCGGAACCAGCCGCGGGTCGTGTTTGAGTTTGAGGGATCTGATTCTGGGGGAACGCTGTCAAGGAGAAAAGAGGGAGATACTTGTGAGAAAATCTGAAACATTATCAGATGTTGCCAGGATGAGCTCCACATCATATGAGCTTAGAAAATTATGTGTTTCAATGATGTGTTTCAATTTAGATGTTAAAAATGTTGAAAATGTTAAATGTTAAAAATTAGATAAATGATCCAAACAGATTTGCTCTATGCTATCCCTCTTGATTGTATTGCCATCACTTCACCAACAGAGGGCTTCACAACACAGCAGCAGGCCTGGATCTCCTCTTCGAGCCTCTGAGTCATACACGGCTGTGCTCACTCAGACACAGCACAACACAGTATTGCGTGGCACAGGCATGATGGTGTTTCCGTGCTGTTCTAAACCAAGCATTAGCAGAGACAAATACCTGAATCACCATGGAGACCCTGACCTCCCTGCAACGAACTCCATACATAATTCAAACCATCACCAAATAATTCATATTGTGATAGTTATGCATGTTTGCTGGCCAGATGGGTCTTCTCATATCTGGGGTTCAGCTGGAGCCATTAGCAGATAATAAATGCCTTAAGAACTCTACATATTGATTATTTGTTTGATGTTGTTCCTGTTCATAATGAAACACTTGAGTTGCTAATGTAAAGTTCACATATATCTGAACATTATAGCAAATGCATGTAATAAGAACGGAAACAACTCTGTGCTCTATCCTGTTTTGAGCTGCTTGAGTCCTTTGCAGCTCAGAAAAGGACCTACCTCGTTAACAGATATATTTGACGCACAGGGTCAGGTCCAAATTTAGAAGGCAAAATAAACCTTTGAATATTAATGAAACCATCTTCAATCCAGCTTTGGTATGTGTGTGTTCCTCTCTTATACCATTGCTGCCAAAATACTCATTTCTGACTGGCTGGGAGGTGGCCATGATAGAAAACATTGTCTTCTACCAAACCAGTCCATGAGGCATATTAAACTGCAGGTAACCATGGAAACTTACCACTACTTTCATGCAACACTACCAGTTAACTCTCTATGGTGAAATGGACCAACAGTTAGATACACTGACTACAAACTACAAACCTTTAAAGCTGCAAATTCAATATTTTTTAATAAATATATCACAGTGGATCAAATGAAAACACATGAAAGGGGTTACTTATGGTGAACCCCACAGAAAATGATCATCCCACCCTGCAGTTCTCTTGCAAGGTGCTGCAGTTTTTTTTAGCATCTTCCATCTCATTGTTTTAGTTTTATGACCCACAAATTTACTTTACTCCCATTGCTCTAACCAGCCTTTTTCCAGCCACAGCACGCAGCTGATTTTAGAAAAAAAATGTTCTAATATACCCACTGAACATCACCTGCCCAGAACCAAACAGTTAGCAACTAGCATGTGAACACTGTGTAGCATTTTGCAGCTAAAGTGCTTTGGAACATAAAGTGGTTGAGAAAGTACAGGCCTTTTTCCATAGCACACATTTTGACTTGCTATACTAGCAAAAGCACAGGTGTTTCTGTTTTTGTTAGCCACATGGGGACAGCAGAATAAGCTGGGAACTTACACATATTGTCATACTGTCACCTCGTAAAATTCTTGTGGCAAACCTCTTAGCTTTGCCCCAGCAAACACGCAGCAACATTAGATTTCATCTGGAGTCATATTTCTAGCCACCTGGAGAGTGTAAGTCTAATATTTACTCTGCTTTTAACTCTGTTTTGGTTTCCAACAAATCTGAGGGGAAAATGGCCCTCTACCTTCTAAATGCTAAAGAACCAGATATTTCCCTTGCTGTGAATGGATATGTTCACTATATGCTATTCATTGACTGTGTCTGCCATTTGGAACTGGGCAGTGAGGGTGAGGGTGGAGTCAGGCTGGAAATGAGGTTAATAGGAGTGGTGAGGATAAATCAAACAAAGATTTGTGGCTCGCTAAAGCAAAGCAGTTAGGTAAAAGATGCTCAGCAGAGGCGATAATTCTCAGCGGGTTCATGACTTTGAGCGACTCATCTCACATTGCACATAGTCAATGAATCCATTGTTATTATGAAAATATTGGTCTTGTATTATAATATTGCAGTGTGACCCGAGTCCTCTTTCAGCTGATGTATCAATCGTGTATCACATGCATCACTGCTTCTTGCATTTTAAACCCACGCAGACAGTCAGAGAAGAGTCTTCAGTAAAAACAGAACAGCCTGAGATGATGTAAGAGCCTACCTGTTGCAATCCACTTCCTCCCCATCCACCTCCTCACTCTCGCCAAGAACAGTGAATCCCCCATTATGAGCTGCCCCCTTTATCAGAGTGAGTGAAGCTTTCCTCGACAATGGATGTTCTTCGTCTTCCGTGTGGAATGTCGTTAGCGGACGGGGTTCCTCCAAGTCCTCTTGGCTCCCCAAACTAAACTAAGAGGAAAAGGAAGATCAGTGAGAGGGGTGGAATCTGCTTACATGTAGTTGTTGCAAACCTGCATACCAGGTTGTTCTGCCAAAACCACTGCTATCTATTATGTTGTAACAGCTAGCTAAATACTCCTGCACCAGTACACTTAAACATGTTCATGCCTTGATCATCTCAACAGCAGCTAATAAGGCACAAACAAGTCAATTCTGGAAATTTATTTTGCCACCTTTATACCACAGAAAAGCTATGGCTCTGCAGTCCTATTTTACCTCTGGTTGGATATCAAGTAACTCTGTGGGCGTGGCAGCCGCCCCGTGTCCGTCCGTCTCAGACTCCGCCTCTTCCTCGTCTACCTCGTGGATGGTGGGTGTAACGTCGGAGGGGGGCAGAGAGGTCTTTTTTTTCTTCCGTTTCTTTTTGCGCCTTCTGTCCGTGCTGTGCACCCTCTTGCGTAAACGCTGGGGCAGGGGCAGGTGGGTGGACAAGGGGTGGTGCGTATGGTGAAATGT
Source organism: Toxotes lorentzi (assembly GCA_037833715.1). Classification (NCBI taxonomy): domain Eukaryota; kingdom Metazoa; phylum Chordata; class Actinopteri; family Toxotidae; genus Toxotes; species Toxotes lorentzi. The sequence goes on along the minus strand of JBBMJY010000007.1, from coordinate 19,973,469 downwards.
GTGTCTGTGATCTGTGTTAAAAGCAATAGAAACTAAGTCAAAAATACATTGTGATATAAAATGCAGAAATGATGTGTACTGACTATATAATTCCCATAATACACTATGCAAAGTATGACATGCAGTCCAAAGCACAAAATACGAGGAAACTAAGCGATTGTTCTGTGAAGAAATCACACGCCATTATGCTTTTGATTTTTGCTCTCCTCCTGCTTATCTATTAAAAAATCTGAAAAACACAACATAAACATAAAAAGCTTAAGACTTTTAATTAACATGCAAAATTTCAGAACACAGCACTGTTTAATAAACATTTGCTCATCTCTCTGATAGTAATCCACCAATAAACTCAACATACATGGCATTTGGTGCCCTGCTCTAAATCAGATTTCTTTGATTGATAAGGTGAGGTTCAGATTTTATACATATATATGCACATGTATGATGTCTCTTATTGTTTTACATCAGTGTATAAACACATTACTCATATTAACAAGCTCTGTGAAGCAAAGTGTTGGGCTCAGTAGGCTTCAAGATAAATACTAATGTCATGATATTTAGCATGTTTAATGTTGTGTACCATGTTCACCCACTTAGTTTGGTGTGTTAGCATGCTAACATTTGCTAACAAGATACAAAGTGCAGCTGAGGTTGATGGGAATGTGGTTGCGCAGTAGCATGAATTTGGTCATAAACCACAGTTCTGGACAATGTAAAACTGTGACCTGATGGTAGCTTCAGGGATCACTGGAGTGATTATAATTCTTCCTAAGAGGAATATAAATGTGTGTAGCAAACTTCATGGAAATCCATCCAATAGCTGTGATGGCGCAAGAGTATATAGGTCGCCAAAGACAAAAGTTAGTGGGATTCAGTGGGTATCACTGAAAACTGTTCCAAATAACAGGGAAATCTATCCCATACAATGATGATCACTGATTTTGATAATAACTGGGTTCAGTACTGGTTCACTTTCAGAATTCTTATGGTTCTTAATTCAAAACGATTCTGATCCAGTAAAAGAAAAACAGGGTTCGGTATTTTGGCTCTTACTCCAGTGCACTGTGTGTCAAACCAATGACTGCTGTCCTCTGCCCACTGAGCTGCAAATGAAACATACCTGCCACTTAAGTTAACTGGTAGGTATGTGTATGTATGAGAGTATGCAGCTTTTTTATTCAAGTTGTTTTTTAAGTTATTTAACTGCATTAGGAAGCATCTTATCGTCTTCTTCTTCTTGTATGAAATTATTAAATGATTGAAATATAATTCAATCATTTAATAATTTCTTCTTCTTGTATAATATTATTAAATGATTGAAATATAATTCAATGACAAACATCACAATAATGTTTTTTGTAAAACTAAATAGGAAATAGGAAAAAAAGCAGAGCTCCACTGTGTTGTTTTCAGTGTTATGTCTCCAGTAGTGGTCAAAAGCCTTTCATTTATCAGTGAAGTATTTTCTACAGTACTGTAGTGTGCATTTGTCAGCTGGTCTCGTTTGCCTTGCCTTTTCTGAAGATGAACTACAAGATTATGCTAAGTGCTCTGTCCACCTGTCTGTTCCACCTTTTTTGTTTCATCAACATTATAACATTATTAAATAATATTTTTGGATTTTTTATCCATTAAAAAAAATTCTAGAGGGTAAAAACTGAAATTTTGTTTACACTCAAAGTCTTTCTCAGTGTAGTGTCGGCCCATCCTGTCTCCACTGGTCGAAGCAGAGTCACTGATAATGTCTCCAAAGCGCTCCACAGACAGTGCCTTCTCCCAGTTCTCCTCCTCCTCCTCTTCTTCATCCTGTTCCTCCGCAGATCCTTCTTCTTCTTCCTCCTCCACCTTCACCTGGAGAGAAATGGACAGAAAGAAGACACTTCCAGTTTGACAGAAAACAGGGAGAGAGTGTCAGTGAGGTGAGGGGCAACACAAGAGAAGAACTGCAAGAGATAAAAGTGGAAGGATACTAAAAGGCTGATCATTTTTTCACATATGACCGATCACAATCAGTGAATCCTGGCTGGGAGAAGATAGGTCTTTCTGTTCATAAAGAAATCTTAAGGGACCTTAAAGTTTAGGATGAATCATCTCTGCATGAGCAGAGCATCTGCATTCATTAAGAGAGCAATCACCAGTGCCATGGATTTGGAACTTGGTGATTACTTGAACAGTGCCACTCTGATTACTGTATTGTATGTACTAGCTGAGTGGGTAATCCAATCAGACATTCCTTTAGCATAACACAGCTTGGCTCTGACATCAGAAATACCAGCTGCACAGGGAGCAGATTCGTGCTACATGAAAATAAAATGCTAATCCCGGATGCACACAGAACAAATAAACACGGGGTAGTTCCAACACCAATTCTACATTATGTCTGTATTATAGAGAAACAGCATCAACAGACTGCATGCAACTTAAAATTGCAAAACTTAGCAAGCAATAAAATCTGTTTCTAACATTGCTTCCACCTACATTTAAGCCAACCCAGTTTTTTCTCTGTTTATAATAAGAGAAGTGTCAAAACGTATTTTAAGATAATCTGTATAAGTAGAATAGGCATATGGTGTCTGTATCTCCTCCACTTCATGTAGGGAGGACGTTAAATCAATACAACAAAGTGCTAAGCAGCAAAGAACTAATGCACTGGACAGTCCCTGGAGACAGTGGAAGCTGAAGGGAGTGTCCTGCCAGAGCCATTTGGTACCTCTGATAGGTCAAATCACTGGGACCGTCCGCTTTCTCCGCCTCACTTTGGTGCTGGCATGGTAAGCACTCTGGCTGCAGCTCTGTGGTCTCGGATTTCTGTGTGCCAGGGATCCATTACTTCCTAATTACCAGTGGGATGAAGGGACAGGATACGTTTAATGATCTGAGCTACCTATCTACACAAGGCCCAGGCAGACGAAGCCAGACGCAATATAAAAGGGAGAATTTGAAATTGAGCGAGCAGTAAAAGCCTTGTATTCACTGGACGGCCAGCTCAATTTTTGTTCATTATTTAAGGTGCTCTGTGTTCCAACAAACCAAACCCATTTTCAGATTAATTTCAGCCTCTCCTCTTGCATCCTGATCTCCTTTCCTTATTCTGTAAACACTGTTCATCAGTGCAAAACCCTGAATTTAACAGTTCTGATGTAAAGCAAGAAGAAATCATCTGAGGAAGATTCTAAATCTGCTTTTGCTTTACTCAAGCTCCACCAGAGCAAATGACTCAAAACTCTTTCATGTTAGCTTTGAAGTCAGTTGGGGTGGAGGGACACAGGAGGAGGGCAACCCCAGCCCAGGTGGTGGAGGCACTATGTGAACAGAAGTAAGATGACACACAGTGGAGTACAATGATTTCATATACAGTTCGTTTTATAGACAGTGGCCACTGGCTTAGCAAACACAGCTCAGATATGGGGCAGCCGTGAATTAATGGGATTTGATGATGACTGTTGGCCTCCACCCGCACGTCCCTCACTTGCGTTAAGGGAGTAATTAATGAATTAGTGGATAATCACATTTTATAAATGTAAACAAAGTTTTTTTGCCAACTGCTTGAAGCAAACACTTACTATGATAGAGCTCTGTGGTCAAGTGTGGTTTAAAATGATGGGCAGGGTTAGCATGTCGCTCCGACTCATATTTAACTTCTAAGAGATTTTGCTATTATAATATTCAAAACTGTCTTCAGCACATTTTGGGCACTTTTTTTTTAATTTCACTGGTTTTCAAGCCTTGTTATGGATTTTCTTCTGTTCAATTCTGTTTACATTCAGTTCCTTTTCAGCAAATTTTCTTCTTAAATATTTTGTTTACATCCCTAATTGCTGGTACATTGCTAAGTTTCTCAGCATTAACACCAACCTTCAGTAGAACACTGTGAACGGTTGACAGGACCGTGTGAGCTTTTGCACGTTTGAGCTGCCTTGTGCATGACAAAGTACAGCTCTAGGGAACAGGGACCTGCTTATAAAAACATTGCTCATAGCTCCACTAGTGGTCAGAAACCTCACAGTGTATCTTTAAAGCTTTCCTTGGGTTCTGTGTAAACCACTCCCTTCTATCAAGGAGATAAGCAGTAAGTTTTTCACAGACCCAAGCTTTTCAAACTAACTGTGTGTAGTTAGTAAGGGGTTATAACCAGCCTTTCTAAGACAGTGTGTAAAACAGCTGGATGGAAGTTGGTGTACAGTAACTAAGGTTATGGTTCCTTTTCTTCAGGAACACAGCTACAGTCTTTAACATGGATTAATGTGCAAAGAATTAACACCAGTGTATTCACAAATTTTCAAGTCAAGCTCTTCACGAGTATTGATTCAGTATAATTAAAACATCATCAGTTCTGGTGAGAAACAGAGCAGGGTTGGACTTTATCTCTGAAAAGCTCTCTTTCATTTTTAACACAGTGAATTCTGTCACATTTCCTATGTACCAAATGCAACACTAAATTATTTTAAGGTAAAACTGTTATCTGCATTTGTACGATTCATCATGTATCTTTGAGTGTGACCATTCATAAATGATATAAACAGACAACTCTGTTATTTTGTTTGTTGTACTAATGAGAAGCAGCAGTGTCACTGATATTAGCTCAAATGAAAATGGCAGAGTGAGCAGAGTGGGTCCTAATATCTACATCAAACACAATGATATTTGATATTTGAAAATTCAACCGCTCTGTGGCTGGTTTGGCCTCTTCTACTCAATTATGAGGGGACGCTTCGTTTAAAACAGCCTGAGCATCTGAGCCAAGCTGCACTTCAGTTAAAAACATGCTGTCTAACCTTTTCTCATGAACTGTCCAACTAGTACTACAACGTTAATATTTCATGTTTAATGGATTGCTGAGCCAGAGCGATGTATTAAAATATTTATTAGCTGCTGACTAATATGGAGGATTGTGTGTGTGTGTTTGTGTCTGTGTGTGTGTGTGTGTGTGCGTGTGTGTGTGTGTGTCGGAGTGTGTGTTACACGTTTGCCTTCTTTGTCAGGAACAAGGCAAATGCCCTCACTTTAGCGATGAGGAAATCCCTCTGGAATGAGAGTATATTTGGCTTATTTCTCTTTCTCTCACGCAACCAAAATTTAGACAAGAAGAAGAATTTGGTTCATGTTAGAGTAAGGTTTTAGTGATCTTCTTAAGAAACATGCTAACAGAAAAATTCACCAACAACAGAAAAACACTGGTTGAGCCAGAGATTGCTCAATTATTCATGTGAGGATTAAATACTGTGCAATGTACAATATAATACCATGTCCACTAAATTTAAATTTAAGTATAGTCAAAGGCAGTCTGACTGAAGTGAGGTATAAAGCACCCACTGGGATATATCAGAGAGTTTTCCTGTCAGGTTGGAAGCTGACTTGAATACAGTTTGGGAGGGAGAAAGAATATGAATTATGATAACTCTTATATAACATGAATGTGACATAATATGTTTAGACACTCGGTAGGTGCATTCAGATGAACATAATCTAATACAATCTGTCAGTGCTGTCTGTAAATGTGACTGTTCTCCAGACATTTCAATTGAATAGACAGATAGTCCTAGGGAGCCAATTTAAAACGTAAAACACATTCATTACTGATCATCTTACTTATTCAAATTCAGGCTGATTAAAAATATGCAATCAGTTTGTTGCCTCTGCAGAGTATACTGCTTTCTGTTGCTTCCTGCTCTTTTTATTCAGCAGCGTTTAAAACTGCTTCCCACTCCCTTCATTCTGGTCTCTTTGATTGAAGGAGCTGGCGCACTTCCCAGACAAACAAACCACAACTAACATAAATACCAGCATCAGTGTTTAGCCTTTCTTCTCACTGAGTAACTAATATTTATGAGCAATTATTTTTAAAATGTTTGCCTTATCACTTAACATGTTTTTTAAATAATAAACAGTAAGATTTCCTTAAATATGGACCAATCATTACATGCACTCAAATGTCTCACAAGCACAATCACTTGTTACCTCCTCTGCACTGCCAATTTCAAACAATGGCAGCAGAAATAAAGAGCAGTCAGATTCAATAGACACCAGACTATGCAAACGTTCCATTACTAAAGAAAACAAAGGCAAGTGAAACTATTCAGACATGCAGCATATTCTATTCTCTCATTCATCTTATTGCATTTCATTTCTAATGGTTTTGATTTGGCATCAAATGTGACAAATATGCCTCTGAAACTGACCCAAGGCCGTCAGGTCTCATTTCATTGACTTCAGGTCTCCATTACAATTGAAAATACAATTTTGTCAGCTTGAACAACGTTAGGCTGCACAACAGGAGGTTCTAATAAATGGCTGACTATTGCATTACCTGCCAGGAGTCTTTTTTGCGAAGCTTTCTATGAGGGTTTGCTGTGGTGGCTGACAAAACACAAAGCACTGCAACTAGTGAAAACACAAGCTAGATGACAAAACACAAGCAAATGAAGAAAAGATCTTTACCACTGTAACAAAACATTGCTCCATGGTGGTGCAAATAGTCAGAAACTTCACAGAATACCTTTAAATTGCAGTGCTTTAAGCTCCATTGACCAGTGTAGTTTACAGTCAAAACCCCAGACCTTGGGTTGTTTTAATTAAAAAAAACATCTTAATCTTCAGACACTCATAAGGACGTCTCCTCAAAAACTGCAGCTAATGTAAGCTGGCAGCAGCTGGTAATGTTTCTGTGGCAACCCAGACACAGCTGGACCAGAGGACTTTGCTTAATATCCTCCACACACACTTATCCTGACACCAAGCCACCTTAACCAAAACAGTAAGTCTGTCATGGTTCTGAGCGGCATCGTTAAGTTATATGAGGTAAGGATGCAAAGAAACTGTTCTGTCTGTCTCCATGGATACTGTGTATGTGTGTGTGTGTTTATTTGAAATACCGTAATTTCCAGACTATTGAGTGCACCTGAATATAAGCTGCACCCACTAAATTTAAAAAAAAAAAAAAAAATCTTTTCCATGATGAGGGTGTGCGCACGAAGCGCAAAATGACCGATCTGAAGATTTTAGCGCGAGTGCGTTTGATTTAATTCAAACAGTTTCACTGGTCCACTGTGACCTGTGACCGGTAATTTCATTGGTCTGATGTGATGAGGCTAAATGTTTTGGTGGCATGAAGCTCGTAAAAATCTAGAAATTAGTCGCATCATTGTTTAAGCCACAGGGTTCAAAGCGTGTGAAAACAGTAGCGGCTTGTAGTGCGGAAATTACGGTACACAAGTGCACAAGTAATTGAGGGTAGGAAATTGGAGGGTCCACTTATGTAGCCAAGCATTCAGCCTATTATTTCCTTCTAACCAGTGTCACAATATGCTATGCACACTGTGGGTGACACGGTCCCCACTGCGCATAATGACACATCACCTACTTAGCCGACAGAGCTAGTTTTCCATGAGAACACAGGCTAATCTCTTTCACTTGAATAACAACTAGAAAGCACTCTGCTATGCAGGGCATGAGCCTGTGTTGAGACACTGGAGGCAACAATTCAGTCTTAAAGACACTTTAGTGCACTCCAAATAATCATCATGTCTTTGTGTGAGCCAATTCTGTCCCTCTAAACCTTTGCAGAAATAAAGACCTGGTCTCACCAGAGTTTGAAACAGCAGCACTGTATGGGAGAATCAGTTCATTTTAATGGAATTAATCCCCTCAAAGGGGTGAAGCAAATCTGTGTAGAGTTTAACCTTGGTGAACTCTGACAAACATGTTTGTTCTGTTCATCACTGGTAAACCATGTTGACAGGGCTGACCTTGGAGGGAATGGAGAGCCAGAGAGCCTATAGCAATAGCTTATTAGCACTGTTGGCTAGCATGTTAGCAGTTAGCTATGTCTATGATCTTCTTGAACAACCTCATTTTCAAAGATTCAAGGATTAATTCTAATTTGTTTCTTTTAGTGTGGCCATCACTAAAAAATGTCATTGCAAACGTGTGGCTAAATTTTTAACCTGTTTATTAAACTGTTTAGTAAAATCTGATAAAAACTGAATTGCTTATCGTGAATAGATGTCTCTTTGAAGATAATGTTAAAACATTAGGCACAGCTTACTCTAATTCATTTCATTTACCATGTTGCTACAAAAAAAAGCCATAAGAGAGAATTGAAACATTCTTTGTTTTTGACATTTATGATACACAAGCTGTTTCAAAGGGCAGCATTTGCCTATGGGTTAGAAAACTGTCAAAGCCAAATGCCTCCTTTTGAAATACCACATCCAGCTGGATAACGCACAATCTGGGAAAAGAGGAAACACCACGTCCAACAAATATTATTTTTCAGCATATAATAAACAGCATATAGCACATTCTACCTGATCCACAGGCACTGCAATAAACAAGCTACTTGGCAGCTGACTGGGGTCAGAGATTTTGCAGCTAGGAACAGAGTTAATACTGGACCAAAGACTTACTTCATAGTTATCTGTCATGCAGGTATCTGAAGACTCGTTTTCAAGTTTCAAGTTTCCGGTCGAGCTGCTGGCATTAATGTCCCTACTAAAAAGGCCACCTACTGTAGCTCTGAAGGATTTTTTTACTGGCTCACTAAGCATGACTCTATTGTATAAGCTGACAGAGAAACATCTGCTACACACTCACTGTCCAGCTGTTCTCCTCAACTTCTCAGCAGTCCACGTTTGCATATTTCCATCATTCACACTTGCAGTGCTTTCCAAAATGAACTCTTACGCCTCCTTCACTTCTCCTCCATATCCCACAGTGCAAACCAGCACCACAGCCAGTGTGTATTGTATTGCATTGTATTATTTTTTGGCTTTCATGTTGCAAATAGACTTGCTGTTTGAACCCAGTCCAGATGCCACTAAAGTATCTCTCAGAGAATAGACATATTTCCAAAAATGTCAAACTGGTCACCAATGTTGCAGATTTATCAGGAATACACAAACAATAAATACACCCCTCTTTTGTTATAGTGGGCTTCTACAAAAAATGTGTAAATGGAAAACACAGAACCAAATCAGCCAAAACACACAGAGCACAACTGTAAGAACTTCTTGAGAGGGGCTGCTCGCCAAAGACAAGAGAACCTCTCCAGGGCAGGCCTGAGTAGCTCTTGATTAAATTAATGTAAAATGCAAAATTTAACACCTTACATCACCGAGCACCAAAGTAATGTATGGGTTTGTCAAAATTACTAATGTTTTCATGTGTCATCTTCATACTAAATTAAGCTTAGGAAACGCCTCAAAATAATTCTTACCTGTTGTAGGTTGATCAACACATCTGTCTCAGGGGCATGACCTCCTGTAGCCATGGGACTTGGCGAGCAGCCGATAGATAAAGAGCAGATCTCTGAAGAGGGCAGAGGACTGTGGGCGAGTCTTAGTGTGTGGTTAGTGTGGCTGGAATAAAAGTAGAAGGACAGACTAGGTATGGTGTTGGTGCTGGGGAGGTTATGTGACTGGACTAGAAGTCCTAGGGGTGGAGGATGACGGGGTGGCAGGGGTCAGGTGTGGGTGTGGGAGCCGTGTGGGACTAGTGAGGTTGGGAGAGGGGAATAATCAGAAGAGGGAAGAAGGGGGAAAGATGGGGTGCAAAGCAGCAGGAAATTGGGGGGAAAATGGAGCTCAGCCCTTCTCTTTCACGGCTGGGGATCCAGGAAGCCTTTGGGGTGGCATAACCTGCAGGAGACAGGAGATGGACAGGAGAGACAAAATTACCAGTCTGAAGAATTAATGGGCATTAAGCAAGCACACGATGTAGTCTAAACGCTGTAAATGATCACTGTAAGCTGAAAAATATACACCTACCCACAAACAGTTTGAAATAAATTCAATACATTTCCATCCAGTGATTACGTTGCAGTTTATTTCTTAAAATTTGAGAAATTTTGGCAAAGACTGTGAATCAGTGTATTACTTTTATGCAAATATATTCCACTAAATTATTTAATTAATCAAACACCTAACTCTGCTACATCATGGTATTTCACTGCTGCTTCCACCCACAAGATGGTATTTGTGCTTTTTTTGTTGTTTGTTTTTTAGGAATAAATAAGTCTTAGGTTATAAGCTGCCATGGTGATAGAGAGAGTGCTGACATGCAAGCAGAGCCCCTGTCTGGACACAGAAAAAGTGAGGATGTTGTGGTTATACCCATGTCACCTTTGTTGTTTATTCTTTTTACTTATTTCTACTTCTTTCTACTTATTTTCTACTTCTGGTATCTTTATCTGTACAATAATGTTAAAATGATAAAAGCAACTAGGAAATAACCTACAATGTTCCCTGACGTATGCCTTAACACAGGTGGACCTTAAAGGAATAGTTTAACATTTTATGAAATGTACTTGCTTGGTTGTTAAGCGTTAGCTGGGAAGGTCAATACAACTCTCATGTATGTATGGTAGAGCCAGCAACCTGTTAGCTTAGCACAAAGACAAACTAGCCTGGCTCTTCCCAAAAGTGACAAAGTGTGAACACCAGCACCTCTGCTGCATGCCTGCTAGCACTGTGGTGACAAGAACATTTGTTTTTACAACATGATTTTTAAACAAACAAGATGCAAGAGATATTAGACGTTCCCCCCGTTTCTAGTCTTAGCTAAGCCGACTGGCTGCCACCATACAGGCTGTTTTAACAGTATTTCATAGACAAATATTATTTATTTTATTTTATTATTTAAAAATGATTTAGTCTTTCTCTTATCAAATTCAGTCTTTACTTCACATTATTTTCCAGTAACACCTCCTGCTACACAGATTAGTTATCTCTCCTTAATGTCTCACTTGTCAGTCTAATTTGAAAGTCACGAACACAGACACGTGCATAAGCAAACCAGAGAAGGCACCTAGGGACCGCTTAATTATGCTGATGATGCCAAAATAGACACAGCTGATTATTTTAGTTTTAACGTGGAGGAAAACAGGTGCCTCTCATCCATGTAAACATGCCAAGGATTGCTGGTCTGTAATTACTCTGGGCAGTGTAGGAGAGGGCAAGCCAGCAGAGACAACCGCCATTTACTCCTCCAAAGACTTAACAGAAAATACTACTAGAACGTGTCATTCTATTAATCAGTCTCTGATGCACAGGCATTACTGTGTTGTTGTACAATTCATACATGAATTGTTCAGTTAATTATACTACTTATGGTCAAGTGATAATTTACTAGTATACAGCAAAAGGTTATTGCATCAACTAGGTGCATATTTAAGAGGAAGCCAGAAGTTAGGGTTTAGTGTTTTGGAAGAATTTTAAGACGCAATGTATGAAATGAGGCAAAACAAAAAATACTAAACTAAATTAAACAAGCAAACTGTATTTGATTATTAGGTCCTCTGGACATAAAGAAGTCATGGAAACTGATGGAATATAGCTGATAAATCCCAAATGGCCCACTCTGTCTGGAGCTGCTGTTTTCCCACTGTCACAGTAAGAGTCTCTACATCTGTCTCAGTTTTATTCAGCTGACTCATTCGTTCCCTCTGAGACATTTACAGCTGTCTCATAGCTCACATTATGCACAAGGCACTGCACAAACAAAACGTACGCTGTAGAGATGATTACGCAGAACAGTTTTGGGGGGTATCTCTTGGGCACGTATGCAATTATTGTGCACAATATGGTATTATTACGCTCTGAGAACCAGCTACAGTGGGGTTTCTTAGTCACCAAGGCTTCTTTTAAGAAGTTTAGTGCCATCCTTATCTTGTGTAAAATGAAGGCAATTGAGGTCCAACTGTGAAGTATGATTTTGATTACGTTACAGGTGATATGTTGCTGAGTATTAGTGTAGTGCTGCTGGAGTGCATCAGAACGACGCACCACAGTTTTTTTTTTTCCCAAGTGACAAAGTAGAATATCCACAATTCACATAATTCGGTTGAAATTCATGCACATTTTTTAAGATGAAGATCCATTCGTCACTAAACCCTACGTCACACAAGAGAGTCAATAAACAAAATGGAACGGTCAGAGTTGTCATTTTGACATTTAAGGTGTATTAATTAATTCACGTAAGTAAATGAAATCATTCAAAACATAAATTTCTTGTGTTCACTTGTTTATATTACTTAATGCCACGCTCCATGGTATCATCTAATACTATTTAGATGTTTGGCTGACTGCTGGGTAACATTATCAACATGATGATACTATTCATAAAGTCAGTGTAACATTTTATTGTGTGGTCAATTATAGTTGACTAACGTATGTAAACTTGCCACAGTAAGAATTGTGGTTACATAACCCTCGAAACCAGCCACAACTTAACTGTACAAGTGCACGCATGTGTGCAAAACAAGTAGCACTACACCTCTGTTAGTGCTAAGAATATAAATACAAAACTGTAGCCACCTTATCCTCATTTAGCTGGAATTTAGCTGTTTTGGCATCTTTGAAGCTGTAGACAAAATAGAGGTAAGTGTTATTAACATTATTCAGTCCATTAATGTGACATGCATGCAAATCTCATCTCAATAAACAGCCTTTAAATGTGCCTAACCCTGCAAAGCCATAGACTCAACTACTCCAACTTATTCCCTTTCACTAACTAATATTTGTGCTGTTTAAGTGTGCGACAGGAAAATATGTCCTCTACACATGCTCCTCCCTACATTCCACTGTGCCTAAAGGGCCAGGGTGTCATCCTGACTCCCCACCAGCGGAGTGTGTAATCACCTTGGCCAAAGCTGACCCAGCTCATACCCAACCCACCACCACTTGACTCACTGCTACAGTAATATCCACTGCAGCCCCCCACCCCCTTCATCCCAACTGTGTAATCAGAGAGCTCTGAATGGTTCGTCCTTTGAATGTGTGAAGGGGATGCTGACATGCATAAGACACTTTAATAGTGTTAAGGTGGGTGGGTGGACAGGAGCAGCTGAGGAATGTCAACACAGGAAAAAAAGGAAAACAAATCCTCTGGTGAATGACAGGGATACAAATGATGAGGGTGAAACAGGTCATATCCTGCATGAGCAAATAATGTGTTTAAAAAAAGCGAGTGAACAATAACAAAGAACAACAGTAGTGCCAATGGCTAAAGAATATGATGTGATTATCACATTTGAATGCAACTAGTTTGGAAGATAAGAGAGTCAGAAAGATGTCTTTATCAGCAGACATTTGATTTAATGAGATTACTATGTGAAGTGGAACTCTTCACATAGTAGAACGCTTTAGAAATAGCTGCATTCAGGGTTTTTTTTCCTGCATGCATCTAAAGGTGCCTATCTTGTTCCAGTTATGCGCTTCCTTGACCATATCAGCAATTACTAAACCTATTTCAGCTTCACATTAACTATGTCATTGCCAGCAGAAGTGATAGAATCACTATGAGGTAGTGCAACATGAAACAAATAACAATACAGTGCACTAGAATTAATGCTGAAACAATATTAGGTCATGAGATGAAAAGTACATTTAATGAAGTACCTGTGCTTGAACTTTACCCAAGTACCGTATGTTTTTTTTTTTTTTTTTTTACAGTATTTCACATGTACTTAAAATAACTGTTTATCATTAGTTTAGGGGCTGCAACTAGCAATTATTTTCATTGTTAACAAATCTGCTCAACTTATAAATTACTCATCTGGTCGAAGCTGAAAAAACAAAGAAACAAAAAATGAAATGGCAAATTTTTGTCAACCAACAGTAAATACATTCAGCTAGATTTAGTTATGTTTACATCTCACAATGATACCACTTTCGTCAAAGCTGTGAATGAAGAAGCCATTGGTATACAATCAAATGGCTTCTTCATTCACAGCTTTGACGGAAGTGGTATCATTGTCAGATACCACTCATTCATTTGATTGGTATACAATCAAATGAATTAACTGTGTTCTATAATTAACTTGTTTACATGACCACCCAGAGTGAAGCTGTTTTTAACATGTGACTTACATTTACCTTACTCACAACATACTAGAAGATTAAGAATCCAACTTTGAAGAAAAGCTAAGACCCCTGTTAGAGACAGAGGGTGAATGAGAAAAAGAGAGGGATAAATCTTGAATAGGTAAACACAAACCAGGAGACTTCTAACTTACATCTGAACTGTTTGATGTGCAGAGATGCACAGATGCTGAGATGTTGGTGTGGTTATTTTTCAGCAGCCTTGTTTTTGTTGCACATCATTTAATCAAAGTAACCACAGTGGATCATTTGTGCCTAATGGCACTGTGCTTTTGTGAGGCACTTCACAAATTAGGCTGCAGATGCCAAACTCATATCTGCCCTGTGGCCTCCAGATGGCTGCAGGGATTCAATCAGCTGAACAAAAGGGCTCCGTACTGTATTATAACAGTGATTACAGATAGTGTTGCTATTGATCTTCAGCTTGGTTGACTGCTTTACATTCTTGGTTTTGGTGTTTTATGTTGATCCCAGTGCATCTACTGATGAATAGCATTTCTTTAAAGATCTAGTCTAAAGTACTATACTGTTTCTATGGTTGAATTGAATCTGTTAATTAATGAAAGCATTTAAAAAAGAGAGTGCAAACTCAAATTTTATGATCCCTGTGTTTAAAATGGCTGCTAAACATATCAATTTATAAGTCTATTTTCTTTTAAGTTTTTAAAAATGTTTATTATTCTGTTTCCTGCTTATTCTTATTATATTCCTGCTCATTCGTATTTTTGCAACTCAGTCCTTCAGCTGGAGTCTGCTCACACACCTGCTGCACAGTGTGAACAAACAGACTCACCAGGTTTATGTTCATGTGATGATCTCTGTTCATTGTTAGAATCACAGAAACTGTAGTTTTCTTAACCTAAAACTGAAACCAGAATTTGACAAAAATCCTGCTCCACAGTTGCAGTTGGGATGGTAAATGATATTATCTGGGAATAATTATTGCATCAAAGAAAATGGAGAGTCATAACTTTGATCAAAAACTGAACAAGAATTAGTCTTGGCATCAGCACACAGACATCTTGCACAGTTTCACAGTACATACTGACAAACATGGACACAATTTCACTTTGAGTGCAGAGGGAGAGTGTAAGATCACGAGTTACTGCAAACCACGGTCAACTTGTTAAACCACACATCAGTCTTTAGCACCACTAACACTAACAACAAACAGGCAGCACTGCTAAAGCATCGTCCACACAGACCATTGTTGTCTTCTGAAAAAACAATGTAAAAACTCTGCTGGTCAGAAAGTCTAAGGTCTGAACCATTCACAGGTCTTTGCCTAGTATGAACCACTCCTCCCTCTCCAGGCCAGATCAAGCCACTCCAGACAAGGCAGCAAGCTATTTTTGATGTATAGATCTATATTTAGAGACAGGTGGGAAGCAAACCCAGAGACATGTGGCTCATAGATCTACAAAGGCCTCAAGCCCACACTGCGATGGTGTTAAAGATAAAGGGTGTGTCAGTAAAATAAGCTTCGAGGACAGAGCCAAAGTACAGCCAGTAAACAAACATCTCTGTATCACTATACTGATGAGTATTTAATTCACTGAGACAAAATAGTTCGCAAACATTTATAATTTATCAATTTAAACTCTAAAATCAGTCACCCTTCTCTACTACACTCAGTGCTCTTTAAACCAAACACAGGAAAGAGAAACAAAAGAAACATATTTTCTTTTTTTTTTAATTACAAAATATGTTTGCAGATATGCAATTGTCTTGCCCAGGCTTTATCAGTCTAAGATTTCTGTTTTCAGTAATAAGTAGCGGGATTATGATTTAAAATTCAGTAATTATTTTACACCTTCTTATCAAATAAAGCTCTCTTACTTTAACATTTGGCTTGTCTGCTGCTTTACCAGGGGTTTGGTGGAGGCTTGGTCTCCTTGAGTTCAGGGAAGAGATGGTGGTGTTGTCAACAGCTAACGCTAAGATAGCTAGTTAGCAATGTCAGTATATCCCACTGGAACGGCTTAAACCAAAATGTCTTGTTTTCTTTTTCTCTTGTGTTAAATATGTGATATGTGGGGTTGTTGTTTAAAGGCAGTTTAGAGTACATGGAGTATTTAGTAGAGTAATTTCATTACTTTTTCAATGAGTAACATGCAATGGGTAATTTATTACAGTTTAAGTAACTTACCCAACATCCTAAAACATGAAACTGGCATAGTGAACACAGTAAATGTTACACCTGCTAAACATCAGCATTTTGCATTGTAATTGTGTGAATATTAGCATGCTGACATTTGCATTCAACTCAAAGCAGAGCCACTGTATGGCTGCAGATTCTCTGCATTGTTTTAAACGAAAAATTGAAATGCAGAGAGTAAACAAACTAAATTCAGTTCACTTCAAATAAACTGGGGTGGAGGCAGAAATCTCAAAGACAGATAACTCTGAAATAACTGAAATCACACCAGTTTGTGTTGTAACATAAAATCAGGGATGTCATCACTGTATTTAAAATGCAAACTAGAGATGGGATCAAATCTCCTGAAAGGTGTTGTAATCTTAAAGATGTGGAGTCTTGCTTCACCCTCCAGTTCATTTATGTGGATAACCCTTGTGGAGGACGGTCATTCACGTGGCTTTTGAAATCCCACACTCTGCTGCCTCTTCCTCAGACATAAGTGGTACAATAATCAATACTTGCACTCAATTCTGAAATTCCTTATTTATAAAAAATTGTGGCTTAAAGGTGTCCCCTTACCACAGGCACCTGGTCTCCACATGGACAACACAGCCAGCTGCTTGAACCGGTAGATGTGGGGAAATCCTGTGAAGCACCGTTAGTTCACTCTCCTCCTGCTTGCTGAGTCATTACTATATGACCTTACCCACCTCCAGCTTCTGTTTGAACTTGAACCTCGGAGTATTTCTACACCGCTTCTGACCTTTTTTTTCCTGAGCAAGGAAACACTAATAATAATAATAATAATAATAATAATGCACTATCTTTTTATTGTACAGGCGTAACACTGCAGCACAATAAGGACTATCAACACGCTACAGTCAGTAAGCCACCGCCTCCGGAGCAGCGCTGCTCCACCTGCACACAATGAAGACGTCTCTGCCTCTCCGTGCAGCCCTGCACCCACAAGGACGGGCTCTCCAGCATTGATTTACACGGTTGCATATGTCAGTCAGAGCAAAAAAACCCAAACTCTGTACCGTCACTCCGTCATTGCCTTTGCTGCTCAGGCTCATGCGTGTCTTTGTTGCATAGGAAGACAGCGACTCAGCATCATTTTGAGGCCAGTCCGTAGTTGCCCACTTGAAACTCAATGCTTTAACATTTTCATTACTAATTTGCCGACTTACCTGCGATTTCGGAGAGCAGTCCAGCTGTACAAAGAAAAGAAACAGAAGAGAAGCGAGAGATGCTGCGACTACACACGGCAGCAGTCGAGCTGGCTCATACCGTAACCTAGTGAAGAGACGCCACGCAGCCTGCTGGATCTGCAAAGGATGCTCAGCACGACCACGTGACTCTGGAGGACAACCTGCCCAATCTGAAGTCACTGATGGATGGACAACAAAAACATGCTCTCCAAACAGGTTAAACACGCAAAGCTACAACAACCACCAACACCACCTCCACTCCTAATTATAGACCACATGCACATGCAAAAAAAATAGGATTGCATTTTTAATTACATAGAGAAAACCATTTCCATTTCCATTAATTACTGTAATTTTCAATGTATAAAAAAATCCGCCTTATGTTCCAGCGTCTCGTGCTCAATTGAGGAGGAGTTTGTTGAATTATACATACAGAATAATTACGTTCATTTATTTTAACAAGAAAAAAGTAAGGGACTGAAGATTGTGAAAGCTCACCAGCAAGATGCTTCAAACTGTCTTTTGAGATTGTGGTGCATGTTGACATGACTACATTACATCATTTCTGCACAGTTGTCAGCCACATATCTCCTGTTCTACCACACCCCAAAGGTGTTCTACTGGATTCAGGTCTGGAGACTGTGGAGGCCACTCAAGTACTGGAAGTAGCCATTAGAAGATGGTAAATTGTTGTCATAAAGGGAAGCGCATGAAGCACATGGTCAGCGGTGACACTCAGATAGGCTGTGGTATTCTTAGCATGACTGATTTGTATTAAGGCCCACAGTGAATTAAGAAAACATTCCCCCACCATCACACCACCTCCACCAGCCTGGACTGTTGACACAAGGCAGGTTCGGTCCATGGATTCACGCTGTTGATGCTAAATTCTGACCCAACCGTCTGCAGCCTCAGCAGAGATCAAGATCCATCAGACCAGGCTACATCTTTCCATTCTTCATCTGTCCAGTTTTGAGCCACTGCAGCCTCACTTTTCTGTTCTTGGCTGACAGGAGGGGACCCTGACGTGGTGTCTGCTGCTGTTGCAGTCTGTCCTCCTCAAGGTTGGACATGTTGTCCACTCTGAGAAGCTTTTCTGCTCGACACAGTTGTAGTGTGGTTATCTGAGTTACTGTAGCCTTTGTGTCAGCTCCAACCAATCTGGCCATTCTCCTCTGACCTCTCACATCCCTTCACAGAAATGCTGCTTAGTGGATGTTTTTGTTTCTGACTCCAGGCTGAGTTAAACTCTAGAAGATGTTGTGTGTGAAAATCCCAGGACAGACACAAAAGGCTGGAAGGACCAAGACCCCCAGGGACCCCTGCAGCTTCACATTCACTGTGTTCCACTTGTATTGTGGTAATTTTAGTAATTTTTGGGGGGACCTCAGTACCTGCATGACACCCGCTTTGTTCCATAATACTGTGCCCCTGTGTGCTGCTGAAGGGCCCTGGTTTTAAAACCTTTCTTTTAAAGTGTTGTGGTGGTCTAGCAGTTAGTACATTTACTCACTGTGGTTTAACTCCTGGTCTTTTCTTCATGTCATTCCCCTACTCTTTATGCACTCATTCCCTGTCACCTCTCAACTGTCCATCTTTAAATAAAAAATAAAGAAACAAATTTAAATAAACCTGTCAGTTGATATTGTTTCCACTCATTTTACTGTTAGAATTACACCTGTTGAGAATAAAACAACAGCACAAACACTTTGCGTAATATCCCAATAGCACAGTAAGAGGCCATTTTATAAGATCTTTCTAAAATAGTATGACACTAATCAGTTCAATTTAAGTATATACTACAGGCTTGAAGTGAGTTCTATTTCAGTAAGAGAAATCATGAATAGCATGCTTTGCCCTCTAGTGGACTAAAAGCTGCACAGCACTTACGACCAAACAGCTGAATCTAAGGAGCTGAAATATTTGTTCAATTTACTAAATGTGGAATCATAAATGTAAAAAATGTGTGGCCATAAATGCATGGCTCAAAGTTCTCATTTGGTGGCTTAAATTGTAACAACAGAACCAAAAGACCAATTAACACTCATGAAATGATGTACCAGTAGTCAGCCATGTTCCTCTTTTCGCCTTTTGTCTCATGGATAAACCCACTCCCAGACCAAATGCATTTAGATGGTCATCAGGTGGTGTAAAGTTGCAGCAGATGTAAAGTAACAGAGATGATGTATTGCCTGTAAAGTTTAGAAAAAGGAAAGCGGAATGTAACCGTTGTTTAATTTAATATAACAGTGCATTCAAACATTGTGTGTAAG
>JBBMJY010000007.1:19940975-19951215 GCA_037833715.1 Toxotes lorentzi | reverse complement strand
AAACTGTTGAAAGATGTTTAAACCTGCAACACAGACGTTTCACAGCTGGAAGATCAACCAGATGAAACAGTTTCCACTGTCGTTGTTGACTAAAGAATGGTAGCAGGGATGTTCAGGTTTCATTAATTCCTTTAAGTTTGATGATAAAGATGATTTCACTCTCCACAACACAAGGTTAACAAGATGAACACCATCTGAATATTGTTAGAGTATCAAACGTGAAAGCAGAAGCAAAGAGGGAACAGAGTTAAAAGTAGAGATCAGCTGTGCAAAATACTGAAAAGAAAGAAGAAAAAGAAAAAAGTCTGTTTTGCATTTGAATGAACTTACAGGGACTTGATTTGAGCTTGTTTCCTAAAGTGACCTCAGACAGACTTCCTCAGCTGCTCTTCCAGGATGTTTCATTTGGCTCCGTCAGTACCTGACGCTCAGATCTGGCGGCCCAGGGGCAAGGCTGTTTGTCAAGTGATTACAGGTCTTCCAAAGGGAAATAACACTTCAAGACCACCAGTCATTTATGTCACTCTGTTCTGACACCTTTCTTCTTTTGACATACAGTGACAATTCAGTCTTCATGCTGTACTGTATTACACTCCTGCAAACCAGTGGCTTCTTTACATGTACCTATAGTTCTTTAACATCCATTGACTCAAAGCTGCATTAATCAATATGTATTACATTTACAATGGCTTACTATGTGTAATTTGAAAGAGTGAATGCTAGTGTCACTCCTTGTCTGCTGAACGTGTAAACAGGCAGCTCTTTGCTTTTAGTTAACATTACTGCATGCTTGTTACAAGGGATTTAAAGATGAATATTGTAACAGTGATAGGACTCTGCATTCACTTTTAAAATCTATAATTACCAAAACCATTTGGTTTCAGTGGCAGAAGAAGTATTCTTATTATACAGGACAATGGCCACTGTCAACGTTTTATTATTATATATTAAAATATTGGGTTATCATTACTTAACTGTTGTGATCGGTGGAAGTGGAATGGACCTTATTACCCTCTGGATTGTAGAGCAGTAGAAGTATAAAATATCATGAAAATGAAATACTCAAGTTCAAGTATCTCAACACTGTGCTCTGCATTTAAATATTAGAGTTAAATGTACTTAGTTACATTCCACCCCTGAAAATAAATGTGTAAAAAAAAAAGCGCACTAAAATCAGGGAAATGGAGAAATCTTTAAAAATCAGTCATAAATAAGAAATAGCTCTTCAAATATTAATGTGATCAAACAGCTTCTCCAGTGGTTATATTCTCAGTTGAAATCAGTTTTCCCTCCCTCTCAGGCTTCTCTGCTTCCTTTGGAATTTCATTGATATAATACCTTTATTTTGTGCACAGATTCTGTCTGATGAGCAAGTAACAGCCTGCTCCTCTGCTTCCCTCTGTGCCAGCTGCCAAACAGCATCTTCATGTGTCTCTGCATCTTATCTGGTATCAATGATAGCAACCAGGAAAGCTTAGAGCAGAGCCGCCATTGATTCTGCTCTAAGCTTTTTCCACAATGAGGACACATTTGCTGGTAGATGGTCCATGAGCACTGTTAGCATGCTAACTTTTTCATTGCATGAATTGTTTATTAGCGGCAGGGTTTTGACACTGATGCAGGAAATCGGTTTCAGGCCATTGTATTATTAGTAAAACAAATGGGTCCCCTTTTGTAAATAATGACATTAAGACATCACTCTTTTTGTTTAGGGTTTTAGCTCTAACAGTAGGAAAGCCTGCTCAAGATAAAGCATGGCATATTTCCTTTCCATGCACAGTGTTCAATCATTTAAATAAATTGTAAATGATCATGTGTTGAGCGTAATGCCAGCAGAATGCCTGTGCTGGAAAATGGCGTTCAGAGAAGCCAAAGCAGACATTTTGAAAGGAAGTTGGCAGGATTGGGACTGCAACCGTGCACATGATGAAAAGCATGTCCCTTGGGAGCCTGCTTCAACAGAACTGAACATCTTAAAGCAACAGTCCAACACCTCAGATGAACTGTGATCTAAAATAAGTCCAAAGTATAATGTTAGGAAAGTCTAGAGTGTATTAGACTCTGATCTTGAACTAAACAAAAAAAACAAAAAAACAAAAACAAGAAACAGCATTATGGGCAAAAATAAAATTGAATCAGACAAAACATCTGTGAAGATAACTTTGTAAAGATAACTTTGTGAAGAAGCTTCTCAGGAGGAGACAACCCACAACAGGCAGAGGACAGTCTCCCTGTGAGACATAAAGGGGATTACTGTGGTGAGCCACACAATGCAGGGAGTAGAACAGTAGAAGAGCCATAACACCACTTAGTACTCAGCAAACAACATCTGTGTTGCCTCAGCTCCCACAAAGACCCAAAGGGTTTGATAAGTGTAACAACAGAACAGCAGAGTGCCCTGTTCAATTGTTTCATACCTAAGATATCAGAGAAACTCGTCCAAGACCACGTGGAACCCCACATTCCTCTCTGGGGACTTTACCAGAAGTCATGAAACAATGCTTATAGGCTTATATTTTAATTCTTATTTTATCTTTTTTTTTCTTTCATGTTGCAGCAATAACATTCTCCCACACTGAACTGAAAAAGTGGAAGACCAAACAGTTTTAGAAAGATGTGTTGTTAGTGCCAAAAATGACCCAGATCACCAACACAAATGGAGCAGACAGATGGCTTTGGATGCAAAATGTGTCATGCTGTTAGAATTTTCCAGAAATGTATAAACAGGCGTACAGAGTCTCTTTTCATTATCCTGTGTGGCTGATCAGTAATAGTGATTAAATTCTGTACTGACACTGTTTGTCAGGAGTGAAGCTCTGCCTGTTTACACTGCTGTCATCTCTAATGATGCACATCTGGCATGCATGTCTTTAAATTTAACAGAATGAGTGCACCAGTGCTCTTAACTTGTCTATTTGTAAAGCAGAATAGTATGATGCTAACATTGTGCTTTTACATTTTAACCTTTGGCGTGTCGTGATGTTTTTTGGACATACACAGGTCAAACCTGTGGAGCTAACTTTGTGTAGCCTTGTTTAGCATGGTCACTGCCTCTAGCTGTTTCATACTGGGAAATGGATCATGCTAAGTGCCAGAGCTGACAGTTTGTCTATTAAAGGTGACGTGTGGTTGACAAAAAAGAAACACAAAGCAAGAATGTGTGTCATATACAAGTTCACCTCTAAAAAGTCATTTCTAAGGTGCTTTTCTTTATTGAACATGTCCATTGATAAGCTGTTATGACATATTGGGAACAGGTTTTCTACCCCAGAGCTGCTCATGCATCCTTGATTGTTTGTAAACAGGAAACCTGTCCATAGACAGCCAGAGGATTGACATCATGACATCAGCTGCTCCACCAGCTTCTGTAACATGTAGTGTGTTCCTATGTTCCATGCTTTCATATTCTAAGACAAATCACAAACTGCTCTAGCAGGTGCTATGACAAATTCAATTTAATTTGAATTTGTTTTAACAACTGATTGGTGGAAAAATGATCAAAATCGAAATATTCTGTATGTTTTACAGGAAAAGTACACTGTACATCAGTAATCACATCGGGAGAGACTGATCAATGAAGTTTTGAGAAAATATACACTTTATCAAGAATAAATCACATTGTCACAATCATTTCATGAGAAGAGGTAAAATATATTTTATTCCAACTGTAGGGGCAACATTGTATAAAGCTTTTTATTTGTTTTTACACAGTTTTAATTATTCAACTTAAAGTTTCACCTATTGATATAACTTATTTGACTTGTTTGGTAACTTTTACATGTCTTTTCTTGGTTGTTGAGCTCAATAGCTTGAAAGCTAAATTTATTTATTTTTTTGTGGCAAAAAGTGAAATTCATCCAAACTTTACACGCTCCTTTAAATTGCACATTGTATCTTTAAAGTATCTCCTGAAGTCAGAAAGAAGAAACATTTGTTGACCTGTGTGTATTTTATGAGTGAACCCAAATTGTAGGGGGATCTTGACGAGAAATGCTGGATGCCACTTTAAAGTGCAACTTTTTGCCCACATGTGAGCCATACATCAAGGCGCCTGCTGGATTTTGATAGCTTTTATTGGGATGGCAGTATAAATGCTAACTCCTGCGTAAACACAAACCCAGACACATCTACATAGAGGAAAACATGGCCTGCTGCCTGAGAGGAACTGTGTAAACAGTGTCAAACTACCCACCCCCAGCCCCAAATTATATTGTGCACGGTGAGGCACAGCCTCATATATCTGCTCTGACTAAACAAGGCTGAACAAGGAGTTGAATTCCTAGCCTGTCTGGCATCCACCAAACAGTGCAAACTAAAACATTATGAGATCAGTTTGGGGGTGGGCCACTAGAAAAAGGATGACATATGATGCTGCTCACAGGTCACAGACAAATGCAGGAAGTGCAGGTGTGCTCTATTGCCAGCTGCTGGACTTTAAACTACATCCTACACATGCAGCACACATTGCATTCTAACCCCAAACACTCCAGCAGCACATTGTGGTACTGCTACCTTTGTGCCCACTATGCCTTTGTACCATCACCCACTCCAGGGAATGTGACTCAGCAGTTACACACAACTTAATGGGGGGCAAACTGATTCAACGTTCGCCAGACTGGGGGAGCCCAGTCAGGGCCCCTTCATCTCCAGGAAACAAGCATAATTAGCTCAGACTTTCCAGGCTAACGTGGTGAACAGATCTGAGCACTGAGGTCATCATCGAGGGGGGCTTCCTTCTTTTCTCTTTCCGGATACTTCTTTCCCTGCGTCCATGTCCTTTAAAAAAAAAAAAGAGGTGTGCATGAGTTGATCTGAATTGATACTCTGAGGGCAGTCATTTTAAAACAGCAGCATTATAATATATACATTCATTTTATACAAAAAAGTAAAGTTTCTGATGACAGAGTGAAAAGACAAACTCAAGCCTATCATAGCAAGCACAATGGAGCTCATCAGTTTAGAGATACAGTATCATTATCAAGGGGCTATAAGGAGGCAGTAACTCAACCCAGCTCCTGTTTGTTGAAGGGAGAAACAAACAAAAAAATAGTTTGCTTACTTGTTTGAAGGTGAAAGCCCAGTGTGCCTGTG
The DNA here is from genome assembly GCA_037833715.1 of Toxotes lorentzi. Classification (NCBI taxonomy): domain Eukaryota; kingdom Metazoa; phylum Chordata; class Actinopteri; family Toxotidae; genus Toxotes; species Toxotes lorentzi. The sequence continues at coordinate 19,946,124 of JBBMJY010000007.1, read as the reverse complement.
AAGGGATTAAATGAAATATTCAAATATGAAAGAGAAAAAAAACCAAAAACCTCCCAGCATACATTTTGATGACATGGGAATATGCAATACTTACATGTCCAGACCCATAAAAGGCAAATACTCTCAGGTTACCTTCCAGTGGGATTAGAGGAACACTGGACGTCTAAAAGGAAAGTAAAGCCTTCAGACATAACGAGGTGCACATAACAAACAAGTCTGAAAAGGCAAACTGGATTTTTCCGGTGTGATAGCCAACTGGCTAGTTGCTGCTCTTGTAAACCACAAATGATGTGTTAATTTCTTAACTGTGACTGTATAATGTACAGTGTGTGAGCCACACTGCACCCATCTCAGAACTGAATTTTCAAGATCTACTATTCTGTATTTTATGTAAACATATGGCTGTAAAAGAGAGGGATGTTTTACCAATGTGACCTCACGTTATTTGTCCAAATTAAAGTCTGCTCCTCAAGACTGACCAGGATTATTGTGATTTTTGTGCTTGTCTTCATACATTGACTGTATGGATGCTGAGCATAGACTATCTGCTGCTATTGGCACCTTTTGTCTGCTGCATGTTAACGCTTTTAAACATGTAACCACTTAACATCAATTTTCTCTTTAATCGCTGCAGCTCTGAGGATGGAAACGTTTTTCACTCTGCCTGAGAGCTTCACACACTGAATGTATTCTGTACCACCTGGATCCAGGTCTTCATTGAAGCAGTACAGTGATTATACTGAGTAAATTATTCAAACTACAGACTTTATAGCTGCATCATTTCATCAAATGGAAATTCGTCATGTCTTGTGCACCATTTTACCCATTTGTTATCCTTGGACACTTTGGGAATAATAAAGTTGTGTGGATTTGAACGGTTGTTGGCTGCATAACATGAGTTTGTAATGACAGTGAGATTACAGAGGATAAGGCTGACTTATACTTGCACAGGGGCTTATTCTGTTGTGCATGCACACGTGCATGTAAATGTGGGTACGTGTTCATGTACATGTGTTGGTTACTGTGTGTGTACTGGTGCATGTGGTCTGTGTGTCAGCAGGCACAGTGGACAAATCACAACATGTCAGCTTTGCGAAATGACTGTAGACCAAACTCACTGCAGCAGAAACCTTATCATTCCGCAACGCACCAACAACTGATGTTGGCTTACATAGGAATACAACAATGAGGGTAATTTTGTTCAAAAAAATATATTAAATTATGAGTTAAGACTGTGGCTTGTCATACTTACACACTGGCAGAAATTCTAAAACACACTGTAAAGCTTCAAAAACAGGTCCACTGTGTAAAATAGTTCACTGATGTTGAAATAAATCAAATGGAGAATATATATTTACACTGTAAGTTATAAATCTGATTTATCTGCATACAAGATGAAATGACTTGCTTGGCTTCTCTCTCTTTTTTTTTGGAGCTTTACAAGTCAGTACAAGATGAGGAAGGTGTACTCCATGAATTATTGGCAAGGAAACTCAACACATCATCAGTGCCTCCCAGTTGAAAAAAAAAAAGATGACAAGAGAGTCAAACACAGATCACTGTGGGCACGGTCGAGCAGCACTTCGAATGCTCCCTACCTGTACAACCCGACATGGCTGAATAAATAACTTTTTGAAGAGCTGTCATTACTCACCCATCAGCTATTTGTAACATGACCCGCCTGAGGATAGCTTTTCTTCTCCATCACTCAGCTCTGTAGCGAAGGCCAGTCATTCTGCTTTAAGGCTTCTGTATACATTAAGGGGAGTCTGCACAGGCATGCAGCAGGCATGTTGCAAAGAACGTTTTAAGGCAAACAGTTACTGTTGTTACAGGAGTCCAGGGAGGCTGAGGTGATAACTTTCGCACCACCGCTATCTTTTCTAACCACGATTTACTAACAGGCCGTGGCTAAGAAGTAGTTTCAAGTTTCCATTGCATTTTCCCTTGCTGATAACAAATAAATCTGATTTGTTGCCTTTTGTGTTGATGGCATTTTTGCTGTACAAAGGTAGCTTTAAAACGTTTTAACTGTGAAACGCTCCACATAGATTTCCTAAACCGTGGTTCTTTTTTTCCTGAGGGAATTCTTCTTCTTCTTTCCTCTTGACTCATAGACCCCAGAGTGATAAATTGCTCTGGTACATTCCAGTTTGGTCTGGAGGAGACCCCCACTCACCAGACACACAGGGGTGGTTTACCCATCTGTAGAAGCAACTGGAATATGAGAGCCATGATTTTTTTTCCCCCCTCGGCTGTGGAAAAAAAAAGCTCACACACCATCCTAATAAAAGTGTGACATCACCAGAGTACATGCATTTGTTTTATACCTAGTGATTATCCCTGTGCTGTGGATCTTAACTTTCTCATAAGAAAATAGGCTTTGGTTTCTTTCTTTTGACTTCAACTTTTCTATTTTGGATTCTGTAAAAAATATCTTGCTATCTGCCTTGCATACATGTCAATATGCCCAGTGTGTTACTTTTATTACAATTCAAGCCAGTTTCCCATATGACCATTCCCAGGGACTATGGAGTTCATTTGACCTCATCCTCAGTGCATTGTAAGAAGAGATGGCTCAAGATTACCCAAGCTCTATAAGGCCTGGATGTTTTCTGCCTCCGTATGCAGAACTGCTCCCCAGCTTGTGGTCACATGGGCTTGGATGAATACTGCTTTTGCTGTTACACCAAATTCTCCTAATTGAGCCAATGTTAAAATGGACGTGAAAGGTTCAAGTAGCTCATATTGCTGAGATGAAATGGAATGTATGATCATGTAAAACCAGTTCTGGTGGTTCAGTGGGTGGGGCCCATTATTTAATGTGTCAGGGATGGTTAGGCTTTTTTTTAGGAACTTGACTACAATTCTGCATCAAAGGGCATCATGCTGTGTCTCCAGAGGGGACACATCTCCATGATTAAGCAAAACCAAGTCTCTCTCAGTAGGTGGATGGCAGAATTGAGACTGACAGAGCAGGAGGATAGGAGAATATTAATTTTATTAAAGGAATACTTGAATAGAGAACAATTTATACAATTCTTTCTCACTGCCTATAGGGAATGAGAGGCCGGTAGATTGCTCCTTTGTTGATGACAAGAGCTCTTCTTAGCTTGAATTCGCAGCAGCTGGATTTTACTGGCAACCCAGAGTCATGAGAAAGAGTGTACCAAAATGTCCACCAAAACTCTGAAACCACATCTGCTGCATGGGCCACTTTTCTCCTCTTGAGCAATTTTCTCTGCTCTGTATAAAACCCAGTTTTCCCAATAAATTGCTAAATACACAACACATTTTGGAGTTATAAGAAGGAAATAGCATCACACATAACATTTATCCATGTTGTGGAGAAGAGTGTTTGGTGGAGTAGATTAAGATGCACAGTAGGCTGCAGGAGTGACATGAGAAGTTTCAGTGCATGTTTCCATACATTTGAGGTGAATCCGACTCAGCATTGGAGTCCAACCTAACAGCTATGAATATATGTTCTTATGGTCATAAGCTTTAGGTAGTGAACAATAGAATGACACCCAGAGGAACAGTTTGAGAAGCTCTGACGTCCAGAGAGAGCTCGACGTCGAACCCCTCTGCCTTCACACTGACAGAAGTGAGTTTGTGGCGTCAGATCAGATGGAGGAGGAGTTATGGAAAGTAGCAAGGAAAAGTCACCTCGGCTGCTTTGTTTAGAGGAACCACTGCAACATGTTTGAGAAATTGGATGGATGGATAATATAGTAAGAAAACTGTGGGTTTCCATGAAGTCACAGATGTTGACATCTCTAGAGTCTTGCATTCTGTACCAGGAAACATGGAACAGCCCCAGAAACACAGCTGTACTGTTAGAGGTGACTGGTGGAATATCAATCACCTAAATAATCAGAAAATAAATAATTAAAATAAAATAATAAAATAAAATAAGATAAAATAAAATGACCAAAAAACTGTAACAGACACGTATAAAGGTATAAAACATATTTTACCCTTGAAAAATAGCACAACAAAAATAAACAAATAATGAAAATAAAAAGGCCCAAACACAGTACAATAAAGTACTGTGTTGTACAAACCACAATGAACCTTGGAGAGGTCATGCTGTATCATAACCATGTCTGATATTTATATACTTAAAACATTCTGACATGTTATTTCTCCAAAGTTGAAATTTCAAACTGATAACCAGTCAGTTTTCCTTTGGATGCAGAGAAGATACAGAGCTTTCTATACTGCCTTAAGGACATTTTAAATAGCTGGATGAGCACTGCTGAAAGGATGAGGGAAAGGATGTGATCATATGAGTGCCTCTTAACCTCAAAACAGTGATCTGAAGAAGTGCTTTGTTGTGAAGTGAAGTCACAGACTTTCCCTAATCTGCTGGTACCTTTGTATGTCTCATTGTTTTAACTCTCACTGCATGGCTAATATCGGAATGCCTCTGGGACACAGCATGTCAGATTAACCTGAAAAGTATGAACACAAGTATTTCTTCATCTCCTCAAGTCGAGTCTTAGCCCCCATCAAACATCAGCACACATACAGCAAACAGCCAAGTTGCCTGCCAGTTTCCAAACAGTTTGACAACCAAGCTGCAAACCCTGAGGCCATGCAAAGTACTTTAAGTCTATATAAAGCCTCTGCTGCATTCACAAACATTCAAGTCCAGTCCTGCTCCATGTGAAAGGCTTTCAGTAGGACACTAAGATAAGACAGGGTGAGATGCTGTGATTAATTCTTTGAGGATCATGAATATCCATATTCCAGATTTCATAGAAATCAAGCCTGTAGGTCCCAAGATGAAAGATCAGATATGTATCAGTTGGACTCATATGCTCATGATCATGAATATCTAGTGAGATGCAATGCTCTGGACCAAGTGTTGGCCCTGGCGACTAATGGTAATTTGTCATCCATCACTAGCACTAGCAACTTTAATAATAATGTTCAGTGTTACGATCATCATACACAGATGGAAGGAAACAGTAAGTGAACCCCGTGGAACTACCTGCATTTCTGTAAAAATATGATCAGATCTTCATCTAAGTAACAATAATGAACAATCTATTTTAACTAGTAATACACAAATCATTGTTTTGTTCTTGTCCATACTGAATAAATCATTCAAACATCCACAGTGTAGGTTGGAAAAAGTATG
>JBBMJY010000007.1:19881883-19932268 GCA_037833715.1 Toxotes lorentzi | reverse complement strand
ACACACACACACACACACACACACACACACACACACACACACACACACACACACACACACACACAAACACACACACCCTGTCTGATGGAAAGCCAATCACCTGATGCTTTTAGCACCTTGTGAACATGGCACACAGCTGTTTCCTGTCAGACAGCTCAGGGTTAGCCGTGTGTGGCAAAGCTTGGGAGAGAAACCTCTGTCATTTTAATTAGTTGAGTATAAATAAATGTGAATTCATTTAAATTGGCAGACAGACACAAATGTGTCTGAGCTGTAATTTACATCTAAAAATAAAGCGTATAGTGTCACATCAGTTATGCCCACTTCATGGTTTCACTGTTAAAATTTCAGAGTACAATATGAGTAAACTCATCATAACATCATGTTTGTATCCAAACATGTTTGCATGTTTGTATACATGTTTTGTTTGTTTGTTTTTTTCTCTGTCTCCCAAAGATGAATCGGTGCCTTCTTTTCAGTAACTTACAGAGTTAAACTACAACAAATTCCTTCATGTCTTCTGGGGGGCAAAGGAATAGCTCATCATTCCTAGTCCCATTTGACAGGGTCAAATATGTATCAGTCTGTGATATACAAACCCTGTATACATCTAAACTGTAGCTTGTAAACAAACCCTGTCAGTTATCGTGCATCGTATATTATGGATTGAAAAACAGATGATATAATTCTCAGTTAAATTTGACTCTCTAATCAGATGTAAAACTTGTGCTGGCACTGTGGGCACATTCCATGTTCTCACCATAAGTCAAGAGGTGTTGACCTCAGATTTCTTTCTGGATTCCCTAACTTGACCACCTACCATCATGACCACCCAGAGTGACTGTCACACTCAGGTTCTATCCCTCTGTCTGTACTTTTGTCCCAGGACAATCTAACTAAAGAGACCCCACTCATTTTTTAAGCAAATAAGTCAACAAACAATCTTGTATGCTACAATTTCTTGCCTACAATTTCTCATCAGAAAACAAAAGAGTTATAAAACTCTATTCTTACTTTTAATTGGCCTGTAAAAAGGGATTCTCAGCTTACTTTGTGTCTTGTTTGGTGCCCCAGAGACTGCAATAAAACAGCGCTTTTATGATCTTGCTTAGCAACCACTTCTGAAGAAAGGCGAAAAATCAGTGCCATCTTCAAACAAGCAAAGTCATTTCTCCTTATCTGTTCACTGACATCTTTTTTTCCTTCTGCGGGTCAGAGTTAAAGGGATTACATTTTGAGATAGCTACACAGACAGAGAGAATCACTGGAAACTATGAGAACTTGTGAACATGGGTGTAGTTCTCCCACAGCTACAAAAGCCTGTGAGAGGATGGTTATGGGAGAGGGCTGACAAAAGGGGGAGGAAAATTAGGCTCACCAGCATTCTTCTCATTTAAAGCTGTAACTACACAAAAAAGCACTCACGCAGTCTGGGCTGGGTCTGCGTGCTGCTTACAAGGAGAGGCACTCTTGTATTCATGGTGGTGCAGTGATAACCTGAGCATTTTTCTTCTTCTTATCCCTTTTCCCCTCGCTTTGCACACAAGGAAGGCTCATGTCTTTCTTATAGACATGATGAGCTTCGTGCATTTAAGGACTTTCCTTTTTCTGGTGGTCTCCGTAGCTCAGGTTTTGATTGTTACATGTCAAGACGGGAACAGTGGTAAGTGATCCTCTCTGCTGTTTGTTTTAACACCTAATTGCTGTTGGTTATAATGTGTGACGTTGGCTGACCTTCAAACACTACCTTTGACTTTTTTGTTTGGGCTTGTGCAGATTGTGTGGCAGAAGCTGGGTTTAGTTGTTTCTTTTTTTTTCTCAGGGGTTAAAAGTAATTTATTACACAAACTCCTACAAGCAGCTGAAAAAGTAGAAAGAGCGAGGAACGTGTGCAGTAAAGTTACATCTCTGATGGTGATGATTGAGACGATCGAAGAGTCGGTGTAGCTTAGAGAAGATTTAAACAAGATGAGAGCAGCTCTAGAGTGGATTATCTGCAATTGGCAAATGAGCCCTGTATGTCAGGAAACAGTCGGTGGACATCTGTCAGTGATTTCAAGTGATGTCACCCTCAGGCACTGAAAATGTGCAGAGGAGGGAAGCGAGCACCTTTGCGGTTTTACATTATTCCAGCACCACTCCGCCACTTTGGAACATTCATTAAGTGTTACCACAACCCCCCACCCAGCCCCCCCCCCCCCAATTCTGACTGCATTGTACATCTGCGAAAAGAATTTCAGCACCAGAGCTCACGCGCCTCAGAGGGAACACAGACTGCATGTTAATTCAGGGCAGATGTGAGGAGACATGAGAAGCAGAGATGCTGTTGGATTCTCTCAGTCACTGAGACCGTGGGGCTGCTGATGTCTTCAGCTGGAAACACCAAGAGCTGGAACACCTGAGTGTTCTTGTTTTACTTGAACTGTACTTCTCCTGTTTTTTTTTTTTTCAGCTGGAGCGTTTGATCTGTTGTGTCGTCACATGGACTGTGTTGTTTCTGTGTATGATGTCATGGGCCATGCTGAGCACTGGAAAGTTCATTTGATGGGCCCCTGCAGGAGTTTAGCGCTGAGCAGTGCTGTGTAGACAGTGCTGTTTATTTTTTCAAGCAGCCATTCCCTCTGGATAATTTAAGTTTTTCTTTCATTATATCATTAACTAAAATGAGTTGGCTTTAAGTTCACTTTCATAGACAGTTGTGTGATAGTGTGGCACCAGATACAGCACCACCCTGTGGTGAATGGAGCACAGGGCCCCAAAACGTGTCTCGTCCTGTTTGTGCACACACAACTGTGCTGAAGAAATAATTGAACGTTAATGTTAATGCTGCCATTTGAGGATTAAGGGAACATTGCAGTGAAATTCATTTTCACCAACACAGACAATTTATACGGTTTAAAAAGGACACTTTACATGACCATAAGACAAGACCTCTCTAGCATTCTGCTGATCTGACATGATCAGGGACAAAGATTGGGAATTAATTTATGTTTGTGTTAAGTAGTGCAATAGTTCTTAGAGGCTTTGTTTTAATCAGCTTCTCCACCCTCACAGAAGGACTGTCTCTGTCCATATTTGTTCATGTGAAACAGCACAGTGATCTTGCAGGCTTCTTTCCATGGAATAGTGGTGGGTGAGGTGATTGCACTTCGACCAAATAAAAACAGTGGAAAAGTTCATGGGGTTTTTTTTTTTGTAGACTAAGGGAAAATGTGGTTCACCAGCGTTTTGAGACAATGTATGTGTGTGTGTGTGAGGGGGCGATGGAGGCTTGCTCCACACATCGACTAGTTACATTTGTATGCAATGGTTTTCGATGTGCTGATTTCTTGGGATTTAACTTTCCATCTATTATAGATTAGTGTAGCTGTGTGACGAGAGGTGATGCTAGCCAACCTTTGGGGCAGTAAGAGCAGCTTGCCCCCAAAAAAAAAAAAAAAAAAAAAAACTTAAAGCACTTACAGTGTGTGAAACATATTCCTGAAGTGCAATACTGTATAACTGTATATGACCATGGCTATGATTACTACTGTTACTCCATTTAACTGGAACCTTGGTATGGAAAATTACAAAATCAAATCGACTGTGGCTGAATGTTGATGAAACTACATAATTGTAAGCAGACCCATACTTTATGCTCTAAACTGAGTCTGTTCAGAAAATGAAGACAGCAAAAATCTATGTTGAGGACACTGAGGTTATTGGAAAGATTTCTGAGGGATCTGACTTTGGTGGAATTCAAAAATCAAATATGGTGCTTTGAGACTGAAAACAGGGCAACCAAAGCAAATGTTGAAAATTGTAGTCAGTACAGCTCTAGATGAAAGTCATATGCCTGCACATGTGCGGAAAGTTTGCTTGCAGAGGAACACAAGTTGGCAAATAAGATCAAGGAGCAGACTTTAAGCTCACAATTGGAACTGGTGACGCCAGCATAGATTACCAGGATAAAAATATAGTACAGCCCTCATACAAAACCCACGACCTATATTAGAAGAAGTAGAAGTGTTCAAATAACATTTGGAGTAAGGTTTAGGGATGTGAACATGGAAAAAGAAAAAAAAAGAAAAAAAAAAAAATGATCACTGACTCCAATAACAAAAAACAGGAGTCTATGCCCAGAGTTTAGCCAGAGAGAATCATGCCTCTGCCTGTACGTGAGAGTTGGAACATTACTCCTCCCAGATGCTGACATCGCTGTAAAACATCTTCAAAGATGCCACTTAGCGCCTTACATCAAAGAGACTAAGCACTCAGTCTTTCTGAAACCAGTGGCTTACTTCAGTTTGTTAGCAGGGTCACATTTGTCTCATCATCACCACATCTTTGATAGTCATCACAGCCAAAACGCACGGTTTTCCCTCACTGAGAGAAACATACAAGCTGAAAGCTAAAATCTGGTATTCTAAATCAACAAACCTACATTAGGTCACTCTGTCCTCTAAATTGGTTCCAGTTGTTGTTGCCACATCACTGACATCGCAACAAATGGGCTGTTTTCTAGCAAAGCTGAAACATCCAAACATGTGAATTCAAGCAGGTCCACAGACGGCTTTGATTAGAAACACATGCTGCATTTTTGAGCTATGACTTGATTACACGCCTCTTTTCTTCCAGAGTTAAGGGGGTCGGGCTCACGAGATCCGTACATTGTGTTGAGTTTGAGGAAGACTATGTTTTATCAGTTCTCTGATGTGTGATGCCTGGCGCTGAACCTGGGATGGACATGATAGATTTTTAATGCAGCTTGTGCCTGAGAGGACTGCTCCATGGGAACTACTTATAAACTAGATTATTGCAGTCAGCAAAAGGAGGAGTGGGGTGGGGGGATGACTTCCAGATGTTAAAATAGTCGCTTTGGCAGTATTCGGAAAATATATAAAAAAAAAAAAAAGTCTTAGAGAAGGTTGGAAGGGGAGGACGTTAAATGGCTGATGTAAAACATAGTATGTCAGTATTGCTATAGATATGATGCTTACTGGCTCATGGTTCAGCTTAACAGCCTGAGAGCATGTAATCTCCCTTATCTTTACAATGAACACCTCCACAGGTTCAAGTTAAAGTAACTATTTGTTTAAAAGCCATGCAATTATGGCTCCTTCTGTCAGGTTCCCCAGTGCTTGATTGGCACTTACTCACCAATCTTCCCTGTGATCCTCTCAGCCTGTACATGTGGGAGGATGACAGGGCAGAACGTAAACACAGAATGGGCTGGGTTTTCCAAGTGCTGTAATTGTTTTGATCTGCCTTTTGATTAAAAATGTCCCAGCGATACTACCCATACTATTCAAAGCGCAAGAGGTTGGCCAGTAAATCTGCATGTGACCTGCCATAATGGAAAAAATAAAACAAATTTCAGTTGATTTTTGTGCATTTCAATTTGAATTTTAAGGGGCGCTACATCGATTCTTGTAAGGTTCACTTTACTGTTCAGTGGGAACGACTCAGTCTCCTGAGTGTTTCTGAACGCAGCTTTCCCAAGCTGTAAAAAACAAAACAAACAAAACATAACCCAGATAATGAGACTTTTATTATTATTTTTTAATAAAGTCTGTATTACAACTTGGAGATGGTGAGTTTAAAAGACTCTATCATATATTAAGCAGGGAAGGTCTAGAGGAAGGCACTACAGTATTCGGTTATGGGAAATGTAGGATCCAGTGTTTTTGTAGCTTGACCGATACTAAGGCTATTTGATATTTGATCCTCTGCTTCTTCAGTTTTGACCACTCTTTCTTTAATCTGCCTCTTGTCAGTCCTTATAGACGTGCAGCACTAAATTTATCATTCATAAAAGTATGGACTGTTTAGTAATGACTGTATTTATCTCAACAAACACAAAGAAACACTGTGCACCCCTGAATGCCAGGAAAACAAACATGACCATCATGTTAATGCTTTTGATAAGTCAGCCATCAGTGGTGCACAGCGAAGTTTGCCTTAACAGTGAGTGTTTACACAGCTGGTTGTAGTTTTTCCAGGAGATCAGGATGACTTTTGCCCTCTGGAGCTTATCCTCTGTAGGTTGGCAAGTCATCGTGTAATATAGCCCTCGCTTCGAACATGTTATCTGCCTCTCCCCTGGTGACAGTTTCAAAGGGTGCTATAATTGCTCTAAATCTTCCGCTTTGATGAAAAGTTGTGTCTCATCTGGGAACTTTTCGCCCTCTCTGTGGTGAAGTGCTTTCAGTGTGGTAAAGATTCAGTAAATTAGATTAGAATTTCCAAATTAAGCAAATAAGAGTTTCATTGTTAGTAATTAAAGATGATTGTGGTAATACTGAAATATAACAGCTGCATGCTTTGTCTTAAATTTGACTGGATCTCAGTTAAGCAAAACTCACGTTTTCAGATGTGACCTCCCTGAATGTTGCCTCATAAATTCTGAAAAAAGTGATAATATCATCTGTCAGATTCTCAAACATTACGCTATGCCGACTTGTTTCAATGCCACAAAATGGTGACTGTCAGCCATAATTGCAGGTTGTGGTCTAGCCTAAATTCTAAGTTGTAGCTAGGTTGTATATATTACAACTTCCGAGGGTGAACAAGTGGAGCTACATGGGTTTTGGTGGGTGAAAAGGTTTAGCAATGTGGCCCAAGATATGTTTAGGCCTTTAACAACTTGTTGGACAGCTGATTGACTTAACAGTGAAAAGCCTCATATAAGTGCAGTAAAGTGCCTTGAGGTACTTTTGAATCCAGGTGGTCCTCCACCAGTGGAGCTCAAACTGCAGGAATTACATCACTGCAGGCTGGTAAAAGTAGTACGAATGCACAACTGATTCATTTATGGTTAGGAGGTTATTTCCAGAAACAGTAAAATAAACAGTGGAATTCTTTTACTTTACGCTCATTGTGAATGATGGATGCCTTGACTGACTCGGACCCAATATGATGGAATTCCTGTTTAATATTTCTATACCAGATCAAAGTCTTAAAGCAGAGTGGATCTGAGACAAAATGAATCATTATAATAAATGTCCAATGGTCTTCCATAGTGCAAACATGGATGTTCATCAAGAGGCTCATGTTCAGAGGGAAAAATATTAGGTTTAGTGGAGATCCAGTACTCATTGCGCTGGAGTCTTTACTGTGCAACACTGCCAAATCTCAGCAGAGGGTATGATGTTTCTTGAAATGTCGTCTACAATCACACTCATACTGTGTAAAGGCAGATGTGTATTGGCTGGGAGCAGCATCAAGTTTGTTCTGAGTTCTGTGAAGAACAAAGTAAATCAGATGTGATGAAAAGATAAATTCTTGGTCAAAGTTTAGTCGCAGAAGTCACAGATCAAAAAACAAAAACCAAACACAGGGCTGAGTAGATTCAAGGTATTTAGAAACTTTTTTTTCATTAGATCAAAGCCTGTTGCATCAAAATGACATTAGCCAATTAGGTTTCCATGTGACAGGATTTAAGACGTGTCCAGTAGAGAAGTAAGTTATTCAGTAAAAAGAAGGGCGCATTCTTTTAACACAATGTGCGTCTGTGCTGCTCCTTAGCCACAAACTGCAATGTCCAGTCAGTGTTCCCAAACAGACACTTCTCACATTGAGCCAGACCGATGAGATGTGGAAATGTCTGCTTGTAGCCGATGACTCATGGCTACCATTTAACCTCAATGATTTCTCCAAATGGGTAAACTGCTGCTGCAGAGAAGTGCCCAAAAAGTGTCCTGGAGATTTCGAGAATGGAGTTAAAATGGCTGAGCTAACTTTAAACATGAGATGACTTGGTTTGAATTAGAATCGTACGCTAGCACTTACTCACTAGTCTTCACAAGCGTCCTTACTGCTCCAGCTTTTCAACCAGGAGAACAATACATCTGAATGTTGGCATTTACAGTTCACTTGTTTTAAAATCATATCCATATGAAGGACATCAAATACTGGCACTTTGCATTTTTGTAAATATACTTGAGAATTAAAGCAAAGCCACGTGTTTTTCCTGAAGAAACAGTATCCAGCACAATAACCTTGTAATTGCTGTGGTGAATAGACAATTTCACTAAGGCTTCAGTCAATCAGCCAAACCAGTTCCACACCAACAAATACCTCAGGTTTACAGAGCTTGAACTGTGTTGTGCATCACGCCAGTCTTTATTTACCTAGGCTAAATCACAGCTCTAAGTACAGGCCCTGAGTCTTGAATTCTGTGTAATCTTCTCCTCTTCTTGTTTGTAAGTCTTCCACTGATGTGGGCTGGTATTTAGGGGCACAAACTTTAAACATGGGACAAGACTGGAAAAGAGGAAAATTCATTTCATCCAAACTATTAGGAGAGACGGGGTAGAGGAGGAAGAAAGAGCACTGGCACAGTTGCAGATCAGAGTGGAAAGAACACAGGGATGTAAGAGAAAGGCGGAGGAAGAGGACGGAGAGGAGTCAAGGCAGGGACAGAGGAGCTGGAAGAGCTGGAATCTATAATGAGAGAAAAAACAAGAGTGAGAATGTGAAAGAGTGTGAAAGAAGTGGCGATGAGGAAAGCCCAGAGGACTGTTTGGTACATCGCAACAGACTGGGCTAACTCCAGCACAGGAAGTCATGTCAAATTGGAATTTCCTCTGAAACAGCACGCTTCAGCTCTGGTTGTTGTTAATGACCACTGTGATTCATGGAGGAAAGATATGAGAGGGAAGATATGAGATCAGAGATTTTTTTTTTTTTAACTTTCTTTCTTGCCTTTTTGTGCACCCATAAACAATAAAATAATGTTAAGGGCAAAAGTAAAACAAATATGTGCTATTGGCAGCACTGACAGCTCTTTGTGTGCAAAGTGTAGAAACATGTTAACGCTTTCACTTGTTGTATCTATCAAAATTAGGTCAGCTGGCGATTTGTGAGCGCTTTAGAAATGAAGACAACTAAGATTATGGCCTTTTTTCTGGTTGGACTCCTCCTTTTGGGAAGACATCTCTGAGGCTCACACAGCTGTTGATGACATGTTGAATAAAGTATGTAACTGTTACTGATAGAAGGGAGGAGTTAGAGCTAACAAACAGCAACATGTCTGCCAAGAAATAATCCAGGGCTTGGCACTGATGACATTGCAAGAATGCTCTCAGGACACTCTCAGTAAAAACGTGTTTCACTGGTAGCTGCACTTATGTTGTTTTTGCTGCACTGTCACCAGGACATGGGTGGGAATATACCCCTCATACTTTTCTCATTAGAGTTATGTAGGTCTCTCTCTCTGTGTGTGTGTGTGTCTGTGTGTGTGTGTGTGTGAGAGAGAGAGAGAGAGAGAGCATTTACTCATAAGTAGATTTAACTACAATTAAATTTGGACATAATTTCCTTTAAAACATGAAACTGTATTAAGTAACGTGGGATTTCACCTTTTGATTTGTCTTGTCAAAAGTCACAAAGAGGTGCCCCAGAATCTGCCTATAACTCTGTTTAAACACAACACAAAGGGAAAACATTTAAATGAGGCACACCTAAATTACATGCAGCTGCCGCTCAGTCCATATGGTTAAGACTGAAGAAATACATTTATGGCAGCAAGAGGTGTTAAAGTGATGAGTGAAAATGAAAGTGAAGAGTACAACTTGCTCCTAAATAGCGACTCCTAATGTACCTGTAGCCTGTCAGGGTTAGTAACCATGGGTGTAGACCAAGACTTTCCACTTTTAGGAATCATTTTAGGAAAGATAAAGACAGGCTTACTTTTCTCCTACAACCTGGACCTCATGCTGAGATCTGATGACACTCAGTAATGAGTCCATTAATTCAATTTAATAACCACATAGCTATGTTGGTGTAATCTGTAATCAGTGTAGTGTAGTACAATGCAATCAGCATGACTGCATTAAATTTATTGTAAAACAATGCAACCATCCCTTTGAGTGCAGCTAATTGCATCTTACTTTCTTCTTCTTCCTCTTTCTTGTATATAAAGTCGTCTGAGCCTTAGAACCTGACTGATACTGAATTTTTACAGACACTGAAAATAGGATTTGAGAGATTAAAAAAAAGGAAATCTTTGTTTAATAGTTTTAACATCAACACATCACATGAACAAACAATTGTGACCAAGAAATGTGCTGAGCAGAACGTGTTGCAGTTGAAAAATAAAGTTGTCAGTGCTTTCAAGTGGGTAAATTATGTAACACAGACCACAAATATATCTTTGGCCTTTCTGCACTGCCTTGTTAATGTTGTCATTGTCTCTTGGTTGCTCACTGTTTAATTTGGCAATGGTTTTTACTCCAGGAGCCTTTCTTGACGTAACCTGGGTTCCAGGGAAGCCAGGGATCAGCAGCCAACATGCTCTACCACCTGAGCCACGCTTAATATTCTGTCAAAATATGAACCAGTATGATTCTTCGTAGAGAATCTAATATTTCATCACAATAGCTGATTTGTCAGTCAACTGCATCAGTTTCACAGATGCAGACTTTTGAAAAGAGATCCCTGTAGCCGCCTCTTAGTGACCCCACTAAGCTAAACCGTATCACGACAGTGCCCTTCTGACCTCGTCACCTCTCCGTCTCTGTTTGTCACCGGTATTTACAAAAATGCAGGCTGCAGTAAACTTCAAGGGCTCCGTTTAGCAATAAAGGGAAAGTGAGAAATTATGTTCCCCCCCCCCCCCCGGGGGCTTCAGCCTCAGTGATGTCACCACAGGGAAGGGGCCCCGCAGTGTCGGCTGCCTCTCAGGCTCTTCTTTGTGCTCAGTTATCTGGCCAATATGAACCACAGCTAATACTGGCTGCTGGCAGTCACAGGTCCCAGGTGGTTTGTACCTGCAGTCACTGGAAATTACCCCGGCTGTTATCCCTCTGTGTTTTTAGTTAGGCTGAGTAATAACAGATAACTGTGGGAAGAACTAGGAGAGCACTTGATGTGGTTCACCTGGAATTAAGTCATGGTTTCCATTTTTGAGATGATAGTGGACTGAAGCCAAATCAAGCATATCTCAAAATGTTTGGAGGATTTTTGGCCTAAACATCTGCTCAGACACTGTTTTCTTTTCAGATTCAGTCTCTGCTTCCAAAGTCCTCTCCATAACATTGGCTTTGTTTCGGAGATTCAAACAAGAATCTTCTAATGGACCATGATGCAACGCTCAGCACTGGAAAACTTTTGCAGTGTGTCGTGGCATTAAGCCCACTACCTTACATCCTGACTTTTATGTCCTCAAACCTTTTTTAATATGGAGGTTGTAAGGTGAAGAGTTGAGGAAAAACAGTTGTTTTTTTTTTGTCCAGCTTGTTGGTCCCATCGTAGCACTGATATCTCATAATCATGTCAGTCTTTGAATTTAACTTATCCTGCTGTTTCACAGATTAGAATTTTTTTCTGGATGAGAGAAAATCTCACCAGAGACTCTTGTGGTCTCACAATCTGCAGTCCAGTTGAAAATGTAAATATTTATAGAAAATATCCTCTGCCTGAGGGGCTGCTCGTATGATGCAGTTTATGCTGGTGTCGTGGCCCAGCAGCTGCATCATTTCTCTGAGATTTTACAATAACAAAATGGAAACAGAGGCAAAAAGAGCAAAGGGGGAAGAGATTGAGAGAGAAGTACACACTTGAAATAGGCACAATCGGAAAGGAAAAGAAAAAGGAAAGGAGAGCGGGAAAGGGAAAAAGAGAGGAGCATGCAGGCAGGGCTGGACTGAGACAAAGAAAATCTGTTGTGGTGAGAGAGGTGAGTTTGGTGAAAACAGGTGAACTGTACAAGATTTATTGTGTCTGCCAAACCAAGTGATCCCATCACAAGATGCTCTGTAGTTTTACCTGATGTCTCAGAGTGGATGGGATGGGGTGGATCAATGTGGACAGGGGTATAAAGTGGAGGGGCCAGTGGTGCTACTTCCAAGACCCCCCCCCTTGTTTGCACCATAACCATCTTTGATTGGATATAAAAGACAGACCCCTGCCAAAGTACCCAAAACTGCCTTTGTGGTGTCTCCAGAACCCCATTATGCCATTGCTCACAAAAAAACTCACAAGGTGAAAACAATAACAGCCACACTGCCGTGGCTAGTTAAAAAAAAGTTGTGTCAGCCCAAAAGGCACGTTGGCCCACCGGGAAAGTGCCCTGTCTGCCAGATGGCCAGTCCAGCCCTGCGTGAAGGTAAAGTCCAAAAGGAGGCCATATGCTTTGACAGGGATCAGGAGAAAGAAGGGAAGATTGGAGAGCTTGACGAAGATATGAGAAAACACAGGCTAATGCGAAAGAAAAAGTGGGATTTACAAAGGAGCCTCCGGCAGCCATTTGGTTTGAGGAGAGGATGCAGCTTCCCTAAACTGCTGTAGCACTAAGGTCAGACAAAATGTGGAGGCAATAAATCTCTTGTTGCCTTTGGGGTTGCTCCTCACCACTAATACAGGACGTCTCATAAAACAACTCAAAGTCCTTCCCCACCTTAAGAATGAGAATGGCTGAACATGTGCTTTCCATCATTTGACTTTTCCAATGTAGATTGTTAGAAAAGGTTCAAAATGAGAAGTGTCCGTTCATCTTTAGGTTGTGATCATATGCTGTACCTACTCTATATTGTGTGTATAATATATATATAAATTGTGTTGCATTTGTTTGGATTTCTGTTGTTTGATATGTTCTGAACAGATGTGTTTAGCATGCTGAAAAGTGCAGAGCATGGATTCAAATGCTTTAAACTGCTGGTTAACCAAAAAACAAACAAACAAAAAAAAAACATCTTCTCACTTACCCCTGGCGGTATCTAACCATGGAAATCATTTCGAATTAAATGCAAAAATTTGGAATTATCTGCCCCTGAAATTTTTGCCACAACTCCAATGACATGAAGTTTAACTGACGGTTAACTGTTTGTGGTGTTTACAGTAGCCAGGGGCACGTTTGAATGTTTGAACTCTATATAAACCACAGATTTTAGGGACAGATATTTCTCTCTGACCTGAAGACATCTGCATGGCTCGATACCACATGGGTTAAATGAGATTCGTCCTTTTTTTTGACAGAGGCCAAATTGTCTGACATCAAGCAACAAGATTACAGTTAGGCTATTTATTATTTTTTTGTCTTTAACAAATTGTGGCTATTATCACTTTAATGCCCAACAACCATCAACTGATAACCTCATAAGGAGGACTATCTCATGGCTCTCTCCATGATAGGACCACATGAGCGCCAGGTAAATTTACAGTGCATCTTATAATCCATGTTGAACTGGAGCTTACACATCCATCAAAGACGACTAGGGCAAGGAAAAAGTAAATCTACGCTCGATTACATTTTTAATCAGAGGTTTATTCTACAAGAATAGAATTTTGTGGCAATTTTCATAATCAACCTTTGTTGCCCCCAAAATTGTTTATGAATAAATTTTGCGACAGTGGTGCCAAATTCTCAGTGGAACAAAGATCCAACATCCTCAGTATCCGTAGGTGACCATATGTCACTGATATTTGTTTTTATATAAATATAAAGCCACTGAAACAGAGGCCTTCATTGTGTTTCGACCATGCAGTTAGAGCATATTGTGCAGGGAACAGTTTTCATCTAAGTTCCTCTGTGTGCAGAATCCACAGTTTATTCTTCCACATCTGGCTGTGTGCTCAGTTGATGTAAAACACCAGGGTGCTCTGACCCCTTGTATACGTTAACTCTTCGCTCTGGTAAACTGGAATCTTTGACGTCACCCATTTTCCTTTGCTGCAGAGCTGCTTTTACATGAGCCAGCCAAACGTATTACTGTTTATTCAAATTAACACTTTTATTAGAACTTTACAAATGTATAGTGATTAGATAATGATGCAACAGGAAATGTGAGAATGTTTTACGGGTTTGATTATGTGGTCACACCTGATGGTCGGATGGTTTGCACTGACTGATTCAGTAGGTTATTACACACTATTGCAGGTACATGCACTAGTTTTTTTTTCTATGCCTGACCAGGAAAAGACTGCCTTGGATTTGAACTTTGACCCTGACCTTAGAGAAAGCCTCAGGTGAGGCCAACCAGTGTTTGGCCTTTTGCATTTGTAGTAAAGAACATTCACTGTTTAGTAGTTTTGCATTTCCATTTGCAACAGCTTGTGTTTTCTAATTCTCTAATTACAGCAAATTATTCATTTTAGAGCACACCATCTGTCGTGCAGCATATTTAGTTCAGAATGAGTCCACTAACATGCTGTAAATTTCATTTTCCATATGGCATTAAGAAACAGAACCTGCTTGACTGGTACAAGTGCGAGGACTGACTCCATGTCAACAGAAATGAAGGATGCTTGAGAATATGTGGCTACATGCGTGATCCATCTTTTAAATGGTTGTTTTTAGCATGTTCCCCCCTACGTTTAGATGGAAACAGAAAGTAAGGAGTCCGTCTGCAGAATAGATAAGTGGCGGGGGGGTGGGGGGGGTGGGGGGACTCCCCGGGCTGAACATGGGAGGGGAACAGCTCATAACTGCGGTTGCCTCTTTAAAGGAGGACCCATTGGAGACGGGGCCTGTTGATGGAAAAGCCTAGACATGTAATCAGCAAGCTACTTATTCATTTCAACTTTCCTGGCTGGAGCTTCTTACTCCTCCCTTGAGATACTGAGCTTTGTTTGTGGAAACCAAGGTGAAGAGCATGTTCAAACTAGAGCGTTCTTTTAGATTTCAAGCCCTGTCAACATAATCCAGCAAATCCTCCATGCTTCTGGATATTGAACAGACAGGATGCTTTTTTTTTTTTTAATATTAAAATCCTTGTGCCAGTCATTAATAAAGCTAACAGGGTGAGGGGTAATCACAGGGTGCAAATTCACTTTGAAGCAAAACACTGTGTGGACATGTGAGCCCAAATGCGGGTCTCCTTGTTTTTGACCCATTACAATTTAGGCTTTGGGCTAATATGTCAAAGGCCTTGACTGATGTTCGTGGACTGGCTGGTTTTATGGACAGCTTTATCAGTGGACGAGTCACAGGTTGTGCTAAAGGTCCTTTACAGAGGTAAGATTTATGTTTGGCCATGACACCAAGGGTTTTAGAGCAGGAAAGTGCAGCTGCTGTAGAGCCACCCCTCAGCAGCTGTAACTCATCTGCATCTGGACAAGGAATCAGGCTGTACTCCTCACGGTATTAACCCTGTCATTTGGGGCAAATTACTCTCACTTTAATGAAGAACTTGTTCAGAAAGAGAATGGAAACAAATTTTACGTGTGGTTTGATTTCATAAACCTACCATCCAATCTGAACATTAGACAATAGTGTGGCCATCAGTTCTGGGCCTGCAATTGGTCCCGCTCATCTTTTTTTTCTTTCTTTTGCTAAAGGAAACGAGAGATCCAGTTTAAAATGACTCATTGTTTCCATAAGGTCATTTTCTAACCCCTCGACTTCTGGCTGCAATAGTTTCTCCCCAAAGCAGTATGAGTATTTCCATATTAGCCAGGGAAAATCCATAAACTATCCGTTTTTTTTTTTGTTTTTTTTTTGCTTCCTCACATCTGCCAACTACATCACGTTGTGGCAAGGTTTTTCCTCATGGCTGAGTTCTCTGTTATCTGGCTGATGTCTGATGAACTGTACCAAATGATAGGTACAGAGCAGACACATGAGTCATGCTGAAGAGCTCCAGACTCCATGTTTTAAACCAGCAGAGGAAACCATCTGCCCTCTTAGCTGACTAGTGGAAAATTGAGATCAAGCAGTCACCATCTGAAGGGAGCATGCCTTTTCGCCGTTGTCACGATTAAACTGTGCCTTTACAGCGTCTGTGGAAAAGTGTGGAACCTGCAATGAATTAGCTGAGAGGAGGGGAAAAAGTGAACGTCCCTCTCCTCCTCCTTCTCCTCAAGGCTTGTGGTGGGGTTTTCAAGACTGCTCTGAAAACCACACTTCTCTTCCAGTAAATTTCAAACCACGTAGTGTTTGAAATCTCTCTCAGCAAGAAAAATTGTTCCCCGGCTGTGTCTGAGCACTGAGAAGGACTGAAGTTACACACATTTTAACTCCTCTTCCAAAAGCAACAAAAGACAAACTAACAACAATTCAAATCCTGTCACCCATAGGTACTTAAAAGTATTTCTAGACAACAGTTAAGCTTGTTCATGTACATGTTTATGTGGAAGTGTGCCCACGCGACACCTGTGTTTCTCTCGAATGTCCAAAACGAATTTCTCCTAAGGGACACAATAAAGGCTAATCCTGTCCTATCCTGTCCTATCCTAAGTGTCCTCCCAAATGAAGAGAAATGCACACTGGCATTCCATGGAGAACTGGTTTTCATTTTAAAAGGCCACAACTTAGACAGTGGGATGTTACTGTCTGTTAAAAGGCAGGAAATTTCACCGCTGAAATATGTCGTGTTTTTAGTGTTGTCAAATACTTTGCGGCAGACAGAACAAAGATGACTGAGGAAAGCATACCTTCAGGCTGTATTTGCTCATTAGAGTGTTGATCTTCTAAAATGTGCACGGATTAAAGCTGTAGTCCTCAGCTGGACGAGAGAATCGGAACACTGAAGAGTCTATGTTAAAGGCTGGAGGCTGTTGTATGTCAAAGGGTCATTTACAGTTGTAGTCTTCTGTGTGTGGACGAATGTGACTTTGTGTTCATCCCAGTGCCATCAGGACAAACAAGGCAGGCAGTGACTGACCAGTTAAAGCTAAACACAGACATTAGAACGATACAGAAGTGGAAGCGATTTCTCTCCTTTTCAAGCTGCCCTTCCACCGCTCTGAGATCAGTTATGATACTGCACGCATTATTACACACATGCACAGACGTTTCTGTTAATTAAACATTAAACCATTACTACAACAGTCTTTTGTTCCTAAGTATTACGAGGCAGCAGTAGCAAGTGAACCAGCAGATTACACTGTGGTTTATCATCTCAGATCTGTATGAGTTGGCTTCATACTCACCTTGGTCAACATGTGTGACAACGAGGAGTTGTGGGATATTGTGGGGCAGCTTTCAATAACTCCTTTTTCAAGGAAAGCTTTCACAGACATATTCATTCAATTTATCTGTTTACAGTTAATCCTGTAACATAATATCCAAGCCTTTTAATTCTGTTCTGCTTTGTATTCATCAGCTTAATAACTTTTCCTTTCTGTCAGTCAAGGTGCAGGGTTCTTTGTGCAAGATCTGCAGTAAGTTTGAGAAATTGTATTGGTCCAGTTTCTCATCTCAGTAAAGAGCTGATTCGTACATTGAGATGGACGTTTCATGAGCGTGAAAAAAATGATATTCACTCTTTACTGCTATGACTGAGAAAAAGGACAGAAAAGAAATGAATAAACAAAAGTGGCAGGAAAAAGAAATATTGTCTGAGGGGATTACCTGAATCACAGCCACCCATTTTTGTGATATTAGATGTAATGAGCTTAAAAGCGTCCGATTACGTGGTGCATTTGTAAAACATCCAGGCCTGGAGTTTCCTTTAATTAGAGGAATCTCAGGCGTCCCAGTGATGTCTTGTTAAGGCAAGTTTGAATGTAATTTATTACTCACATCCTGTCTATCCATCTACACATTGACTTTGTTTGATCTTGTACCAAGAGTCTTGATGTATCTCATCTGTTTTATCAGTGGCCCTTGACTTCAGCACTGCATATTAGATGGTGGTTATATTAAAATGAATAGCCCTGGTGTCTTTGGCTTATCTTTTACTGGATTTTTTTGAAGGAATGTCTTGCAATATGTCAGTCAATCAATCAGTCCATTGAGTTATCCATTGGAGTGCAGAGGGTGTATTACTGAGCAGTATAGTGATAAGCTCTGAACAGCCAAAGGTCAGTAAAGTTCACAAGAAAGTTACGTTCAACAAAAAGCAACCAAGAACATCTCCAAATCATACAATGAAACTTTATGTTGATGTTTGCTGATCCTGGTCACCTTTGTCTGGTTATACATTTTACATCTTCCCCTACATGTGTGCTGTACAGCTGTTCTTGGTAATGTGTGTGAGTTCGTTGAGAGCCACTGATAAACAGAATCGAATTTCCTAAAGTGTGTCAACATTCATGGCCAGCAGTGGATTCTGAGACTGATCACTGTTTATACATTTTAGTTTGTCTTAGTTTGTCTTCTAGTGTTTAGGACTGGAATGAAGTTAGTTTTGACACCATATTCTACGAGTCTTTAATGTGGTTTTCTTGGGATAATATAAACCTCCATCAGTTGTTAGGCTTCTCTCTGCAGCTTCTTGCCTCCTGCAGCTGGTCAACCTGACATACCTGCAGTCTGAAGCTCAGAGCTGCCACCTGCTGTTGATAGTAGGAACAGGTGAAGGCTTTAGAGCGTCCTCTCTGCAGACCTGACAGATGTGGACTCAGATCACAGAACCCTGACGTGTAGATCCCTGTTAAAGCCAGGCACACTCCACAGTGGACTGGGAGTCTCCTTCTGCATTCACTTTTTTTTCTGGAAAGAAGAAAACAAAGAGGAATTTTACTGTTTCTGAAAGCTGATTTTTGTTTTTACTTGTTAACAATCTGCTGCATGTGTAACGCACCGTGGGCCACATTAATTCAGTTATGTTCAGTTATGTTTAGTTCACATTAAAAGTATTTAGTCAACTTTTAAACCACAGTGTTTAATCAGACGTCTGAGAGCAACAGTTGCTCTATAGGTGGTTGCAGGTTTTGTCTTTTGAACATGAATCAAGTTTTTGAGACGCTGCCTCTGGAGGAAATGATCTCATGTCTAACGGCTGCAGACTTCACTACAACAAAGAGTTGCATTTTCCAGACCTGTTTTCTCTGAGTCCTTGCTCAGAATGTTACACTCTAAAATGCATGGTGCACTTGCACATGGAGCACCACTTAAGACGAACCTGAGATTATGGCTTTAGCATTTAAAAATGTATCATGCTTACTTTTGCAGTTACAAAACCCTGCAGTGTTACCGCACAAGATATACAGAATAACAACTCAACTGATCCTCCTGAGTTGATCTCTCCAAGGAGAAATAAACTGTTTAATTTCCAGAGGCTCTTAGACATGTTGGGACAGGTTTCAGTCCTCATGACCCTAAACAGAACACAGGGCTAATAGAAGATGGATGGAGGATTGTTTACTTTTTGTTTGCCTCTTTAAAGGATTCAAAAATATGTGACTTCTTCTTCTGTGTGATCTGCTGAACATGAACATTTGAACAAAAGGTACATTTTGATCTGTTTTGTTTGAAAAGTCAGAAAATTTCAGAAAAAAGTTTTTTGCCTCAAAAGGATCATAATCGGGAACAGTTGTGCTTGGCAAACCTTTTGTGGATTAACAAAAGTTTGGAAAATCACAATGCACTCATGGCTTTCGCTTTTAATTAAACTGACACAAATCTGATAAACTAAGCGTTTCCTCCACCTCTGTGTGTTCCAGGAGATGACGTGAGCTGCACGGCAGACGGCCAGGTGTATACAAACAGGGACATCTGGAAGCCAGAGCCATGCCGGATCTGCGTTTGTGACAACGGTCAAGTCCTCTGTGATGAAATTCAGTGCGATGAGCTGAGTAACTGTGAGAAGATGCACATCCCTGAGGGCGAGTGCTGCCCTGTTTGTCAGTCTGATTCAGGCAGCAGTGGCGGGACGGGCTCTTTCGGTGAGTGAGCTCTTGCTCTCTGTGGTTATTTGTCAGATTTAGAAGTGAAAAACAAGCCTTTCATTTAGGACTTTATATTGTAGGTTGTTTTAATGCAAACTTTGAAGGCCTCAAATGAAGACAAGCATGAAGAGAATCATAACAATATTATGACCCTGAAAGATGTTTTAGTTTTGACAGGTTGTCAGTGAATGGATCTATTTATCTGTCAGAACCAATGAACAAAATACTGCTGTCATCATGCTGCTGCACTCACCCTAAGAGTGAGTGACATCAGATTGATTGAGTTAATTGACTGGATTGCTTTGTTTACCTTGTCTGACCCGCATAATGATGACAGATGAATCTCTCTACAACTATTTCAGCTTGTACGCAACATTCTCAGCTTTGACACTGATGATTTAATGAGGATTTTTGTATCTGTTGTCCCTAAATATAGTAGGATAATAATATGACCTTTAATGCTTTTTTCTCAACGTAGGCGGGGGCAGGATCTATAAGGTAGGCCACAGTTTTATAACACTGGATATTTCTGCTTTATCTTTTTTTTTTTGTTATATTAGCACCATCATGAAGTAGAAGTTTGAGAGGTATTGTCATTTCTGTCTGTTCATGCAGGGTCAGAAGGGTGAACCCGGGGATGTCCCACTTGTGAGTATTACATACAAACATTTTTACACAGTCCTCTAATATTTAGCCAAAAAGGCTCAGTCTAAATGCTGGATCTAACTGCTGTTTTTGATGATTTCCCTACAGGTGACTGGTATTAGAGGCCGTCCTGGACCTATGGTGAGAATCTTTCATTGTTGAAGGATTTCTTGTTTTCTTGGAAGCTTCTGCAAATGTTTCTGTTTTGGTGTGAATGTTCAACGAGCTGAACTGACACTAGATGGCATAAGAGGACAGTTACCTCCTGCATAACTTCACCTTAAAAGGACGTCTCCACAACTGAACAGTCCTTTAATCGTCTCAGTCACCGTGGCATTTTAAGCACCACACTGTCATGCAGTATGTTGAAATACAGCACACTGTTGTGATGCAAATGCAGTGTTATCACTCTCAGATTTTTACTGGCTCTTTTTATTTATTACAACAGGGACCTCCCGGCTCCCCAGGAGAAAGAGGACCTCGTGGAAACAATGGAAGGCCTGTATGTCACATATCACAACTCGAGTAGATCTTAAAGTGTCGGTAGCTTATAATCACACCCTACACTGCCAAAGTAGGGTGATGAAATGGTGATTTCACCCTTCTACCTCGTTTTGCTTGATGTCATCAAACGTTATGAATCTTTAAACATTTATTTTTAGAGGACATATGTCAGTACACAACATGATAATCCAAACAGTATGGTTTGCAGTATGCATTAATCAGGGGCTGACATTTTAGAGAGTCGAAAGTCTAACTGCATTAAATAGAATGCAATCATAAACTTGTGTCCAAATCTGTGTAAGTTAGTGTATTTCATTTCAGCAGTAATATTGTGTAGTGAGTCTCTCAGCCTTGTCGCTCCAGATGCAGACTAATATAATATATAGTGGGCTTCAAAAGTCTGAAACAACTTTCCTTTTCAGTTGAATGGGAAAGTTTTCTTGGACTTTCTTGGACCCCACTATGTGTTTCTGTGTATCTTTAATAAACAAATGAAATGGTTAAATATAGTATCATGTCCATATATCCATCTGAAGCTCTCTTCATGCAATGAATGTTAGCATTTCACATGACATCTGGACTCTTTGATAACTGGGGTCATGAGAATGATTCTATTCCTCCTCATTCTGTCAAACTAAAAAAACAAACAAAAAAACCTGCTGTATAAAAACATATATTTAAGGTCAAGGGCAAGAGCCTAACAGTCAAAATGTAGTGTAATGTGGAAAGTTGATGTATAATGTGCTTACCAAGCAAAAATGTAGCAGGTTGATGAATGAATGTGCCCCTCTTGGTGGAGTTGCAATCCAGTTGAGGGCAGCATTTTGAGGGTGATTTATTAGCACATAACCAATGGTTTCCTTCCTCCACACACTTTACGGCTCATAGTTCATAAACAAACAGAAATGAATCTGCATCATTCGTATCAAAC
This sequence comes from Toxotes lorentzi, assembly GCA_037833715.1. Lineage (NCBI taxonomy): Eukaryota > Metazoa > Chordata > Actinopteri > Toxotidae > Toxotes > Toxotes lorentzi. The sequence continues at coordinate 19,910,655 of JBBMJY010000007.1, read as the reverse complement.
TGGAGTTTGATATGAATCTGAACAGTATCTTAGCAACACTGATTGATTGATCAATCTAGATTTCAGATTTTAAGTTCACAAAATATGTAAATAAATGCAATTAAACCTCAAAATAATAAATCAGTGTCAGACTGAGCATGGTAATAAAATGATTTTCCAACCAGTGAATACGCCTCTCTCTCTCTCTCGCTCTTTACTTTCTAGGGACTGCGGGGTCCTGCAGGTTATGATGGAGAGCCTGGTGTGCCGGGTCTACCTGGTGAACCAGGACCTCCAGGACACCCTACACACCCAGGAGTGAGTTGTGCAGGGAGCCTTGTCACATACTGCAAACACATATGTACAACTACATGCACATACAAGCGAGCACAGGAGGAGCTTAGAAAGCCTACACTACATTTTAAACTCTGTGTAATGAAGTTATCCATGACATATTTTACATGATATCAGCATCCACCACTTTGCATTTTGGGATTTTAGGCCAATCGTATTTAAGCAGAAACCTGTACTAAGAGCTGAGGACCAACAACAACCTGAATCAACTGTAGATGTCCATTCACTTCACATCACTTGCTTTCACTGCTACAATTTTAATCCGTTTTGCATAATTATACTGTGCACCATGTTTTGTTGTACTCAGATTTGCTTTTCATTTGCACCCACTCTCCTTACTCGTGAATATGGCAAGTACATACTGATTGAACACATTTAACCTAAACTAACACATTTAACCTGCAGGGTCTGGAATCTCAGATGGCAGGGCTCGATGGAAAAACAGGACCCCAAGGCATGTTAAGTGGCTCAAGGGTAAGAGGATGTCATCAAAATATGAACTAACCTAATCTGTCAGTGTTTCTTAAACTGATCACCCAAAAAGCAGACTAAAGCACTAATTGTTTTTTAAAATTAGGTTTGATTCTGTACTGGAAAATGAGTTCTTTTCTTTGCAGCTTTGGCAGAGAACAGAGGCAGGCTGGCAGTTACGAGCAGCCCAGAGGTTTGGAGTTGTAAATTTATACACCGGCTGCCAGGACTTATTTAATACGTTTTTAACCAAGGCTCTAGGGAGACAGGATGTCATGTGTTGTTCAGATTTTAAAGCACTCTTTCTTTTTTTGTAATTTCAGGTGATATAAACAAACTTTTTTATTTTATTTTTTTACTCATCAAAATCAAAAGTTTAGTGTTGCTCTTTTATGAAGTTGGGGGATTTGAGAGAGACAGATATATATTTAAAAAAAGGAGTGCAGCAGTCGCTGTAATATCCAGTCAAGTTCCAAAACTTACTGGATCCTACATTTCCCATAATGCATTTTGATACATCTTTGTTTGATCTGTATTAGATCATCCCTGCCCATTAGATCAACACCCGTGCTTTCTATACGGGATGACACAAGTGGCCCAGGTTGTTTCTGATATAAATTTGTTTCTAAAATAAATTTGTAGTCCACAAGCCTGAAACAAGGTGACCCTGATGACATCATCAGGGTTATGTTTTCCAGACTCCTCTCCAGAGCTACAGAAGACACAGGCAACATCATAAAACAGCTCTGACTGTGTGAATAATTTTCTCCATGATGAGTAAACAACACCCGATGCATTAAATCAGAGGAGCTCTCCTTTAAACATGAATATAATGTAATATTGTATGCTGTTCCTCCAGAAGTAGCTTGATGCAACAAAACCACTGGAGCTTTGGACCTACTAACCACCACACAAACACACCCACTCAGCAGACTTAGATCAAACATAGGAAGTGGTTGAATGTGGTAAAAACATGGTGGTAACAACACTGTTATAAGAGGAGGTGAAGACTGAAGATCAAGATATAGAAGTGCATTCAGCCTCAGTATGCAACTTGCTAAATTATCTAACTTTTCAATCTACAAATGAAAAACGGCCTCTGCATAAATTTTAGAGCATGTAATGATTGAACAGTCCTTTTTTTTTTTAAATAAACAAAAATACTTTTAGTTCATTGCTGAGGCGTAAAAGGAACATAAACCATCTTGTTCTGGGTTTTATTTCTTGATAGCTACTGGCCTCAGATTAGGATAAGTTTCCTCTTGTTATAATTTGAAAGCACATTATACATTTTCATTAGCAAGTACACAACCACACTGTCTTGGCAGACTTTTGAAATCAATCCATGTAACTGAACCACCATGAAGCAGAGTAATGGCCATAAAGGCAGGAAAAGATGTTAAGTTCTTAAACAAACTAGTGGACACACAAAATGTTTTGGTAACTTTTATGATGTTTTACATTAAAAGAGCCTCATTTCACTTTTACACCACATTCCTGTATTGTAGTGGCACTGGTTGCTGAGTTACTACACACTGCTTGAGCAGAATATTTTTGTGTGTGTGAATATTGGTCAGGTGGGGAATGGACCAGTAATGAAAGGAGTGCCGTCTGTCCTTTGACAGCCATTTGCACATGGCTTCATAAATTTTCTCCATTAAAAATGAATGCACCAAATGAATCTGTTCTTCCACTGAGTGTCTCAGAAACTACAAATAGTTACAACACTTCCCTGCATTGTTTTCACGTTGTTGCTCAAACCCCAGAGAGCACTTTTTTCTGTTTTTTTTTTTTTTTCATGTGGATTGTGTTGTATTGTGTTAATTGTTTGATTTTGCTTTGCTTTGCTTGTTTTAGGGAGAGGCTGGAGCAAGAGGACCTCCTGGCCCAAATGGCCTGCCTGTAAGTCCACAGCATCCTCAACAAGCTTAGATTGACAGTGTGCAGTAAGCTCTCATAATACTGGCATTTTATTATTTTTGTATTTTAAATGTTTTATTGTTTCCCTCTTACTGCTAAGGGCCAACCTGGACCACAAGGACCTCCTGGAGAGGTTGGAGATTCAGGACACATGGTATGACATTGTTCCTCTGTAAATCTAGCGTAATTTCGAAGTTTGTGCTCCGCTCCCTGCTTAGAAGTGCCGCAGCACACCTACTATAAATATGGCCTGAACATATTTTAATTTTTTTACAGTTGTAAAATTCCTCAGTGTTTACAATCTGACTGTGTGTTTCAGGGTTCTTCTGGCCCAAGGGGACCTGAGGGCCCTTCAGGGAAACCAGGTGAAGATGTAAGTCAGCTCTGGACTCTTTGTCTGTCATGACTTGTGAAACTCTAGAGGGACAAAATCCCATTCTGTCTTGCTTTAAGCAGACTGCTGCATTTTTCTGAACATTTAAGTTGGAGTACCTCTATCTATGTTTAAGAGTCAGATCAGATGTGCTTTTCATTTGTTTAAACAAGAAGTCAAAAACCCTCTTCAGTATAACACTGCTCCAGCTCTACACCCTCTCCAGAATACCAAGTGCTGTATGTTGAGGTTCAGACTCTCCTTTAGTAATGCAAAACCTGAGAGAAGAAATCTGATATGTGATCCGATAGCTTTAATTTCTCAGCTAAAGCTTTTGCAGCCAAATAAGTCTGTGATATGTCAATGTCATGTCCTCACACAGGGAGAACCAGGCAAATCAGGGAACAGTGGAGAGGTTGGATTCCCTGGATCACCAGTAAGCCTCTATACATTCATCACTTAACTGCACAAACCGTATCACTACAGAGATGATGTTGTGATCTCTTGTTTCTTGTTTACGAATCCTCAGTAGAACTGACAATGCTGTTCTATGTGACATATTTTAGGGTTCTAGAGGATTTCCTGGTACTCCTGGGCCTCCTGGACTGAAGGGTCACAGAGTGAGTATAAACTTTCTGAAACATTTGTGGACATGTTACTGAGTTGTACAATCACTACTTCAGAAATCTTCAGATAAAAGTGAATTTACTTAAGATTTCCCCGTGTCATTTTTTCATGATTACTCAAGACTACATCTGTGTGCTCAGCTCAGCTCAGCTCTGCATTCGCAGCTAAAAGGACAATAGAGTTTGTTAATAGTTTTTTTTTCTTGTTAATAGGGCCACGGTGGACCAATTGGCCAAAAAGGTGAAACCGGAGCTGTTGGATCCAAGGTATAAATGAAGTCAAAAGACCTGTTAAATATCTTGTTACACAGTAGTTGTATCTTAATATAACTAAAGAAATGTGTTTTCTCTGGTTTTGTAGGGTGCTACAGGGCCCCCTGGTCCTCTGGGAGCACCTGGACCCATGGTGAGTTATAGTCTCAAAACGGAGCTACTGGATGCTTAAAGAAGTCTGACACTCATGAGTTACCTGTGACAGCCCATACTGATAATAGAGCTTATTGTGCTGATGAATGTATGTGGACTAAAGTACACAGACATTTCTGATTTAGCTACCTGCTCTTATCTTCAAAGAGACAAAGCTGTGTTCATGCTACTGTAAATAACCCTCTGAACTTTCCAACTTTAAACGTATGCACTGAATGGAGGACAGATGTTATTCATGACTGTCTGTGTATAACAGGGTCCTGCTGGGATGCCAGGGGAGAGGGGACGCTCTGGACCCAGCGGTATCGCAGTAAGGATGATATCACTATCTAACAGTAACACCTGCTACCATGTTCTTCTCTTTGATGTCACTAATATCTAACATTTGGAATAAATGGGTAGTTGTATGTTGCTAATAACGTATTTTTTTAAGGAGTTGGCTATTTGTAAAACTGGATCCTTTTAAAAGTGACTCTCTATCATCACTGTTATTTATGAATCAAAGTGAATATTTTTTGTCTTTTAGGGTAAACGTGGGCCACCGGGTAACGTTGGGAAACCTGGTCCAATGGTAAGTCAGCATTCACATCGCTGTGGAATTACCTTATACTTCAGTAACCAACATGGTATTTGTGTCCAGTTTAGAATATATATGTGTACACATGTTAATAGTATTTGGTAACTAGTTTTTCATAAATGTGAATGATAATATTTGGTTTTGTTGATGAGTGATACTGATGAGGCAGTTGTCCTCTCCTATACATTGACTACCAGTGTGTTTGTAGACTTTTCTTGGTTTATCCTTAAAATCTTATTTTAATTGTTGCTTGTTTAACAGGGTCCCTTGGGTCTGAGTGGTCCACCTGGATACCCAGGAGCCCCAGGAATGAAGGCAAGTACAGAAAAACACATCACACACACAGAAAGCACATTTCCTTCACCTACAGAATATTTCTGTCACACTTCTGTCTGTTAATTTTATCTGGTGGTTGTTTTCCAAAGGGACAACCTGGCCCCACAGGAGTCCGGGGTCCAGAGGGTCCTCAGGGACAGAGAGGAGAGACCGGTCATCAGGGTAGATCTGGACCAGTTGGCATCAGGGTTAGTTTCTTGCTTTAATACTCATACAGCACATCATAAGAAAATGTTTAGAAACCTTTTGATGTGCTGTGATGGGAAACGTCCTCACAGTTGAATGGTGATGTTTCACAGGATAGCTTGTTTAGTTTGTCACAGTACTAAACATCATCATACAGCTCAGTGCACTGCTCTGATGATGTAACTGGAGAACTTTTGTGTTCAAAGGGACCCATGGGTACAGATGGTGGCCCGGGTACCAAAGGACCAGTGGTATGTACACAGTTATTTAATTTAAACAACATTTATATTCATGATATGAATACACTGAGGTCATGAATAACGTGACTGACCATTCACAGGGTCATCTTGGTCCACAAGGTCCAGGCGGCCACCCTGGACCTCACGGCCCACCAGGACCTCAGGGAAGCACTGGTCAGCCTGGCATCAAAGGACAACTGGTAAATTGGCTTTAACTTTTGAAAATTCTTGCTTTTTATTCATGGAATCTTTTAAAATCTTTACTAAATGTTTTTGAACATTTGTGTTACAGGGAGATGTTGGTGTACCAGGATTTAAAGGAGAGGCTGGACCCAAAGGAGAACCTGTAAGCTCCAAATATATCTGCAGAAATAACTAGGTTTTAATCCTGCTCCATGAGCTCTATACAGTATAAGCTGTATGTGTGAATATATACATTTATATACAAATAAAATTCAAAGAAATTATTGTTTTCATTAGTCGTCTTAAGACAAAGACATATAATACAAGGAAGGAAAGACTTGCCACTTGGTTTCAAGCAGGTACTGGCTTGTGTGTCAACTTTCTAGGGTCCACCAGGCTCCCAGGGAGTGATTGGACCTCAGGGTGAGGAAGGAAAGCGAGGACTGCGTGGAGACCCCGGGTCTGTCGGCCCCCCTGGTCCAGTTGGTGAGAGAGTGAGTCAGCATCCTGCCTCCTGCTATAACATTCATCAGTCATAGAGCTGCACTTTGTGGACAGGGGTCATTGTAGCAATTAATTAAATCCAGAAAAGTAATCACTCTGGGGGGAAAAAACAAAATGAATCATGTTAGCAGATTAGTGTGTGACTTTGGAAATGCCCCCATTTATGGAATACACTGATTCATGGATGGGGGTAAATAAGGTGGTTAGCACAGTCGCCTCCCTGAAAGAAGGTCCTGGGTTTGAATTCCAGGCAGCTGCAGCCTTTCTGTGTGGAATCTTCATGTTCTCCTCGTGCCTGTATAGTTTCCTCCACGTGCTGTGGATTCCTGCCAAAAATTAGACAAACTGGAGAATCTAAGTTGTCCATAGACTGGTGACTGCCCCCACAATGACCCTGAACAAAATACATGGATGAATGGTGGTTTTCCATGTTACATTTGGTGGTATGTATTTCCTACACACCTCCAAATGCAACCTTTTCCACTTAGGGAACTTTCTTAATACGAGGATGTGACCTTTACTCCACACACACAGTTGTAAGCTATTGTATGTATGACATTCAGTATAAATACAATGTATATTTGAAGTTGCTGATGTGTTTTATAGGGATCTCCTGGTAACAGAGGATTCCCTGGTGCTGATGGGCTGCCAGGACCTAAGGTACAGTATGTTTTAGACTTACTGTTGAAACCACTGAAAATGGTCCACTTCAGTAAATGTGTGACAGCAATAACAAATGACCAAATAGGAAGAGCAAATTGAGTGAATCATCTTTTTTTCTAAAGGGTGCTCAAGGAGATCGTGGCATATCTGGACTACAAGGGCCCAAAGGTTCTCTAGGAGACCCTGGCCGTACAGGAGAACCTGGTCTACCAGGTGCAAGGGTAACACTGAAGAGCTTGACATTTTACTTTTGAGCTAGAGTCTCTGTTAATTCATTCTCTGCATTTAATAGGTTTATTTCCATCTCCCCAGTTTCCATTAATTATGTTTTTGATCTCTCTTCCAAAGGGACTTACTGGTACCCCTGGAGTCCAGGGGGCAGAAGGAAAGCCAGGACCACTGGTAGGTCACAGTGCTTAGTCACAAATTAGTCATTGGACTTAAACTGTGTTATACTTACAATCACCCCAAGTTAGCTTTAAAGTTATGATAAATTATCAGTGTTGGTTAAGTCAAACTATGGTTTGCTTCTTATTAAGGGTGCCCCAGGTGAGGATGGTCGTCCAGGCCCTGCAGGGTCCATCGGAAACAGAGGCCCCGCAGGAACCATGGGGGTACCGGGCCCCAAGGGTTTCAATGTAAGAGTCATTCAAAACTTTGCATTAACAGTCTGATCAGTCTTTGTACCCTCAGTTCTGTTTCTCATTCTAAACATGTTTTACTTTCAAAGGGTGACCCAGGAAAGACAGGTGAACAAGGATCTGCAGGAGTGCCAGGTCAAAGAGTGAGTACTATTTATGAATGAAAAACCGTGTGGTTTTGCTAATTCATGCCCATTTACTAACACAAATCCAATCATTGATCCATCAGAAGCAAGTACAGCAAGAATACAGTTGAATGACCCTACTGCAGCATGTTCTGTCTGTTGAACTGGCTTCCATAATGTTGTACTTACTACATTTCTGTAATATTCTTCTTTTTCTATTTTCTTTACTTCACTTTGATTCTATAAACAGTCCACTTTACCACAGAGGTCACTAGTTTCTTCTTAATCTAGTTTCATTTCATTTCATCAAGCAGCCTGTTCCCTTCAGAGTGTGGAAAGGTTTTTAACGGTCCCTTTGTTTTCAGGGTCCTCCTGGAAAAGATGGAGAAGTTGGCCCTGCTGGTCCCCCTGGGCCACCTGTAAGTGTCCAGTTTCTCTTTTGTTATATTAATTGCATTTTTTTCCTGATATCATAAATGACTGAAACATTAATATCTGCCCTCACAGGGTGTTGCGGGAGACAGAGGAGAGCAAGGACCCCCAGGTGTAAATGGATTCCAGGTATGTAAATGTCTTTAGCTGGTAGTAAAATGTGAGAAATGATTAGACCTCAGTCTGTGCAGCACAAGGACTCTGATAGCCATGTTTAACTGTTCTTGTGTGTTTTTAGGGTTTGCCTGGAAATCAAGGTCCCCCTGGAGAACCTGGAAAACTAGGTGATCAAGTGAGTGTGACAAAAGCCTTTTTTGAGCCTTATCAAATGTTGATTAATACATCAATGTTGTTTAGTGTCCTAACAAACGTTAAATCATTTGAAATGTCACATATGGAGCCCGACAGTTATCAGAATTCAGTTTGGATTCAACAAATCATATCATACCACTGTTTGTTATTTACAGGGAATTCCAGGAGAGCTTGGTTCTGTGGGTCAGATTGGACCAAGGGTAGGTGAATAACATCATTTCGGCTTCTCTGAGGTAGATGGTGACTCTGACTACCTGATACTGCAACTGAGGATATTTTTTTCTCCAGGGTGAGCGTGGAATTCCTGGGGAAAGAGGAGAACTGGGCCCGACTGGTCTGCAGGGACCTAAAGGAATCCCTGGCGCACCTGGTCCAGATGGGCCAAAGGTACTATGACAGTGGCACAACCTATGTGTACAGCAAAAGATACCACTCAGTGACAAACAATTTGCACCACTGACAGACAAGAAAAAGACTAACCTTGGTGTTTGTCAATGAAGGGTAGCCCCGGTCCTCCCGGTGCTCTGGGTGATGTGGGTCCTCCAGGTCTTCAGGGAATGCCGGGAGAGAGGGGCATCTCTGGCCCTCCTGGGCCTAAAGGTGACAGAGTAAGTTTGTCATCATCTTCTTTTTATATTGTTAATTCTTACTTATGATCTATCACTCATAGTACACATAAAAATTACAACACAAATGTATCTTGATTGCAAAATGTTTATTTGTGGGGTTGAAAACAGGATAACAATTTGATCCTTTAGAAAAGTGCTTCAGTCTTTGGAAGATGTCCGTTGTTATAAAGTTATATTCAGTGAGTCTGAGTTGCCTGTTAAGTTAGTTTCTGTTCAAACTGAGTGTGACTCTGATCTGTGCTCTGTCTCTCTCTGCTGACAATGAGTAAAGGAGCCTTACACTTTTCTTGCTGTCTGTGTAGGGAGCAGTTGGTGAGAAAGGATCAGAAGGCACACCTGGAAATGACGGCGCAAGAGTAAGAAAAACATCTTTGACTCACTGCAAACACATTTAGTCTCAGCTCCTCAACCATGAACAAAGAAGTTCAATTTACACTTAACAAAAAAAAAATACAAATCTGATGATGTATCTGAGCAAGCTCGAGACTTGTCGCTGCTCTTCAAAGAAATGTGTCCACTGACGTGACTGCACAAGTTGCTGGTAACAACGATGACCCTAACCAGATTTCCTTCCTGTCAACAGGGGGCCCCAGGTCCTGTTGGCCCGTTAGGACCTGCTGGACCAAGTGGTGAGAAGGTACAGTTTTTCTTATCTTTCTCACACATGTTTAAAAGCTGCTATTCACATCACAGTGATTCAAGGTTGCGACTGTAGGAAATGAAGTTGTTTTAGGAAAGTGTCAGTTCCCTGGATGCCCACTGTGCTGTTAATCCTTCTGCTTATTTTCTTGGCTCTGTCTGATAGTATCTTCCAGCTCGTGAAGGTCTTTGGCTTGCACCGCTTTTACAAACATAAATATACTGGATTTATGGGACAGCATGGGCTCAATAAATGAAATTATTGTAGGTAAACTTGTAGTATCTTTGCAGGGTGAACCTGGACCCAAAGGACCTCTTGGACCCCCAGGATCCAGAGGAGTGCCTGTGAGTAGACATGGCCAGTGTTTGCAACTTGTACACTAAGGCTGTTTTGGTGTATTTGTTGTATCACACTGCAGTACATGAAGTACATGAAGTATGGGCTATTACACGGTGACACAAAAATATCTTCTACCACAGGGAGCAAGAGGTGACCCTGGTCCAATTGGTGCTGTTGGATTTGCTGGACCCCCTGTAAGTAATTGTATTCTGAAAACTACTCATTTATTATTTATTTATTTATTGATCTGTTTTTAATCTATTTTTTTTACAACATTACCTGCACTTTACAGGGTCCTGATGGTCAACCTGGAGTCAAGGGAGAGCCTGGAGAGCCAGGCCAGAAAGGAGACGCTGGATCACCAGGACCTCAAGGCTTGGCTGGGGCTCATGGACCTCCTGTGAGTTTTAAATACAGCATATGACACAAGACAGTGCATGGAGAATATTCTCAATAAAATCATTTAGAAGTAGCTGTGTACCAACCACTTGATAACCTAAACAGTATCATCCATCATCTCTCTTATTTGGTCCAGTTTGGAAGTTTTGATGAATGAATATGAATTCCTATAAAATAAGTCATCATCTGTTCATCATCTGTCTTCAAAATTCCAGAGAATGTAACTTTCATGTTTTGCAATTCATGTTTCTGATTACATGTTATTTGTTCAGGGGCCAGTTGGTGTTGCTGGACTGAAAGGTGGAAGAGGAACACAGGGTGCACCAGTAAGACCATTTTATTACAGAGGTGTTATTACAAGGTGAAATTAAATGATGACAAAATGATCTGACTGTTTGTCAAACAGTTGCATTCTGTTATAGTGTCATTTTCCTGCCTCTAGGGTCCCACTGGTTTCCCTGGATCTGCAGGAAGGGTCGGACCACCAGGCCCCACTGTGAGTATTATTCTCCCTGTGAATGAAAACACATCAAGTGAAGGACACCAGCATCAAACCTCAAATCAGAGTTTGATAAAAAAAATTCCTCCAAACGTCAAACACTGAAACACCATGTGCACCATGACTGGGTCTCACAAGCGAAGCAACAAATCATTTTCAATTAGTAGCTATTGTAAAGCACAGTCTGAGTGAATCTTTATCCAATAACACAATGACCTGAGGTGTACGGGACCTACATACATTTGTATTTAATACGATATGACCACATGGTACTCATCTCATGACTGTAACCGCTCCTGCCAGGGTCCAGTTGGAGAACCTGGACCCCTTGGACCTCCAGGTAAAGAAGGACCTCCTGGTCTTCGTGGAGACCACGGACCTCCTGGAAGACAAGGAGAGCGAGGGCCACCAGGACCACCTGGCAGCCCAGGAGACAAAGGAGACTCTGGAGAGGATGGACCCACGGTAAACTGCCAGTTTGATGTCCACTGAGACCAGAAACTAAAATGTCTAAGTTGGATTATTGTGAGAAACAAGTGTTTGCTGAAAATAACATTAGGATTTGGTGAAATAGCATTTTTTCATTTTTGTAAGAATATTTGAATTGATGAAACCAACATATCGCTGTATTGTTGCAGTAAAATAGATGCGAAGTTCTAATGAAAAAGGAGAAAATGCTTCAACTGAACTTAAATACTTGAAATTTAAAAGGCCTTTACATTGATCCCAGCACACTGATCATAACTATGGGGACCATCCTTCTTAAACACACATTAATCTGAAATAAACTGTATGGTTGTTGGTCAGACATCATGTTGGGAAACAACACATAACACAATCTTAATGCTCTGCTGGTGGTGATCTTTGCTTTAGGGTCCTGATGGTCCTCCAGGCCCAGCTGGAACTACAGGACAGAGAGGCATTGTGGGTCTTCCTGGCCAGAGAGGAGAGCGTGGGATGCCAGGCCTTCCTGGACCAGCGGTCTGTATCGCTGATGTCCTGTCACATGATCTTCTTTCTTCATACACGACTAACCATATTTGGATTTATCCTTTCATTTTATTTCAGTGTTTCTTCAATTCATAGTTAATACTAAAGTGTCTTTTGATTGTGTGCAGTGGGTGGAATGGTCCTTTAAGTGCTCCATCCTGAGTTACCTGTTTCTTTTTCTAAGGGTCCACCAGGAAAACAGGGAGCCCCAGGACAATCCGGAGATAAAGGCCCCCCAGGTCCAGTGGGTGCTCCTGGTGCTAATGGACCTCGTGGTGATCCTGGTCCTGATGTAAGTAAAAGCTGAAAGTGGTTCTCAAGTTACATTACCCCAAGTATTTTTCTAATTGTTCACAGTTGTCTTAATGTGTTTGTGTGTGCTCCTCAGGGCCCCGCAGGATCTGATGGCCCACCAGGCAAGGACGGTGTTCTTGGACAAAGAGTAAGAGAGAAAAATAATTGAAATGCGACCTTCGTGTTGTTTTGCATACGTCAAGTGTCTAACAGGTGATACCTTCTCTAGGGAGACCGAGGAGAGCCTGGTCCAGAGGGCTTAATTGGCCCACAGGGACTTCCTGGCCCTCCAGGCCCTGTTGGTGCACCGGGTGATGCTGGAAGGAGAGGAGAGGCTGTAAGTGGACTTTTTTGCCGCTGATCCTCCCAGAACTGTCGGCTCTGTGTGTTAGTTTGTGTCTCTGTCGATCAACAGGATGCAAAAGAGTAATAACATATTTACACGTACTGAGAACACATGAGTATGCTCTGAAGGCAGGCAGACAAGATTTTACCCCTGAGGGCATGTTGGAATGTGAATGGACATAATATGAAGGAATGATGTTTAGGGAATAATAAGGAGTTGGAATTTTTTTAGCGTTGGCAGAGGTCTGACCTCCTCGGGGGCCGAATAATGATTTGAGTCTTTTACAGGGCTCAAGAGGACCTGTTGGTCCACCTGGCTCAGCTGGAAAGAGAGGATTAGTGGTGAGTATCCAAAATCCAACTCAGAACGTCTTGAGGTAATGTGCTAAAGGAGCTTAAATATTCCAGATACATTGTAGATTTTCATAAATTACATTTTCTGATAGATTCAGATGAACAGTACTGTTGATATTAGCCCAGAACCATCATGAAAACTTCCTGCTTTCAAAACAAATATATAATGTGTTAAATCCTTCTTAATTCAGGGACCCCAAGGACCAAGAGGAGATAAGGGTGACCTGGGAGATCATGGAGAGAGAGGACAGAAGGGACATCGAGGTTTCACTGGTTTGCAGGGTCTTCCTGGACCTCCGGTGAGTCAGCGTTATGTTCGGTAACACATGTCTGGATCACCTCAGAGCCTTTCCTGACACACACAGTGTATTTAGTCACAGTGTTCCTCCACTGTTCACGTTAACTTTGACAACCATGTTCTACAGTGCAAGGTGTTGATCAAAAGTTCAAACTCACTTCACTTCACTTTTGATGATTTCTTTCAACACAGTTGAACTGTGTGATTTCACCTGAGAGTCTTCTGCTTACACTCTTCTCAATCTTGTTCCCGGTAAAAGAATTTGGTTTCTGCTGTGTTAGCCCATTCACTGTGTGAGAATACTCAGAGATAAAAAAAACAAAAACAAAACACCGCACCGCACCGACTCTGAAGCCACATTTAAAGAGTCATAAAAAATGCAGGTGTGTGTGTGTGGTGCAGGTGTTGACATGTGAGGTTTCCTGTTTGAGGATCATCCAACAGGTCAGGTCATCAAGTGCAGGTACATGAAGGAGACTAATGAAAATGTATTTCTTGCTTTCAGGGTACAACAGGTGAGCAAGGAGCTCCAGGAATCGTTGGACCAAGTGGCGCGAGGGTAAATTATGAGTTATGGCATAATATAATATATGTTTTAGTTTCATGATTACATTCATTTTGGAATCACACTGCTACTTTTGAGGCTAAAACAACTCTTAACTGGAATATGATTCAGGGGCCTCCTGGACCTATTGGGCCTTCTGGAAAGGAAGGATACGTTGGACAGCCAGGGCCAATGGGACCTCCTGGATCCCGTGGAGTCAGTGGAGAAATTGGGCCAGAGGTATCATCTCGTTATACAGTACAGAGAGAAAGTTCTTACTGTATCTGCAGTATGTTGAATTAATGAAAGATACAGTAAGAGATTGTGTGAGTTAGTAACTAAGACTGAACATCCTTTAAACAGATGCAAAGAACAAGGGACAACATAAAAATATATACAGCAAAATAAAACACCCAACTATTCCTAAATCCACAGGGCCCTCCAGGAGAGCCCGGGCCACCAGGGCCTCCCGGTCCCCCAGGACCTCCCATAGCTGCTATGGACGACCTCTTTGGAGGCCCTCAGGATTACGACTCCGGCCCCCCTCCTCCTCCTGAGTTCAGCGAGGACGAGGCTCTGCCCAACAGTAACTCCTCCACCATAGTGCCTGTCGACCCCGGCGTCCAGGCCACACTGAAGGCCCTCAGCAGCCAGATCGACAGCATGAAGAGTCCAGATGGCAGCAGGAAACATCCTGCCCGAACCTGTGATGACCTGAAGCGATGCTACCCCATGAAGAAGAGTGGTGAGTGTCAGCGACAATCACAGAGCGAGACGAGTGTTTTGGGAGATTTTAAGCTGCTCTAAAAGGTCTGCTTTCATGTCTCTCACACTGATTTTGTGGAGCAGAACAGAATAGTAGCTTGTTTTCTACACTTAACATGACTTAACAAAACAGCAGTACACACAGAATGAGGGAGAAGTCTCACAGGGTGTGCAGTATGAATTTTAATCCAAGCCTTATTCCTCTAGTTTATCATGTTCTTATCTCAGCAGTTGTTTTTTTCCTCTTCATCTCCCGAGTGCTTCTTTCTCATATGATAAATGCAGAAATCTCATCAGGGCATGATGTCTCTGAACTGTGAAATAAAGCTGCTAGCATGTAATATCACTGATTTATTTTATCACAGCAGCTGTAGAATAAAGCAACACTAGAGCTGAAAGCATGTGCTGCATGTCCAAAATTCCAAGTCCTACCACGTCCTGATCATTTTGTTGTCTAGGAGAGTACTGGGTGGATCCAAACCAAGGCAGTTCAGAGGATGCCATCAAAGTGCACTGCAACATGGACACCGGAGAGACCTGCATCTCTGCCAACCCGTCCAGCATACCTCGTAAAGTGTGGTGGAGCTCTTCCAGGAACAAACCTGTGTGGTTCGGAGCTGACATCAACAGTGGAACACATGTGAGTGCTTACATTTTGATGATGGGGGTAGCAGGGCTGTGAACGGCAAACGCACAGTAACGCTGTTCAAGACTTTATAGAAAGAGAGTCTTGTAAAGGATTTGGTGCTGTAATTGAAATAATAGGCCAGCTACAGACTAAATGAGGAAGGTGCCCTCGGACGTGATGCAGCACAACTGAAGGCTCTGGATTGATTGCTGTGTTTGTTTCTGCAGTTTACTTATGGCAACAAAGATCAGCAAGCGAACTCCATCACAGTGCAGATGACCTTCATCCGCCTCCTGTCCAAAGAGGCATCCCAGACCATCACCTACCACTGCAAGAACTCTGTGGGCTATAAGGATGAGAAGATGGGCAACCTGAAGAAAGCCGTAATCCTCAAAGGCTCCAACGATCTGGAGCTTAAAGCAGAGGGAAACAACCGCTTCAGATACACAGTGGTGGAGGACTCCTGCTCAGTAAGTTCCCACATTGCTCTTTTAACATTTTCATTAATTATTAAATCTATCGAAGGTATTGTAAAGCTGGTCACATTCTCTGTTTTTCTTTTTTTCTTTGACTAAGCCAATGTAATGACCCAACCCATTGTCTCAGTTTGTCTCTTAATAAGTGGGTCATTAATATGTCATTTTCTCATTGTTTTGGCTTCTAAAAGTTCACCTTTCCTGTGGTTTCCTGTTTACTCTTAAAAACTGACAGGCCATGTTAGCAATTAGCCAGCGAACAGAGTGGAACACTGATCATTAAAGAGCCAGATGTTTTCATCAGGAGTTAGTGGAGATCAAAACAGAGCTTACAGAGGAGTGAATATTAAATCTACATGTGTCAGGTTGACTCAAATACACAACTCCAAATTAACACCAGTGTTGCTCAGTGTCTGCTCAAATAGGTGACTGTGCTAACACATTAGCCACATCAACTTCAGGTTACACAGGCAAAGAAAGCTAATCTCTAAAGTCAGTGCCCAGATGACATCAGCCTTTGTCTGATGCAGTAAAGCAGCATCCAGCTCTTTTTGCCAGTTTATTGAAAAGTATTTTTATTTGATGAAGAGAGCTGCAAAACTACGAAGATACTGACTGAATTTCTGCTTGTCTCTCTTTCACAGCAAGCAAATGGCAAATGGGGCAAGACAGTGTTTGAGTACAGGACACAGAAAACAGCAAGACTTCCTATTGTGGATATTGCCCCTGTGGACATTGGTGGCCCAGATCAAGAGTTCGGCATCGATATCGGGCCCGTGTGCTTCCTGTAAGATCGTTACAGGGATGCGTCGAGGACAATCCTGAGACTGTTGAACTGACAGCTGACACGATCAGCCACATTGTACATACAAGTACTGAGAACTATTCTGGCCCTGTGGCAAGATATTTATTGTGCCTTTCGACCCAGTTCAAGACATCGAAGATTTGTAAGTTAGATGAATGTTTGGAGTTTACAGAAAAAGAAAAAAAAATTGGTAAAAATCAGAATCATTCCTCTGTCTTCTTGTGTATGTTTGACTTTAAGCTTCATGCATTTCGAGGCTCACTATGGTGTAGTTCGGCCCAAAGATCTTACCCTTTAACTTTATTTCACAAAACCACATTGCCAAAAATTTATGAATATAAAAGCTTTAAACATTAATTGTAACTGCTGTTTATAGGCCCGGAAAAATCCCACTGACGCTATGTCAAATGTTGTCCCGCCACTACTAATTGTTACAGACTAGTCTGTTTTTTTTTGTTTTTTTATATGTCTGAATATAAAACAACATTGTGGTGCTATTGAGGAAGCAAATACAGCTGATGATGCATTCACCAGCTCAGGTATTTTCTCAAGACAGTTTTGATGAACCAATGTCTGTATCCAGTTATTCTAAAATCTGTACCTGATCACATAGAACATTAAAGACACATTAAGACTGTCGATTCCTCAGTGTTAGCTACCTCGTCACCGAAACTGAGAAAATGATGACACTACATGTAAATCTTTTTTTTCACAGGTGCTGTTTTGTAAGTAGTGTGATCTTTGTGCACTTCTCCCGACTACACGGTACAGGGCAGGGTTTGGGGATGCCAATAAAGATCTTTCTGTCAACGATGGAGAGATGACTGAGGTGTTGTGTGAGTGGTGTGTGGTTTGTAACATTTTTCTGTCACTCGACTTTCATATGGTACAGTAAACGGCAGCACAGAATATTCTTTTTTATGCATGTCAGTTCCCCCTTTGCAGTATCCTTATATGCTCTTGAAATCTTTTTTTTAATAATGAGTTTTATAGAATAAGGTGGCTGTGAGTGCCTGTTTGCTTTGTATTTCTTGCTATGCAACAAATTAAACAAAATGCTTGTTAATCCCCCTAAGCTCCTGTCATATTAATTCAGGTATAGTTAGGTCCTTTTAGTTTGTTATTTTGCACACAGACTCATTTTCTGACATATTTTTGTAGTTTAAAAACAAATGTACTTGACATAGTTCCAGTTGTTTCTAATGTAAACTGTTTGTTTTAAATTTTTATGAATGTGCCTTCAAGTAATTCCATTGTGATCACTTGGTTCATATTTGAGCATATTTATTATAGATTTGTAAAACTTTGCGAGGCTTGGCTGCCTGCTCACACCCCAGAGGCAGAGAGGAGGAGGAGGAGGAGGAGGAGGAGGAGGAGAGAGCTTTCCACACTGGAAGCAGATGCGTTTCATCATTTGAAAATAAATATTGAAAATATTTCTCTCTGCCTGTTCTTGTTTGAGAAGAGTTCATTTAGTCCTTCCAAAAACGTTGCACCATAGAATGGTTTCAGCCTCGAGAGGGTGTGAAATCGTGGGGCAAAAACAGGAAATCTGTGATGAATTTAGGAAAATGTGAAGCCAGACCACAGAATGAATGTAGCTGTAGTTGATTAAGTAGGACAATGGCAGAGTGAAGTGTTACTGTAACTGAATAAAACATTAAAACAAGACTAAGAATCTCCAGCCATGCTATCAGCTCTGTGCTGTAGTTAGACCCTGTGGTGCTTTCAACTAAATGCTACTGTAAGCATGCTAACAAACTCACAGTAACAATGCTGACGTGCTGATGTTTAAGATGATATTTCCTTGTTCCCCCCATAGTCATGTTTTGATGTGTAATACATTTTATAGCAATCCATCCCATAGTTTTAAAGACATTTTAGTCTGGACACAGCAGACAACACTGCCATCCCTTAAACCACGCTGCTAGAGACAGCCGATCGTAGAAGTTCTGAAATTCAAACACAAAAACTATTGTTTTGGGGGTTTTTTTGTAAGATTTTCTTTAATTAGTGTAACAGCAAAGTCAATGCAACCAAAAGTAAAATAATGGGAATAGTACTGCATGTATGGACAGTCTGTCCAAAAAAGTGCCTTCTGGTGCAAGAGGAGACTAAAATGATGACAAAGTAATAATATGAGACGTAAATACTGAAATGCTGACTCCAACTTGTGAAATGCAGAAAACAACAAAACAAATAAACAGAACAACAAGAAGAAAAAAACCCTCAATGTCAAAAAGAAAAGGTGGAAATGTCAGTACGTAATATATATACCCAACTGGATTAATCAACTCTATAATGTGTGACTTCATGTCGAGTAAAATAAGCTACAGTATGTGCAGTATGTTATGGCCAAGCTGAAAGTTTGTGGTTCCATTTATTTTCTCCTGCCAGCTTGTGTTTGGCGTACAAACAGGAATGTGTCAACAATACAGAATTCAAATGGCGCGTACACACAAACTGTCTCATATGAAAAGTCTGCCACAGAGTGTACCATTCAACATATTCCACTATTTACATCTCTCATCGCCTGTGCAAGCAAAGGTTCTCAGACCTACTCAAAACTACTCCTTCCATTTTTTCTCTTTTTTTTTTACAAAAATAGTTCTTTTCTATAATGGATCTCAGTTTACCTTGAAATATCGAAAAACCAATCTAAATGCAAATGCATATAAACCTCAAGATGAAAACTGTGACATCTCGACTCAGCTGTGGAGTGGGTTTTGGCACTTCTTCATACAAACGAGATAAAAGTATGCGACAAGGAGCATCTTCTTGACATCAGCAGCGGCTGTCTAACGGGTCCAGAGAGAAGACGGTGCCCTCTAAGGTTAGTCCCATTTTGAACCCCTCCTGGAAGACAAGTCAGTGGACAGCTGAGACATTCAGTGACCGCGCACCGCTGACATGGTCTCTGTGAGATTACATGTGCCATTGTTTCTGATTAAAAAAAAAAAAAAAATGATGTTGATGTTTAGATTAGAGCCACTGGGAAAAGGTCGTAAACCTCTGAGGTTAAGAAAGAATGAAATGCTGAACAAAAGAGAGATTACAACACTGCTGCTCCGTCATGCTTGGTCATGCGCCACATACAAGATCATAAACTCAAGCAGAAACAGCAAGGCATGCACCGTGATGGAGGAGGCCCTGGTGAAGCTCATTTATATCAGAGGGAAAAGTCATATTTTATTTTTCAAACTGCAAAAAGTAAATGTTGCCAAACTGGACTCGTAATTGCTTTATTGTGCTCTTTTATAATGTATGATCGCATGCTTTTATTACCCTAATGAAAAGCTAACTGATAAAAAATAAACATTTTAGAGCATAAGAAGTGTGTTTGCTCACATCAGCTAATCAAGCAGAGTCTGCTGTTGTCAAGAGACAAAAGAAGCTCATCAACTACAGAGCGAGAGAGCTGAGATAATAAAGAATCAGCTGATTAATGACACACACATAGATGCACCGTGCATCACAATCAATTTTAGTTGAGAACATGCGGCAGCTTTCAAAGCATGCGAGACAAAAACACAACCACAGTCACTGCACGCAGAGCAAAGAGTACAAACCATCTCTGACGCTACAAGTAGAAAGAACAAGATGAATCCAGATGTTAATACTTAAGGACAGGAAGAAGCTGAAGGAAAAGTTTGCACTCAAAAGAAAAAAAAAATGTATCAGAGCAACACTGCCTCCTACTGGCAACACACAGCCAAAACTCAGCAGTTATTTGGGAGAGACAGAAGTTGCTGCTTATTTACTGATCAGACTGTAATTCAAAACCCTGTATGCTTTACACAGACCCACAGAGAACAACAGGCTCCTGTGGATATGAGTTTGACCGCTTGGCAATTCAAACGACAGCAATGGTTCTCAAACTTTTTTCTCATACCCTCTTTGGAAGCAGCTAAAATGCATATTCCCCAAATACCAAATACCACTGTGAACCAACTCCATCCTTCTCAACCATTAACAATGATGATGTAAAACATCATATGGAAATTTACTGGAATCAACAAATATTTGACCATTAACTTGATGGGCTCATTAATTTCGACTTGAGCAGCAGCCATGGTGAAAATGTGCTGTGTGTCTTTACCAGATCTCAAGTTTCCTCTGCTAATAATAAAAACAGTAAGAAGCAGCCACTTCAGTTTCTTCCCTCAGGAGACGACTTTGAACACATTATTCATGTTCAGCCCAGTTAACTCGCATTTTGAAAACTCCAGGAAAGTTTGTGTTTCGAAGTCGACGTTTTTTAAGAGCGCAACAAAATGAGTCCATTTTTTAATGTTGGGAAGATTTGTGGGCAACACTTCACTGTAAGTCGCTTTAGGCTTTAATGAGCAACACACAGACATTTAATAAATGGTCTTAACACATTATAGTGCAGTTGTATACAGATATCAGGACATTTTTAGTGTTTATTAATGTCAGCAACTATAACTTCTCCCATGAAGACATGTTTTATATTACTGCAACTGTTTTACTACATTGTCATTCATGATGTGTTCACACAGAAGCTTCCACCTACAGGTGTCCTCAGGATGAGTTACAGTCTTATAACGACATTATAATGGCTTATTAACCATTTATTAAACGTTAAGGCAAAACTTTTAAAAGTAAAGTGTTGCACATCTGGTATATTTTCTCAGCTGTGTACAAATAAATCATGATAGCATAAATCTTGATATGTCTGACCACAACAGTTAGATGATTGGACTTAAGCTCCTTCCAGCATTTCTCCAGGTCCCCTTACCTTTAACGGAAACAGTAGAATTTGGACAAGCCTCTTGTAAAAATACTGTTATTGACTTTTTATTCTTACATCCAGACAGAAGAGGGCTGCTGTTATTTCTGATAAGCCACAATCATCTTTTTGTTTTGTTTAGAATTTCTCAATAATGAATACAATGTTAAACTCAGTTGTTCATTTCCTGCTCCACCAGACCAAATATGGCCACATTCAATCTGAATTTCTGTAATATTCTGTAATATTAAGACATTTCCGCTGAATTCTGAGAACGTTTGAGCTTCTTTTCAAAATAGAGCTGGGCGATACAAAGACTTTTTTATTATTATGAATCCTTAATTGGTTTCACATCCCTAATAAATCTGAATAAAGAAGTAAGTCATATTCCCCACTGAGTCAGCTGGGGATTTCATTAAAATCTTATTGTGCTATTAGGTATAATCTATTTTAACATTAATAATTTAAAAAAACACAAACACAAAGCCTTTGTTCATAAAAACAACAGAAACGTTTTATCTTCAAAGAGCTGATTCTGATAATAAGAGAGACAGGAGACCTGGGTTTCACAGTTTAATCAGCCTCCCTGCAGTTATTTAACAAAAAGAAAAAAAAAAAGAAAAAGGAAAACAATGTGGAGGAATCAGACAGAGACAGGCAGACAGGTGCTCACCTGCATCTCATCCAGCTTTGACTGAATATCTGGAGGGAAGTCAGCAGCCCCGCAGGTGAACGGATCAAATGGCTCAGCACCAAATAAATCTTTCCCTTTAAACACAGACAGCAGACAAACACTGCACAGACTGGAGGGGAAAAATATGTTCAATAGACAGTGACTTCATATTTTCTACATGTCGAGCTACAGATACAGATACAAACCAAGTGAGTATATAACAGCTGCAAATCTTCAAATTCTGAAGCTGGAGACCTAATTAAAACATGCAGACTTTATGATCAGGAAGTGAAAGTGTTGTGAAAGCTATTACTGACTTATATCTGGTGGCAGTGTGGTTGGCGGTGGTGGTGGGCAGCCGTTACTGGCCGGTGTGGGCACCAGCGGTGTCACAGGGGAGAAGGGAACCATGTCGAAAATGTCTGTGGACTGCGGTTTCATGGAGATACTGCCTGCCTGTATGGAAAGTCATGGGAAGGGAAACAGTTCAGGCAAGGTCAGACTTGTGTAAGCTTGCAGAAACACAAACTACAAATCTATTTTTGCACAAAAAGCAAGAGAAGTAGCAGAAAAAGCAAAAAAGGAGACAAAAGCAGGAGATAATAAGGCTTCAGGGACAGCGGCAAAGCACAGAGCGGCGAAAAACGAGAAAGCGCAGGGTGTTTACGCGAGGCCGTGGGATGCTGCATCCCTCAGAAGGCTTAGGAGGAAGGAGAGCAGGTTTGGCAGGCGGAGGAGTTAGTAGCCCCGCGGACAAGTTGGACTCCGGCGAGCTCATAGGAGTGAGTGTGACAGAGGAGATTTCCAGACAGGACAGTGACTTGATGCTGTGACACCAGAAGAGAGAAGAGGGCCTCTGCAGCATGTAAGCTTCATTAGCTGCGTTTATGTGCAGCGGCTGAGAAAAAAAGAGAAGATTGCAGACAGAAAATGACCGGAGAGAGACAATATTATTCAGTCTTGTAGAGTAGGAGAGGTGTGGGTAATTTCATTCACAGGAGGCCGTCACAAGTACTTGGCAGTTGCCCCAATGAGATGGCGAATATATCACATTCCTCATCAGACCAATCAGGTGTGTAATTGCTTCGCTTCAGACACAGCTTAGACCCCCACCAACTCCCCCCAGGTAGGTTTGGTCATTCCAAACCTGAGTGTGAGGCTGTGCATTTAATAACAATATCAGCAAACCCAGCTGTCCTTAGAAATACCTCCAAAACCTGCAAGATTACATTTTGTTGACTTCTATAATTAAATTTGGTCGTGGTTGTGTACTTTTGGCTGACGGGGAATATTTGAAAGAAACTTTTTAAAACAAGCAGTTTTGCTGCTACAGCCTAATTTAATCAGGTATGACAGAAGTTGGTGTCGGATGTTAACTTCAGGAAGATGCTGCGATATAATTGAGTCGGTTTGCCATTTTAGCTTGTAACACGGTCCTTTAATTAAAACTTGAGGCTTGTGTTTTTCTGCGGTTCAGAAAAAGTTAAACAGGCTTGCTGTAATACTTAGGATCTAAATTTTGCCCATTGAACTGAAGAGGTGTGTGTCTGTGCAGTCTGTCCTTACTGGTGGCACATGAGCTATCATCAGCTGTTCTTCAAGATCTTGAAGCTGTTTCTTAAGCTCAGAGTTTTCTGTTTCCAGTTCTTGAATCTGCAAAATAACAGTGCAGAGCAGTAGATTAATTTTAGAAGCCACTTTAAAATACTTTAAAGCCCAACATGAGCTGCATGGCACCTGCTACTGAAACATTAACTATGAAACTCCAATTTAATGATAAAGCTTTCTAGAAATTCTCGTACAGTCTTTGTATTAGATACTGATGGGCAACACTGATGAACTCTTATCGTGATGTGTTGATAAAACCAAATCTTTTCTCAGCTTTGTGATAAAATTTTGTTAGATATTTCAATGTGTTTTTAAAAGTTTTATTAAGCTTTAAAAGGAAAATGTTCTCTATCCATACAGAAACACTTAATCCATCATTTTTCTCAATAGTACAAATTAATCACATTTGGGGATACATGGCTGTCATGCATACATGGGATACATGTACATTTATGATATGATACTGTAAATTGTATGAAAACTCAAACTCTTTATACCTTAGGTAGAGAACAGCAGAGGAGAATGTCTGCTTTTAATAGAATTCAGAAAAAATTTCTTCACACTGATGCAAATAATACTTAAATATTAAAGACAGAGATGGTATAAAGAGTCTGACGGTGGAAACATTTATACTGTTTACTGATGTACTCATCATATATCACCCAAAACCTTTCATAAAATGTTAAACATCTAATTTGACAAAACGATCCCAACTGCAGAGCCACTCTGGGCTTTCAACATCACAAAATGATCTTCATCGCATTTCATAGGATTGTTCTTCAGTGGTGGAAGTCCCAGCAGTGCTATGGATCAAACCACAACAGCTACTGAGCTTGCATGTCAACAATTCAATCTCCATGACAACAAAGCAAACTTTATCTTCAGTTGAAGACTGTGTGGTACGGGTGAAAGCTCTGGAAAAGCTAGTAAGTGAAACTCGATGCAGAGCTTAGCAAATAGCTAAAAAACAAAAACAGTCTTGTCAAAGATCAGTTTACAAATCACTGCAAGTTAACCTTAAAATACAGGGCACATCATGGTGTTTATCTATTACAGCCCTCATTTAATCAAGTTCACTCCAATGTCTTAGGAAATCGCCATTTAAAGAAAACCAGTCGGATGGCTCCACTGGCTTTTTGTGGCAGGGTGCACAATAATTCAATTACAGACTACTGAGACTAACAACAGTCTCAGTAGAGTGTTATCATTAATATTCATTACTGACATTTTTCATCAACACAGCCTAACTGTCCACACTGGTGATCAAAAACAATCAGCAGAAACAATCTCTGTATTAATTAATAAAAATATCAATGTGGCAGCATGGGCTTCCAAGTCAATTAAAGTCTATGTGAAAGCAAACAAGCTGAACCAGCTGGGTGTGGAACGTACTCTTTTCTGAAGGCTTCCAATCTGTTTCCTGGTTTCCACGTCTTTGCCTCCAGACTCGAGGAACTTCTTGTAGGCCAAATCAAAGGCCTGACCGATAGTTAGAGTTATCTCTTCTGCCTGCAGCATGAAAGAAACAAAGGCTTGTTCATGTTATTTACCTAAATGTCACTACAGCCTCTTTACACCGGAACAGATCGCTGTTGGTTAACAACAAATTGTCAAAATATCAGTTTAGAGAGAGGGTAAAACACAGGATCAATATATGAAACACATGCATTAATTCTGCGGCCTGTCAAATGTGTGTTCCATGAAAAGACAAGGAAACAGAGAATACTTACACACTT
The DNA here is from genome assembly GCA_037833715.1 of Toxotes lorentzi. NCBI lineage: Eukaryota > Metazoa > Chordata > Actinopteri > Toxotidae > Toxotes > Toxotes lorentzi. The sequence continues at coordinate 19,885,536 of JBBMJY010000007.1, read as the reverse complement.
CTCACTGTCAAACACATAGCAGAGATGCTTGTTAGACTCAGAGTCTTTGCAGATAAAAGTAAATATCCTTTTATCAGTCTTGTCATCTGCACAGAAGGATATCCTGTGTAACTGACAGTTATGCTGCACATCCTGGAAAACAAAAGCAATATGTTCCTTATTTACAGACTTCACAGATGCTGATTATGAACCACTTCATTCTCTACATGGTGCTGTCAAACAGAACTTCAGGTGTCATGTCCTAGTATCAGTGCACCACCCAATCAATAAAATCCAAATATCTGGACTCACTTTTGTCTTGGGATCTAGTATTTTCACACCATAAATGGAGATCTGTAATTCCACTTTGGGAATCTTCTGTCCCTCTGACTTCTTGATATGCCTCTGAAACTGCAGATTAGAAAAATTACCAATCAACCAAAAAAAAAAAAAAAACAAAACAAAAGATTAGTCCACCCTAAGATATTTATAAGGAACAGAACAGAAAAGCACAGATAAAAAAGCACATGCTGCACAACTTTCACTCTCATCGTAGCTCTGCTTATTACGGAGCCCCTCTGGTGACACTGGATAAAAAAAAAATAAATAAAATGGCCATGAGATCATAATGCTATCTCGTGGCCATGCATATATATATTTTTTCAATCCAATGTCACCAGAGGGGCTCTGTAGTTTATGTCTCCACCAAGTCCTGTGAACAATATCTGGCTCTTTATCTGAAAAATGCCCCACTATGTTCATTAGCTAGTGGCTAAATCTGTCAGTGAGCTGCGTGGTGCTGGGTAGGTAGAGTCCAGTGAGTTTATCAGTGTTTTTTGTTGGGTTTTTTCCACAGAAAACAGCTGGAAACACTGGCTAATGAGAGTGGTGAGACTGAACCAAAACAGTAAAGTTGCGGACCATAAAACCAAAAACAATGAACAAAACAACAACACAAACAACACAGCATTCTTGGGAATTAAAAAATGAGCAATGAACATTTGTTTAGGAAAATTGAATCATTAAGGTGAAGTGCTTTAGAGAAGATGCGAGAAGAAATCCATCCAGTGGGTCACTCCTTTGAGCTCTGCCAAAAAACAATAGAAGTCTTTCACAGTTTTGTTGCCAAGTGGCATAAATACCAACAGGGCTTGGCAGTGAGTTTAGGTCAACAGCCAATGAAATTGTCTGTTAGGGGACCGTATGCTGTCAGTTGAGGAGACACTGTATCAGGAAACTTACCTTATTTTCAATTTTGATATGATGTGGAGATAAATCTTTCCAAAGTATCCACTATGGCATTAAAAATCAAAGAGGACTGAATCTGCAGCTCAAACCTTTGCTCTGTTGCTCTTTTTAGCTTGTGAGGTGTGTGTGCCAATACAATACTGCAGTATTTTTTACAGTCTGTAGTGTAACACTTTGACTTACAGTAAAATATATTCAGCTGTAATCAAGTCCTTGTAATGCCTTGAGTAAAGCTTCTGTGATTGAAGACATTTACTTTTCAGGGCCTGCAGATGCAAACATGAACAGACCCGGAGAGAAAACAGTAAGCATCTTTTACAGGAAGATTTATCTTTCTTCAGTAAGTGCATGCAGGCATTTATTTTCTAACAGATCTGAGACTGCAGTATTTGGCTTAAACCATGAACTCTTGCCTTCCAGAGCTGTCTCTCAGTTCTTATTTTTCCAACACTTTTTTTTTTCTCCACATGATCTTTGGAAATATAATTAAGCCCATCCTGACTGTCAGAGTAGACCGTGGAGCCTTAGTCTCCAAACAGGCTTTCAAGATCAAATGTAGTGTAACAATAGAGGTATGGGTTTGGGAAAACAAGCCTCCCCTACAAGTGGCCTCACAGAGTCAACTCTTGGCAGGAGAAAACAGACGGGAGGCCAGCAGGCAGCGAGCACAGCCACATTACCAAGAAGCTGTGAGAAAGGAGAGATGCCTGGGCTGTAGCCGTTCCCATGCTTACAGGCTAACACTGCTAGTTTAGTTAAATATTACTGATGTTGAGTGGTATGTGTCCTGAAAGTCACCCAGGTTAAGTGTTATTCACTGGAGAAGTTTAATGAAACTGTGTCCTGATCACATCAGAAAACCTAAACCCTAAATAACAAATAAGGCTGTCCTAACCAAAGCAAAACAACATGAACTATCAGTAATATAATATAAGGAACATGAACCTCAGTGTCTGGAGTAGAACTTAAACACTTTGCACACCCACCTTATGTCAGTTTTTGCTGCACTGTCAGGTAAAAAGTTTAAGCTGCTCAAATCCATATTTTTTATTAACACCGAACAGATTTACTATGTGTAAAAAAGACACAAACTGCAGCTGTTACAGGCAAGAAAGCTCTGATATAACCTGATTATAAACTACCTGTCTAAATGACAGATGGATAAAGTGACAACTTTCACTTTACATCTGGCCAATAAAACCACTATTAGTATATGATAAGGGCAGCTTTGTTAATACATTAATGAAAGCATATTTCTACAGCTTGTGTGTTTACATGACTGGTATTGCCAATAACAGTTTAACTTAATATTAAGAGATTATATTGTCTTGATCTATTTTTCTCCATTAATATGCAAATGTAGGCTGCAGCATCTAATTAGATCACCTAATTAATATGAGGAAATGGTTGTGGAGAGTATTAAGAGATGTTATCATGTGTCACTGAGCTCTGACATTAAAGTACCTGCACGATTTATTTATACAGTGTGTTAGTATATCAAGAACAAATGTTACAATTAAAAGATTTAAGGTTAGGATCTTAAAAAACAGGCTTCATGGCAGAATATCTGTTTCATTGAATTTCACATCTACCCAGGGAAGGTTGACTGAGCAAAGTGTTGTGCTTATCCAGCAGTTAAATGCACCCACACTTGGGAGCTGAAAAACTCCAAGGGCACCTTGATGGTAAGCAATAAGGGAGGGGAGCATTTGTCATTCACTCCCACCCCCTCCACCCCGAGTCTCCTATCCAATCCGGTCACTCAAAAACACTCTTCTGTCCTTTAGGATAGAATTTATTCAAAGAACTGGCTTTACCTTTAGCTTTCTGACTGCATCCTTTACAACTTCTGTGCCTTTTGGGGCTTCAACCTCTGTGTTTCCAAGGAACTAGAAAGAGAACAAAAGGTTGTACATATATAATATGACAGTACTACAACAAAGGCATACAATATACTGTATATAAGCAAGGAGAAGATGGAGAGGAGACGCAGGAAGCGTATGCTGTGGAATAGTCCTTTGGTCATAAAACTGCAGCAGAGCATATTTCTATCTGTATCAGATCGAGTGTCATCTGCTACTGCTAATGCATGTGTCTTATCCATGTGAAGAATGCCTGTTTGTGACACAAACACACACACCCTTCTTTTACTATATTCATGGGGTCCTGTCATTGACATTAATGCATTCTCTAGCCCCTTACCCTAACCTTAACCATCAGAACTAAATGCCTAACCTTACCCCTGACCCTAAACCTATTTCTAACCTGGACCCTAAAACCAAGTCTTAACCCTTTAACTTGTGAGGTCCAGCATTCTGGTCTCCACAAAGCTGTGAGACCCACAAGTAGGCAGGCACACACACACACACACACACACACACACACACACACACACACACACACACACACACACACACACACACACA
>JBBMJY010000007.1:19867309-19881783 GCA_037833715.1 Toxotes lorentzi | reverse complement strand
ACACACACACACACACACACACACACACACACACACACACACACACACACACACACACACACACACACACACTGCTGCAGCACTTCTGCAGATCTCCAACAGATGGAGCCATTAACCTTTGTGCCTGAACATCGTGTTTTCCATCTGGCAGAAGCAGCAGTAATTGTTCCAGTCACACATGCTGCTTCAGTGCCTCCTGAGCTTAATGTGTGGTGCCTGTTCCAAGATCAGACTTCATAAACACTTAAGGTGGGGAAAACCAAAATAACAATGTCTCCCATTGGATCAGGGACAACAGCACAGACAGACATGGATTGTCTCTATGACACAATAAGATCTGTGTGAAGCTCACCATGACTTTGCTAATGCCCATTTAACTTTGGAGCCTGCCTCACAGACTATTGCCCTCCTGCTGCAGGTGAAATGATGCTACAGTCTGTGAGTGATTTGTTGTGTCTTGCACTCGTCTGTTAGCTGTATGAAAGAAACCTCTTGTCCTCTGTTACCCACACTAACAACAGTGTATATGGCTTTTAATGAATTGAGCAATTAGTTATTATTACTTTGACAGCTTTGTTTTGTGTTTGTGACAGCAATAAAAATAGTTTGCTGATGTCTGGCAGCAATATAATAAACCCAAGAAATTCATTAAGAGAGCTTTCAAATTATGCAACTAATTAAAGCTGCGATGTTTGTTGGAAGTATCAGTCATTGTAATTCTGTGTCTACACGGAGCCTTCAACTTCTTTCTGCATTTCTAAATCCAATGAGAGGTGAAACAAGACCAAAATGGCACTTATCAATAGAGCCAGAAAACAGATTGAGGCTTTATACAAAAATGTCAGCGCTCCGCATCTGTATGACAAATGTACTCTACACACTTAAGGACATGTCTGAGAGCGCCGCTGACAGATGCCCAGAATAGAATGTAGAAGCAGTTTTTCCTGACCAGTGCATTCTGGGCTACGACTGGGGAGGTTTCACAAGGCAGACCAAGCTCTTAGGCTCATCCATCAACTGGTGCGTGCAGCTGAAAAACGAACCCACCCTGCCCCCTCATTCCCCCACGGCCAGGATTCACACTTCAGCTGTGCACTCTCAAATGCAAAAAAAATTAGACAAAAACTGCACAGAGAACACACAGATTTCAACCTTGTGACAGGTCTGAAAGGTTCACTGACATGAACAATGAAGAGCTGAAGGCTGAGTTTCACTTCATTGTCTATCTGACTCTCACTCCTCCTGATCCAAAGGTTCTCTGATTACTTCTGACAAACTTTAAGAGGGGGCAGTATCTGTGTCATGTGTATTTAAAGTGGATTCTGGATGTGATATGACTGTTGATGTCAGATCTCAGCGGCTCAGATATTAACCTCTCAACATTTTCTTTGTTCTTGCAGTCCAGAAGTCAATAGCAGGTGTTGATTAGAGAGCTCGACAGAAACCCACTGAAGCTGTGCCCCAGAAGCACCGACAGTCAAATTCATAAATACATGTCAGACCAAAGGAGTGGCAGAGCATTGAGACAGATGGGCTATAGCAGTAGATGACAGTCTCCACTGTCACCACAAGAGAAAATAAAGCTAATTAAATTCAAAGCAGGAAAATGCCACCAGGGCCGACACATTCTGTTATGTACTGCGACTTGCTGATGACAGGGTAAGGATTCAGAACAAACATGAAACTGCAGATCTGTCTTGCTTTGGTGTGGAACATGGGAATAAAGAGGCAACAGTTTTGGAGGGTTTCCTGATTACAACAGCATGTGGCCCCTTAGTGCCCATTAGGGACAATGAGAACGTTTGGCATTTTTTTTTGCCAGAAAAATCACCAAAATGATGAATTAACAATCAAAATGCTTGTCACAAATGTCAGTTACTTTTCTCAATTGACTTACATTAGTCCATACATGGACTAATCATTGCACTAGAATCAATGTAGCATCAGTGAAACACAGCAGTACATCTGGACATCTACTCTTTCAGGCAGAGCTGTAGCCAGGATCTTAGATGTACTGATGTAATGCTGAAGTCCCCCAAACCCCAGCCATCCCACAGGCCTCCCACAGGCCTCCCACAGGCCTCCCACAGGCCTCCCACAGCTCTGACTGATAGATTTTTTCATATTTAATTTACTCAGCAGTTCAATAACATTTTCAAGTTTTAATTAAAATGAAACAGTTCTTTCATGGAAATGTTTCTCAAAATCAACAGCTTAAATTAACTCAAATAACTGTGTCTGTGTTATCGCTTTTATTATTAGTTCAAAATTACATAGTTCTATCCAGGAAACATCAATGGAAACTACTGAGAAAAAACCTGAAAAAAACTTGATTTACTGTAAGGAAATTAACCAGCTATCATCAGCAGTCTTAAAAGCATTACCATTTTACTTTCCAACATTTAGGTCTAAAAAGTCTAAAAATACCAACAATGAGTAAGCTCTAACTGTCGATTGTAAAACCTCCAACTTGTCAGAAGAACACAGAGAATGTGACCCGAGTTTTTCATCAGTGGCTACAGCCCTGCTTTCTAATACTCTGAGTCATGTCACAGACCATACTTCATCTCAGGTTTAGATTCAGAAAGCCTGAAGGCAAAGATCAAAAAGAACAAAATAATGCAGGTAGTTTGGCAGCGCCATCAAATCCAAATGATTCAAGACACAGACAAATTTTATGACCTTGTTGAACCACTAGATGAAAAAATTGAAAACTTCTAGCTTTTCTTAAGGCTAAGGGAGGACTCCTCTGTTCTAACTAGCTAGGAGATTGCACAATGAATTGCCAAGCACTTTCTCAGCACTTTGGCTGTGTCATCCCCTTCAGTTTCTTCACTGATGAGGGCTGTACTCAGATCTCAGCAAATTTGGCCAGACAGGCAACTCATCAGTGAAAGCTGACAATATGCAGAGAATATGGAAGCTGAAAATATGCTTTGATTTTAGAGATGTGTCTCCTGCCAGTTCCCCCCACTGCGATTCACTGATTTCAGCTATTTGAGTGGAAGTGGTTCTGGAGTTCCTCAGGTTCATCATAACATTTCTGTAGCATGAGATAGAGGAGAAATGAAGCAGGAAACCAGTCTAACAGGGAAGTGCTCCCCAAGTGAAACAGTCCTCCTTCGAGATGTGTTTGTCGGATATTTTTAAAAAAGTGTTTTGTAACACACTGTGTTTCCAGTCAAGACTGAGTGTGCCATTTCATTCTGTTATTCTTGTGTCAGGATCAGGAGTTTTGGCTGATTTTGACAGAGGCATGAGTCACTTTAAATAAACAACCCCCCCACTGACACTCATTAAAAATAAACAAATCAAGAGGGTGAAAACACAGAGACTCTTTCAAATTAAAGTTTGACATGGAGGATTTTCCCTCGTCACAGCACCGAGGGAAAACAGCTGCTCTGCAAGATAAATAAGGGAAAATCAACTTTTCGACAGTTCATTCTTGAGGTGCGCTGGAAAGAAAATAACATCTACCACCATTAAAAATCCAAATTATCACTGCAGAGTATGTCGATTTTAAATGAGGCGACCTAGAATTTAAAAAGGATGTTGGGCTGTGCCCGTGGCTCCATTATGCGCCATCTGACAAAATTTTGTGCAGCTACAACCTGTGACAACAAATCCAGAGACAGCCAAGCTCATTTGCTGGACATTGTCACACACTGTGAGCTGCTGTCCTCCATGAAAGGCCTGGCTGTCTCAGGAGAAATGCATCATGGAACACCTGGAGTAAAAGGTATCGGTTTGATAGGCCTGACTAAAGAGAGCAAACAAACAGAACCAAACAGAGCCACAAAAGGAAGCATTCGGTCTGTGTGTCTTGCTTCTGTATTTCACTGTCTTACTCTGTTGCTTTCACTATAAAATACCCAACCACTGTTTAACATCAGAACACCCTCGGCTTTTTTTGTGTGTAATTACAAAACAGTTACAGTGCTCTAACAATGCTCTGTACAATGAAACAGTGACACTTACCTTGGCATTGTAGGCTATGTAATGCTTGGCCAGTGCATCCGGGGTGTGCATCCATGATTTATCTGAAACGATACAAACAGCTCACTCAGTCTCAATCAATAATCTCACTCAATATGGTATAGAAGAGGTACAATCACCTATGTAAGTAGTTAAATCCCACACAAGTGAACGTATGTGGAAAAACATTACACAACAAATCAAATACACAAAACTTCAACAACACAGAAAAAAAGGACCTTTACTTCCAAGAGAGAAACATTTATAAAGCAGGGAGGTTTCACTGTGAACAAGGTTTTCTTTTTCACTCACTGCTTCTCTTCTTGATACAGTTACACACATTCACACCTGAAAGTTGCCCATTACAACCACAGTCCACTATAACAGATTTGGTGGTTACTAAGCAGCTCCACAGTAACAGCTGGAGGTTAAGGACCCTGTTCAAATACTGATTCCACTTTCCCAGCCAGATTTGTTCTGCAAGTCAGGTAAGTGAACCTGTGACCTACTGGCCACAAGCCCATCTCTGTAATGGTATGCTTAACACAAAGCAAATTTTACAGGCGGTGTACAGTATTCAAAGTAATAGATGCAAACAGATGTGAATGTGCTCTAGGCAGGATGAGTTCAAGTGAAGAAGCATCCTTGCAAGTCGAGAACGTTTCAGCATTAGAGAAATATGTGTGCTTGTAACCGAGGCTCAGTGACTCCACCTCAGAGCTTATAAAGACAAGATGAAAACGGAGAGAAGCTTCGGACTGGGGGAACCGACAGAACAGGAGTTCCTAGAAGATTCTGAGATCTGTCACACAAACATTTACACAGGCACGCACATGGTTTTAGCACATATCGCTAGATAACTACAACTAATATCTGTACAGTCTGTAGTCTGTACAGAGGATGATTGTGGGTAACAGCACAGACTAGTCTCAGGTATGACAGCTGTCAAAAAACAATCCGTCTAACACAAAGTTGTCAGAGTGTAAACGGTAAAGTTGATCAAACAAACAGCTCTTGGCCATTTTTGAATTAATAATATCCAGTAACAGTGAGCATCAGTAAACTCTGCTTTGGAGTCTTTTTGAAGCTGCTTTGTCTCTTCTAAAGCAGCATTATGCTGCTGTATTTGTTTAAACAGTTAGTTTACAGAACCAAAACTAAAAATGTAGGGAGAATTTCTTATTATTCAAATCAATCCTCAGAATTTAAAAATGTTATTTCTACAAGCAGAAACACACTCAGAATAATTGCTTTGGAAAGCCACAAAAAGATCTGGCAGCAGCCAAGTATTTCCAGAGTGGTTCCAATCAACAGTAGCAATAATCTCTGTTAAAACATTTTGTGTTTTAGTACGAGTATGATTTTTGACACAGTATCACACAGTACATAGAGTTAATGACTTACTTAAAAACTGCCCTGCAGACAGTCTTTGAAGATTAAACCAACCCAAATGAGCAGTGGTTCAGAGGTCATTCAAGGTCACTGATGGCACAATCCAGAGCATGTCATTATGCCATTTCTTAATCAGCATTTTTTAATCACCCACTTTTTAAAGATCCTTTTCATTCTTCATTTCCCATTCATAAATGGCTTATCACCCTGTTAATGAATCTCATGACAAAAGATGCATGACTGTGACCTTGGGGCACTCATCTCCTGTAGGTTGATTGCGTTAATCAAGACTTTGCAAGGTGCAAACGATGTGAATCAACTTTACCATGTCCTCTGCCGAAGTCTGTAAAGACTTTGTTTACATTGATATTGTTGGTTAAGTGGCCTGATGAATTCAAAGTCTATTCTAATTAGTGTTCATTTGGATACCACACATTTACTTAATTACGATTGCTTATGTTTGCTAATCCACCGTATTATTTCCACAGAAACCAATAGGCAAACTCTTGACTTGCAAAGGAAAAGATGTTTTAATTTTGTTCAATCTGCAAAACACACAGGTACAGAAAACTAACACACAAAGATGGTGGTCTCTTTAAGTTTGCTTCTCAAACAGGGCATGGTGAACTTGGAGCCTCTCCTTTCCTTAAACTGTCCTGCCTTTAAGTTTTCTTAACAGCTGTGCAATGAGATTATCCCTGCATGCACCTTGCAACAGTCTCTGCCAACGTGCCATTAATTTGTGGTGGGACTCTTGAAGGAAAGGTGATGAGGTACCTCCTCCTTTCATGTACAGCTAAGGAGGCTAAGAAACTGTAAATTCCAAAAAAGAGTAAGGAGGAGAGTGGTGTGGACTGACACCGTGACATGGCAGGTAGGCTGACATTTTTTCAAGGTGTCAGCACATACTGTTCCGATTAAAGGATGGGGTGTGTGCAGGGGGTTTACTTCTTCTGTAGCTCTTTGCTACACAAAATGGCAACTACATGAACACACTAAAAAGTTATAAGTGCTGTCTGCGTCACCAAAAAGGAAGATTGGCTGTTGGGGTGTAGGGATGGATCGTGGCGTCTGAAGGTCACTGTGAGGTTGAGTTGTCAGGTGCTGAATGGAGACGAGGGAAAATTCAAGAGGTGACAGCCTGAAAAGTGCCAGTCCTTCACTGCCAAGCAGTAGTGTACTTTCTCTGGAGACTGCATCGCTTCTCTCTTCTTCTTGCTTTCCTGCAGAACCAGTTAGGATGTGTGAAAGCATAAAGGTCACAAGTCCTTCATGCATGTTACACTCCAGCAACTGCCGTCATTAGCAACAGCTGCCTTCACGTTTCTGTTGTAACTTCACAGGTTTTGAAAATGGGTGTTTTACAATTTTCTGAAGCCCACTGAAACAAAACAGTGAGGTTATGATCCACTACTCTTTAATATACTGTATATCCAATTACTTTAAATTTGTGCACCACAGAATTTTCCATAATTTGCTGTACAACATTATACCTCTGTTTTCTAATACTGAATTTATCCAGAAGCTTAAAATCCCAGTTTATAACAACTTAATTCAATTCAAATGATTCAAGTAAGAAGATAAATAAAGGGTATACTAATGTATCCAGTACTAATATACTACTGCTTTATTCTCCAGAAATGGCTATTTAATGTTGCATTTGCCTTGTTTAAATACCTTCTTGATTTACTGGCAAGACTGTAGACTAGTGCCTGAAACACTGCCCACAGATACCTGCTCTAATTAAACAGAGCAGACAGATATAAATGGTTAATCGTTTGGAGTGGGGAAATAAATAAAAGGAAACAATGGATGCCTGTGGCTAAAAATAAAAGCTTATTTCTGCTCCTAAACAGTGCAAATGAAAAAAAAAAAAAAAGCTTTTTGGTGGTATATGGCCTGTATCTGCCTAAACTACAGATTATACAAATGACATAACACATTTAATGCTGCAGTGAGAAGTGCATACAAACATTTCACTTAGTTTTGAATTGATTCAGGTACTGGCAATACTGCCCTCAGGACTTTCATTACTGAATTAACAACAGACTTTACAGAGAAACAAGACTAAGTCAAAACCTCATTTATTGCTGCACAGCAAATGGTCAGCGTGTGAAATTGAGCCTATAGTTGAAAACTGTTGTTGAAGTGACAACATGTTGACCAGCAGTAACTTCCAATCCATTTCCAAGCCGCTGCCCTGCTAAAATCCTGATTCTCTAACCGTGATGTCATCAGACAAAATCACCACACACAAGTTAAAGACAGTTGTGAGGTGATTTCAGATGTATTTACCTGTGAAATCATCACTCAGAGAGAAAGTTAGAAGCTCAAACCTCATGCTCACAGGGCAACAGAGGCAACTCTGTTCTACAGAAAGTAGCTAAGGTTTGTCAAAAAAGTTGATAGATTTGTTGCTCTGTGCTTTTTTGAAAGAAAGTTGCTTAAGGGGTCTGAAAACACCCCCCTGACGATGAAACAGGAACTGTTCACACCAATACAGGTTGAAAGAACAACAGCCAATGGGGAAACTCCAACACTTTGCTGGCCGATCAATAATGTAACTTCATCACTCAGTTAGTCAGTCAGTCAGTCAGCGACATACGTGCATTTATAACGCTGGCCCCACTGTTGCCACCCAGCCAAAAAACTGCATTGCGGACCTAACAAACAGAGACCGATACCCTGTTCAGAAAAAAAAAGTCTGTGGTCATTTGTGGATTCACTGATGGTTTGATATTTATCACAAACAATCTCTCCTTATCTACAGGCTAACAGCTGTATGTCGCCTTATCTTACACTTCTTTATCTCACGTTCTGCTGTGAACCCAGGCACTTGGGTGATAAAGAGCTCTCATGTCAATGAGGTATGAATCCAAGAAAAACAAGTACTCCAGTGTTCTTAAGTCCTCCACTTAGGACAATATTTCACCTAAAAAAAAAAAAAAAAGACAAGAAAAATAAGCAAAAAACCCACTTCTGTGTCTATTGTCTCATATCTGTTCCCTTAATGTGGTTGTTTATTTTGTGGCACTTACTATGTACAGATGCCATACAAATAAAAGTTACTATTATTATTACTAATGATACTACTAGTACTAATGAAAACAATATAAGTGGAATGTATCTAAAGAATTACCTTTAGGAAACACATGTTGTCCAGTGCTGTGGGCACTGCTCTTTAATATTCTCTGAGCTTAGCTCTTGCCTTTTAGAGCTTCAGTGCTGTGCTGTAAGTGCACAATTTTTCTATAGGGCCACAAGAAGTGGGCAGGCAATAGCCTAATTCACTGCAGCGCTCAATCAATGACACAATGAATTTGCTGGGTATGCACAGTTCTCCATCATGCAGAAGACGACTTCAAATGGGCTCCATGCAGTGAGGACCTAAACCACACTTCTACTGAGGCTCAGTGGGACAGTGTTACTTTGAGATAAAGCATTTTAAACTGTACCACTGCGTGGGCAGTGACATAGATGTATTGACAGTGTGTCCTTTGAGAGACTCTCACTTGAGGTTTTGTCTCCACCATATATTCTATTTAATGCTACAATGTAATTCAATACAACGACACTGCAGTCTACATGCTTTCATATCAAGCACCCACAACGTCATGTAACACAATGGGTCCATTCTGTTGTAAAGGTTTTAAAAGAGCTCACTCAATTTAAAGGAAGATGAAATGCAGCAAATATTACGGATAGGAAGAAATTCACAGCTCATTCCAGGCTAATACGGATTATACAGAGTCAAAAAAGGAAATGCTTGAGGATCGTAGGGATGGTCAGATGCCACTATAAACTACAGTTAGAGATGGCATTCACATATAGATCTACACTCTCCTTTCACATCATGGTGTCCTTTCAGCACAAGGCAATCAGACATGCATAAATTACATTTAGGAAAAGAAATAAGCCCCGTCAACTTACTTGCGCTCTGATCATATTACAAATCACTAATGAGGTCTCACGTAATAGTTTTAGGGAGCATTTCTGAGCTGAGCAGCGTTTGGTCTGGTGTTTTTATTGTCCAGTGATTCATTTAACACGGCCATGAGAAGATTAAAGCCCATGTATTCTCTACATCTAATTTTCTGTATGAGTGCTTTTTGTTGATTTCGATCATAATGATGGATAGAGGACATCTGATTAGAGGGGAAAATGCTTTAAAAGGCTGTGAATACCACAGTTCTGATGAAAAAGTGCTTAAAGCTGTGACCATGTCGGATTACCGCATCCAAGCACTTTAGCTGGTTTAATTTCACCAGATATCATGTATGATGTAGCTAGTGACAACATTTCCAAAATTAGTCACTGTTCAAGATAAAGCATAAGAAATTAACCATGAAGAATATGGCTTTTATTTTATTTCAGCAGTTGGAACACACAGTAAAGACAGATGACAATGAATGCATGTATAAGTATATGTAAACTTGAGAAAATGTTTCACCTGTATACCTCACAAGCTCTGGTTCCCACTGCTGGAGGGAAATCTGGGGTTAACCATGCACTGACCTTGTCTACAGTATAATAACAGTACATAGACCTATTGTGAAATTGCTGGCAAATAAACTTTTGTTCGACTCATGTGGGAGGTTGTCAGCTAATGAAATGTTATGCAGTTCAGATGGTATCTGGGATTGATGGGAACATTTTATCCAAAACTGAAGGAGTCATGTAGTCAAATGATTCAAACCATTGCATTTTGACGCAGGAAACATATTTAGAGTCTTCCCCCAGATGAGCAACTGCACCATGCATCCTCTTATCCTCCTCACCATAGGGTTTTCATTAAGGACACTGAGATAGCAGCTCATTTAAACACCAATTTAAACCTTATATCATTGCCTTCACTAAGCTTTTGGTATAAAAAGGATAAACATTCATCTGCATTCAGTTTGTTTTGAGTAAGAAACCTGGAATGTCAAGGTTCACTGAGCATGCATGCAAGTAGCAAAATGTACTGTGCATAAACACATGAAAGGTTTCAAATATTTTTGTATATTGTGTTTCATGCTCTCGAATAAAAAGGTCTTTTCTTGCTGGTGGGGAAAAGTTGTTATGGTAATACCTGTTGGGGACCTTTTGGCATCATTTGCTACAGACTGACTGTAACAAATGTTGCAGAAATTAAATCTAGAGAGAGGCCTAAGAGTCAGGCATCAGTCTGTGTTTAGACGTATTTGTGCATGGCGGAGGTTAGGTAACTGCTGTCCTTCTCTTAGTGAAAAGGCTTTAACACACGATTATGGCCAACGGGTGAATGAGTTCACCCTTTGCAACTCCCTGCAGCATCTTCCTGTCTGTGTAACTACCTTTTTGCAAGGGCCCTCATTATCTGCCTGCTGCCAAAGCCAACTTTAAGATGACGCCTATAATGGCAACAATAATTTACTTTTTCCAACATGCCCTCACACTATAGGCACAGGCATGAGCAAATGTAAAAGCCTAAGTAGCAGCTGAAATTCACAAAAAAAAAAAAAAAAAATCCCAGTTAAAATGAGAGGAATGGAGCTGCATTTCCATTACACACAATCAAATGTAAATGTACTGTGAGGTGAGGGGGGCGGACGTCTCACCTCCCTGATGACCATCTTTAGCTCCTAAAAAAAAAAAAAAAGGGAATTATAATAAAACATTCAATCCCGGAGGGGGAGTGGGACAGATGGTGGTAAGCACATCAAACTGTTTAGTAAACTGCAGTCCCAAATACCCCCTCCTCTGCATTTGGGCAGGGTCATGTCAAGACTGTTACACAACCCCCTTAACTGTCTAACTCTTAGGCGAAGGTATGGCAGGATGCACAGGTACCTGTTGTTAAGACTGCTGTTTCATTTTACTGGCTGTTTTGTGCTCTGCTTTGTATTAACAGTTTTCTTGGAGTTCACAGCTTTGTGGAATGAATAATTTTATGTTTTGGGTTGTTTTAATGCAGACTGTGTCAGTCAAACAGCCTTTGAAGTTGCACAGTGCAGGATTTTTATCTAAAAAATAAAATAATTCATTGGACAAAATGATAAACATATAAATCAGTCTTTTTTTTTTCTCTTTTTTTCATGGGAGCTTTCAAGTGCAAAGACTTAATCCTACAAATTAATGAACTGCATGAGGCTGAAATTGAGAGTCTCAGACATGGTTGATTCACCAAAAACTTTTTTGTACGTGATTCACAAATGAGTTTCTACATCTTGATGAACATAAAAATCAAAACAGGAACAGTGAGGGCTTCATCCAGATAAAACTCTAAATTAGCTCTAAAAAACATCATCGCATATTCAGTGCCCACTGACACTCAGATGCCAGGACACTCTGAGGGTGTTCAGCATAAACAGGCCCAGCAAGGAGTGACCAAAGTGAAAGAGATGACAGTGTTCCTCTGTCAGACCCCTGACAGAAGAAGTCTTTGGCTTGGCTATAGCAAAAGTCCATAAGCTTAATGAACACTGGTTATTTTTGCTCACCTTTTTTCCTGTTGAAGGCGCGGTTCATAGTGGAAAATGTGTGTCTCTGAGGTCCCTCCTGAGTTACTGCCAATATTCCACCTGGAAAAGCAGCAGGAAGGAGGGAGTTAAAAAATGGCTTTGACCTCAAGACTTCACTAAAAGGCAGAAAGTCTGAAAACAAACAGTCTGAAGTTTTCTTCAGGCACTGAGGCAATGTTTAGCTGTCAGAACGTGTTCAAATTAAAGTCCCAGTCCTTCTGAATTACCTTTGTTTACCCCTGGGCCACATCTTACTCATCATCTGTGGAGTCTGTACTCTCGACCTTGTAGTGTTGATAGTAAAGTACTCGCTGCCCTTACTGTTCTACAGCACAGGACATGTCTAAGGCTGCTGATTTCAATCAAAGGCAAGTAATAATGTAACACTGTTTACCAGCCAGTGGCTTTAAGCTCCAATCTTTGCAAAATAACTAGGGAAATTGTTTCTGCCCAAATGCTGTGTTCAGTCCACCAATACACTTTCTGCTACACACAACAGTAACAGAACTAGAATTCAATTCCATGAAGTTTAGTCATCACCAGAGATGCCAGTGTTGAACTTCAGTGTGATGTTACTAATCACATCCATGTTCTGACAGTAATAAAATTATCTCACGCAAAAAAAAAAACACTGTTATTCATTATTATTCCACTTGTACTGACATAGTCTGGACAAAGGAAGAGATGAATATGGTAAGTTTTTCTTCTCTCTCGAACCTACCTTTGGTGTAGGTTTGCCCTTCTGTATAAGGGCACTTGACGTGCCCTTATACAGAAATCGGTACAGTAGATTCGAACTGTGCTACATTACAGAAAACTGAGCAATTTCTTTTACAAATGCAAAATGTCCACCTCCACAGTGTCACCGAAATGTGACTCTCTCCTTTGACTGCTTTCAGGCTGTTGCATCAATTCCCCACGAGAGCTCAGCAATCTTACAGTCTGCAAGGACAAAGTGTCCAGGACTACGTAGCTGTCAGCGTGCTCAACAATCAATATTCTTTACTCTTTTACTGTGGGAAAATATGCAAGACCTGCTCCGTAACAGCTATTTCAATCTTTGCCTTTGCAAACAAATTAACTTGTGCCTGGGCAATTTAGAAAATGAAATGAATTTTTCCATCTCCGGCATTTTCCATTTATCATGGGAAGTCTGAGTCATAATACAGTTTTAGTGAATGGAAAAAAACAAAAAAACTAATCCTGAACCAAAGTGCCAACACATCCTCAAACAAACTGCTGTAATTTTAGAAAAATGGCTTTGTTTCTAAAAAAAAAAAAAACTATATTAGCTCTTTACATGAATATCCTACATCTGCTTAGTCAGATAAAAAATATTTCTTCTTTTTTTATGGCAAAAGACTGTAGGAAAAAAATTCTGCAAACTTCAGTTGATTTAGTCTTGAGATTTTAACATAATTCTTTGCAAAATTATGTAAAAACTGATGCAGCACATTGGCAGGTTTAAAGTCAAAGAAAGATCAAATCAAAGAAATTAATCATGCAT
This sequence comes from Toxotes lorentzi, assembly GCA_037833715.1. Taxonomy (NCBI): domain Eukaryota; kingdom Metazoa; phylum Chordata; class Actinopteri; family Toxotidae; genus Toxotes; species Toxotes lorentzi. The sequence goes on along the minus strand of JBBMJY010000007.1, from coordinate 19,868,427 downwards.
ACAGGTATTTATCTCAAATCATGATAGCTTAACATAGAGGCATACATGGATTAAAGGTCTTGATGGGTTTAAAGTTTTGGATCTGATATTAAACACACCTGCAAAGATTAATTTAAAAAAACAGAGGCCTGATCCTCGAGCTGTGAATTTAAAAGCACCCCGGGCTGGAGGAGTAGGAATATGAGTGGTTTGTCCTGATGTTCACACTCTTCTTCTCACATCTGAAAAACATTTTTCTCCTGCGATGACTTTCACACAGCGTGTGATCAGACCTTAGATGTACTCAACTATTACACATTTTAATGCAGTTATTAGACAGTTATTACTTATGTCAAGCAGGAACTCTAAAGTGTGGGATCATGTCAACAAGGACGACACCAAGACAGTGATGTGCAAGTCCTGCATGTAAATATGCACCTATCCTTTGATAAAAGGAATTTTTAAAAAATGAGACCACATTTTAGATGGATGGTAATGCAGACCTAATCTCAAATAAATTCTCACATTTGCTTCTCAAAAAAATTCTGGCTTGTTTCATCACCTGGCACACACAAGGAAGTTCATGACATGAAGTTTCATGTATGATGCACAAACACCAATTACGGGTTTGACATAAATGACGCCATTCAGGAAATGGCTTTTATGTAAAAAAAATAAACCAATAGCCCTCTGGGCTGAGAAGATAAAAACTGAAGTACATGAAAACAAATCGATCACTGTAACACAGGAGGTTAATGGGTCATTAGTAGGGATGCACCAAAATGAAAATTATTGGCCGAAACTGAAAACCGAAACACAGAAAGAAATTATGCTAATTATTAGTACAATTGCATTTAAGGCTATGACTGTGTACCAACCTCACTAAAATTCCAAGGCATTGCAATTGCATAAATTAATATGAATGTTTCAAAGAATAAATCAATTACAAAATTATGAAAATATTCATTTAGCACATTCCAACAATGTACAATCTAAAATAAAATTCAAAATAAAATAACTTCTGCACAGATGGAGTGGGCGTGCTCGGAGGGATTTTCCTTCTCTGTGCTGCATTCCTCTCATATTCAGCACAGCGATGGAGATGTTTGGATTTCAGCTGATAAATTAAACCCGACGTG
>JBBMJY010000007.1:19826219-19860540 GCA_037833715.1 Toxotes lorentzi | reverse complement strand
AACAGACTAACAGCTGATAATGCAGAGAAGCTGCTTTTCATTAAAAAAAACTTGCCCCTCACTTTTTCAAAATAGACGTTAGTTCTCAGTGACAGACGTTGCTGATTACATGATAATGCCTTAGTTGCTCTGCCAGTTTTATGTTGGTACAGTTGTATTTCAGGGCTATATTTAAGTGAAATATGTGGCAAGGCTGTTCGTTTAAAAACAAAATGCAGCTGAATGCTAAAATGTCAATAACAGTACTTCTATTTGAGTAAAATGTGTGGCAATGCCATATATAATGAAATGTTCAAATGTCAGTCAGCAATTTTTTACAGCCAGAGAACAAAACAATATCTGATGAAAATAAAACATGTTTTCAAGTAAATGTACGCAGTGTAATGGCATTAATAAGTACTCATATCGATACTCTGTATCTGCAAGTACTCAAATGTAAGTACTTGTACTTGAAATGTGGTATCGGTGCATCCTTACTCCTGAATAGTATTTTCTGTAGGAAGATTAATGTAAAGCTACATTAACCAACGGATCACCTGTCTGTGAGATGTGAAACAGCAGACAGACAAAGTTAGTGACTAGCTTGAGAACACAGAGGAGCATTTAGCAGTTAAAGAACCAGATATAGAAAAAAGAAACACACAAATGCTGCAAATAGCACAGACTACAGAGAAATGTTTCCAGGGACACTAAAAAGTGACAGATTGATTGATCGATAGACTGACAGGCAACATAAATAAAAATCATTTTTATTTTTTTATTTTCATTAAGACATGAAATATCTCTTCTCCAAAGAGTGTGTGAAATGATATTTAGCGTAGTGTGAATTAACCCAAATAGTTTTCCAAACTGACCAGCAGAGGTCAAATGAAAAAATGTCTGAATGTACACAAACCTTCTTTTGTATTTGTGTAGCTTTCATCTGGCAGTATTTTGTGCATTTGCAGCATTCTTTCTAAATGTTGCACCTGTGTTGTTATATTGTTGAAGATATTTTTCCTTGTCTTTTGTCTCTTTGCACGTTTTCCTAAGTTGCGCTGAGCTCTCAGGGCCACTGTGTGTGTAGCTGTAGCTCAACAGATCTAATGGGTGAGATGCAAATGCTGCTTTACCCTGTATATATAACACTTCTATCAAAAATAGTCTGTGTTATTCAAGCGTGTCAAGTAATATTGACCTCAGGTACAACAAGACAGACACTTCAGGTTTTTCTTACTGTTAAGCCTGCCAAAGCTTTGGGAAGCGTTTCAGCAGTGACCAGGTTTCTCTTGGCATTTGTTAGATACTGTTTCAGTGCAGAAGATTACAAACATGTTTTTGTTGTCACAGAAAACCAAAATGTTTTTTTATGGAATTGTGATCTACCAGATAAATTGAGGTCTTCTGAATTCTCATCATCTTTTCTTCAGATCCATCCACATTTCACATAAGTACATAGATTAGAAAGCTGGATGCACAGGTGATGGTTCAGGGCCTGTGCAGTTTAACGGTTGCTTGCCTGATTTGTTTGTAAGGAGAAATATGTTGTTACAACCAATAACTTGAGTCAAATTCTGAAATTAGCATAGAGGCTAAAGAGATCTACTCAGAACACATTCTGTAACTTTTCAAAAATCAATACTTTGTCGTTTCCTTTTCTGGGAAATCTACAACTGTAGACAACAGTGGTCATTTTAGCTGACCAAACTGATGGTTACCAACTAAACTGAGAGTGCTAAATATGAGTGACTCATTTAAGGTATATGCACCAGACAGGCCTGTGTTTTGAGATGCAAAATAATGTGAAAGGGAAAAAAAAAAACATTTTTGATTTCATCAAAAGACTGTGCATATAAAACAGATTGACTTCAGTAATTCACAGATCCAGTTATTAGTAACTGCTGGCATAAACCTATCATCACCACAAGGAAAGTCTGGTTTTGACATTTTCAACTCTACCATTAAGATAAGACTAACTATCCATGCTTCTGATGACCTGGTCTCAATTCCTAAAAGATCAGTCCACCATTTTATTTTTCACAAGCCTTGAATGACACGTTCACCTCATTGTTTATAGAGTAAATAGAGGCTTTCATAGATGAAACTTCTTTGAGGAAAATATTTCATGCTAATCACACCTTTCACTTTTACAGAATCAAACCCTTAAGGTCAATTAGTGTAATATTCTAAAGGCCAACACAGAACTGAAATCAATTACTCCTCCAAACTGCATAGATAGATACAATGTCTGTGTTCCAAATTTTGACCTTTTCTTATGGTGCCCCTTTTAAGCCGATTAGCTTAACTTTTAAACGATGGCGTCCAAAGATGCTTCATCCCTCGAGGTTTTGTTGAAATCAGAGCAGGGGTGACTCAGATTTACTTAAGATACAATGATGGATTGATGGACAGCTACATCAATCCATCATTGATGGACAGCTACATGGTCCAAATCTTACAGTATAAATAGACCACTCGCAGACAGGACACACGTGTTGTCATACAGATACAACCACACACACGTATACACATGCAAATTCATCCTCAGAGCATTTGAAAATGATGGTGAGCGAGTGAAAAAGTAGTGAATACTACATTGAGAAGCTGTATATGAAGAGTTATGAGTCACACCTGTGCCAGGAGGAAGGGGGGCGTCACCTTTGGTTTGGTTCTGTTTGCACTACACTTGCAATTTGAAGCAATAATAATTCCAAAGGTTGGCAATAGGGGGAAAAAAAAGTCATAGAAAATGATATTGCACTCAATAATTTACGCTTTACTGTGCAAGAGAGGATACAGACCATATAACCAGTTATTTCTAAACTACAAGCCGTTGGGAGGTTAATGAATTGTGCCAAATACCTCTTGATGGGATCACTGCTTTCTCTACCTGTGTAATCCAATTTAGAGGATGTTTGAGAAATGTGCCATTTTAAATTGCTATTTGAGACAGACTGTACACAGGGGGCACAGTACAAATGACATCAGGTGTCGTCAATATTAGCAAATTATCATTAAAGCTTCCTGTTATGCAGTTTCAGGACTAAAACAATCTGCAAACACTTTTTTTAACTGCTTCAAAAACTAGCAATGGACAAATTCTGATGGTCTGGAGGGAACAGAGGAGACCATTCTGCCACACTACGATGGAAAATGTGTTATTAGGCTTCTTGAGGATGGAAAGTAATGGACGGGGGAAATAAGCAGCAGTAAAAACACTTTTACTGAAACATAATTGACAGTTCACAGTAGTTCACCTGTACGGCCCACACTGAAAGTCAACAGGTGAATGACATTTGCAAGTCTTAAGAGCATATTTGATACAACATGTTGCTCTTAGACTAACATGACTTCATGACATAAACAGTTGCCTGTAGATTCAGTAGGTGACAGGTCAGTTTTAACACAGATCAGTGAAAGTATTACACTTTTGCCTTGTGTTTGTGACTGCAGCACCCTGGTATTCTCTGCAAATGACAGATCTCTTCAGAATCATCTTCAGATGCAAGTCTGAAATTTTCAAAGATGGCAGCACTTCAGTGGATCCTTCAGATGGTTTGTATGTACTCTTCTTTCCTTTGCCATTTTGGTATTTGGTAGTTCAAGTCTAGCCATATCATAAGCATGGGATTAGCATTATGGGTGGTATAGGTCATTCTGAAAAGCATTTCAGAAGGCAGAAACAACATATTTTGTTGTTTAGCTATAGAAGCTGTTAAACAAAATTATTGGAGTGAGTTTCAAAATTTTAACTACTGGAGTTTTGATTGATAGGCCAATAAGTAAAATGGCAGCTCTGGCATCTTTTCATGGTAACGTGTTATGTGTGGTAAGGATGGTGCAATCCTGTGCTTGTGCACAGCTTCCCGAAGGCTTGTCCTCACAATGATATAGCAAGATTCTCCCAGACACTAAAACCTGCGGTCCATATCTGGAAGCCCAGACTACAGCTGCATAGAGGCATTTGGGGGATTGAATAAACTGCTGTTCGTCTAGAAACAGTTTGAATACATGACTCCCCCTAAAACCACAAAATGTGGTTTTATATTTCTGTAACTGCCTGGGTCGTATAAATTAGTCAGCTTTAGAGGCGTTGGTGGGTGCACTTTTGAACATTTTTTTGGGCATAGCCAATCTAGCTGTTTCACTCTGCTTCCAGTCTTTATGCTACACTAAGCTAACCACATCCTGACTGCAGCTCTGGAAACAGCTGACCAAGCACAGCATATCTGGAAGAGCATGGCAGCTCCTCCAGCGTGTTTGGATAAAGACTGTACAGCTGTGTCAAGGGCCATCATCTACAGCCATGATGAATGGATGCTTACACTGCATCTCAGATAGCAACAAGTATGACCTCTGTCTTCACAAAGCCAGCACCAGCAAATTATTTCTTCTTTAATCTCTCTATAATACACCAATTTTAACTCTGTATGACTCTTTGAACAAAATGAGATTTCACATTGTAAACAAGCTCATTTTGGGACAAAAAAACAAATAAAAAAAAAACAAACAGAACCCAGTACTGTATAAGACAGTGGATGATAGCATGTAGCCATTACATCTGCAATTGCCTCAGGATTGCAGTTATGTTTCATACAGAATAAAAATGGCACTATAACTGATGTGACACACTCATAAATCTTAAAGAAGGATTTCAATGGCCCGTTTATGACCCAAATCGAGCTCAATAATTTACTTCTAATCTACACCCCTGTTTCTGTGTGATAAGCCATTCCCCAGCTTCAACATAAAATCTGGCCAAAGTCATTTATACACGGTCATATTTTACTGTCAGGAACTGTTCTAAATGTACTCACTACATTGGAGAGCCTGGCAAGCTCTATTCTCAAATTATACATGAAAAGATTTCCAGGCCACGTTTACTCTCACTGACATTCATAACATACAGGAGGAGCATGAGAAGAAGACAAGGCACTCAATACAAGCCAAAAAGTCCACAGAAGCTCAGATAGGACTCACAATGATGAAAGACCTGCTGCAACTGTACAAACTGGTAAGCAAGGTGCTGCTAAAGAGGCACACCACTCATGTGATGTCTGGCCCAAAAAAACAAAAAAACAAAAAAAAACTTTGATCACATTCTCTACAACACTGCCATTCTCAGTGCAAGAAAACATCAAAGCTTCAACTTTATAGCATGCCACTCTCCTTTCCTCTGCCTCTATATAACTCTCTCTACTGACTGTGCCTCGGAAATAATGCCTCAAATTGAAGAAGACACACAGTACTATCTAGTTTGGACTCTTTGCCCTGACCAAAGCTGGTGACAAAAAGTAAGGAAGCAAAGCTCTAAAAGGTTCTGTGATATGTGAATATATATTTCCTGAATAGGTGTTTTCCATTTTATCACTTCTGTACTAATCAAATGCACACAAGCTACATGTACATATGTACTATTGTGCATCCAATTCTTTATCTGTACAGCTTATCTATTCCTGTGTGTGTGTGTGTGTGTGTGTGTGTGTGTGTGTGCGTGTGCGTGTGAGTGTGTGCGTGTGTAAATATGTGTGTATTCTACCTAACCAATACCATCTCACCACATCCAAAGACTAACACTAACAAATGTACAAATGTCTCATAACCGATTAAATTAGTATTAAACTTTCAAAATATCTTAATACCATATTAAACTCACATATTAATTATGTCCTAAAACAACACAAACAGCTGAATCTGGTATGACAGCTCACAGCTGCTGGTTGTCATATTGTCATATTAACACAACATGCATGAACAGCAGTCAGAAATGCTGTCATAGCAGACGCTGGAAAGAATTGGCACCGTAAATAGAGATCCAAGAAACACTAACACATCTTAGCCCTAAACACAGTCTGACATGACTGAACCTGAGGTGCCAAAGAAAGCTACTTGGCTTACTGCATTTTGTGGACAGGGGATGGTCACTGCCCAACACTGGAAGGCATCATCTGAAGGGTGAAGCTACCTAATGCAATAATGGTGCCATTTAAACAAAGAGAGGAAAATGAAGACAGAGCTAACACATGATGCTATGTGTGAAAATGTAAGCTGCTTAGACTTTTGAACAGAATGATAAAATAAATTAGCATAGATCATGTTTATTTTGACTTCAGTATTTATCTGGAAATCTGCACATCAAAAACAGCTCACACATTTACTGATATTAATTCATATATATAATATGTGACACATCATGTGTGCAGGGGTGCACAAGGAGGGTTATAATGAAAAAGAAAAATCAAAGAAGGGGTTTTATTTGTAAGTGTCTATTTTATGCTGAAACATTTCCCTGCACTGTATGAATTTGAATGTTGCTCTTAAAAGAAGAAAGCAGAAATGTCACTGCCAAGCACTGATACATTTTCTAGGATCAGCAGAATGGCATCAAAATGTCACCTCTGTCCTGTCTATGTTGTATTACAGAGCAAAGGAACCCTGACGAGATATACACAGCTTAATAACGTGTCGGAGCTGTGTGCGTGTGAGTGCTGCCATATGCCAGTTTTGTTCCCACAATCACAGTGATATTCACTGATCTGCACAATAAGTAAATGTACAATGATGATAATGATGTCTAATGATAGCTTCTCAGACAGCTTCTGGAGATTGCAGATAAGGAGTCTTACTGTTACTGTGGACTCTTGATGTTCACGTTTCTTTGTCGGGCCTCACTCATCTAAAGGCTGATGAGAGCTCATCAGTGTTGCATCTTCTGAAGGCAAGAAGGAAGAAAAAAAAATAAAATTAAGAATGAAGCTTTTAGAGATAAAAGGAGCCCTGATAGAAGTCTAACTTCTGAAGTGATTACATTAAGCAATTTACTACTATCTATAGAGTTACTTATCCATACAGGCTATTTATAAATTTCATTTATTTTAAGAAAATGAATTTATAGATTGTGTGTTTCAGTTGTAATTGAGGCTGTCACAGACACATAATGAAAAGCTATTTACTTCATCCAAGTGAAACTGAGATTTTCTCTCTGCTGAATTATATCAAACCTCAGACTGACAAGTGAAACAAGGATAAGCCTAAACTTACAAGGCAAAGCACACCCCATGTCAATACCTTCAACACCATTAAAGAGCACACAAGTGTGTAGATCAGACAACACGAGGCACAAATAAAAGATCGTAAGCACACACAACCGGAAAAATATCATCAGAGATTATATTCAACCACAGTTATTATTTTAGTGTGTGTTTGATGACTCAGCTCTTTCTCATGGTAGCACATGAAAAATGCTTTATTCAAGTACCATAAGCTTTGCTTTATGTTCAATGCTATAAAGCATTTTTATTCATGTAGGTTATCAAATGTAAAGCACAGTGTCAGCTCTGGAGATTTGTGAGCTGTCAGTGTTTATTAATGGATTAAAGAAAGCAAACAAGCACACTGATCAATGACTCCAAAATTGAATAAATAAATAAATACATCTATGAAATGCCTCTCTGGCAAATCTGAAATCAAAAACCTTAAGACAGCCAGACCCATTCACTAGAATAATATATGTGTTTTGTCTTTATTAGAACTCCAACCGCTCAAGTTTCTTCCCACATGATTCCTGGTTTAACATTTTAGAACTGGGGAGACTCTTCAAAACCATCCCTGTATTTTGGCCTTCATGATCTCTGAGTATGTGCAAGTTCAAACTTAGTACTGTGTAAAAGTACGTACTCTTTTCACGATTTAGACGGGTTGTCTATACACTTGATAAATGAGAGCCCAAAATCCTCTATTATGTGTTTCCCTGCAGCACTGCAGAGTTATCATGAAAGTGTCTGAGGAATTTATGAGAAATGACACTCAGAGACAAATGTGAAGAGCAAAGAGTGTGCATAAATGTGGAAGGTCTTGCATTACTAAAAGCTGAGTGGTTACTGTATGCAAAATCTTTCTGATATATGCTGCTGGAGATAATCTCTGCACACACTAGTCATGAATTTTAAAATGAGCACAATGGATAACACAAGCAGTGAATCGCATTCACGGAGAGTTCGTACTATTTACTGCTTAGCTCTGCAAGTTCATGGTCATAGTACTGTTAGAAGAGCACCCACGTCAAATACATCAAAAATCTGTATCCACAGAATGAGAAAAATAACTTTTTACTACCAGCAGTGAAAAGTTGCAGTTGTCCAGTTTCAGTCTAACAACTGCAAAGGTGAGGAAAAAACGAATTTATGAAGAAATTTGTGACTGTGACAACTGTGTTTCATTCAAATAAAAAAACTGTACGTCCTTGTATTATTTAGAATGAATATCGTCTCAAAATCAAACCCTCTCGCTCCTCATGCTGTCATTTCCATCGCAGCGAAAACAAAGCTGACAGGATCAAATTTCCACCTGAGGAATAATGTAAAATGGATTTTTCTTCAGCCTTTCTCTCACTGGTAAATGTGTTCAAGTGGGTGAATTTTGGCATCCCACAGTATATACTGTATTATACTGAATAATGCAGGAGAGTAGATAAATAAAACAATCTCCCCTTAAGCAATGCATTTGTTTTTCAGAAATGTGGTTTTACTTGATAGAAATCCAAATCTTGAGAAGGAAATGGGTGTGTCAATGCCATTCATACTGTGAAGCATCATTTCATTACATAGTCAAGTTGTAAAACTTGGATTAAATTAAAAGTTCATTTGTTATGGAAAATAATAGTTTGGTCTATTTCTAGTGGGCAGTCAGTTCCCCTGTAAAACATCATAGCAACAAAAACAACCGGTTTCTGTTAAAATTTTATTACTGATCTTACTGGTTCCTGTAATAAGTGCTCATTGGAACAACATGTGAAAGGAAATTGCAGAAGTCCACGACACTATTCAGCTGAAATGGATTTCTCCTGTTCCTTGTCATTAGAGGAGAATCATCCAAAAATCATATTTAAGACGTCCTGGCAGTGAGAAGCTAAAAGTCCAGAGGACAGAGGGTGAATTACTTGTTACGGAGGAGGGAGGTCTAGCGGATTAATCCTCTTAGGCAAGTTTCGACAGCTGGGCAGAAAGTCGACTCCAAAACAAACTTGAAGAAACAAGCCTTGATATATTATTCCAAGGCAAGTCATCTTTTATGCTCAAATATTAAATATGACTCGAAAACATCAACCCAGCCCAAGGTCTCTAAAACAACAGAAAGCCCACCATCTCCCAAAAAGAACAAAATCAGAACGACAAACTCCTCAGAGCTGCAGTAGACGGATTGAAAATGTAATTAGAAAACAGATAGCTGTTACAGAAAATAGGATTATTATAGGTCTAATACCAATGTAGTAAATCCAATACAGTGCATGGCAGCTAATAAAGTAAGGTCTAGAAATATGTCCAGTGAAGTGAGTAATGAAATGAAATGAAATACTGTTAAGTCCAATCAAATACTTAGTTCTTCAAATTGCTCCAGGACAAAGTAGGAGGGGTAAGTGTCAGTGGATAGAGCAGGATGTGGTCGTGGTGGGCAGCACCGTCCATCATATACTGCCACATTAAAGAAAGTTTTATAAAGATTTTGAACTCTTTTTCTTCCCTAAGGGCTGTAAAACATGTTTCCTGATAGGAAAAAAAAAAAAAAAAACACCACCATGCAGGCAGTAGCACAGATCCAGTATATAAGATGCTGCAAGTGATAGATAAGAGAGAGGGGGCAGACTGATACTGGCTCTGGCCCCATCTTACTTCCTGAGGGGCAGAACTGTGCTTGCACTGGGCAGATGTCAGGTTTTATGTACAAAAGGTACCAGCTGGCACAATTATCCTAAAACCTGCGGCACTCTGACCTACACACAGAGACACACACAGTCAAAATGCATCGACTTTGAAACATTTGAGAAAATGGGTTGCTCAAAATAACAAGCAGAGACTTTGTGACTCTTAGGCTTTCTAAATAGCTCATCCTTCATGGTACATTAGCGCTCTCACAGCATTAAATGACAATGGGAAAAGATTATGAATGTGTGCTTTAAATAAAACCACCATGAAATATAAAGTATATCAAGCACAGCTTTAGAGCCATCTTGAAATGGAGATTTCAGCCTAATAATAATTTAATTTTAAAACTTTGACTGCTAGATCGCTGATAAACCGGGTTATGGAAAAGTCTTTTTTTTTTTTTGTAAACTGGGCCATCATTCATTTTGGTTATGAAACAATTTCATTTAGCAGTTTTATTGCTGAGATCTGGGGATGAGGAGACTACTGGATGCAGCTGTAGAACTAAGTCCAGTCGAACAAGCAATAGAAGTGGTCACAGAACCACATATCCCCAGTTTGAGATTTTTTTTTTCCCCAGTCACTGAGATTTAGAGATTTTATTAGACTTCTCATGCAACAACCACAACTTCTAAATACTAGCTGTTCTTAACCTTTCAATCATGGATAGCACAGAGGAGAAGACCTTAAAGTGCTCAGAAAAAAATGGAACTAGAAATAGGAATTCTCAGCCTGCTGATGAAGATCATGTGATGTGACTGAAAGCACAAGAACAGTACTTAATGGAGTTTGGCGTGTGTGTGTTCAGAAACTTTTTTTTTTTTTTTTTTTTTACACATACAGTAATAATCTGCACTTAAACATCAGCATGTATATCAGCCATACAGGAAATAGCAAACATGCATCTGTGCACCCAGATGTTCATGAGCTGTATTCAATTATATTGTGTTGTGGTTTAAAATGATTTCTATTGACTTTTGTTATTTGTCTCCAACCTCAGATCTCAGGAATAAACTTCTTGCGTAAATAGTTCTTCAAAACTTCAAAAATGAGATCTAGGAGGAAAGAAGAGTCACAAAGGAGGAGAAAATTGAACTGGGCATCTAATAATAATAAGGTCTGAATACATCTATTGAAAAGCTGAGAAATATATAAAAGGTGCAAACACTGTTTATGCTGCATGTCATATACTGTACCTCAGAGGAGTAGAGAGTCAGCCAGCAACACTCACACACACACACACACACACACCTCACGCAAATGTTTTGATGCAGCAAAAACCTACTGCATCTCTCCTGCTGTACTTTAGAAGAAAGGCAGCTTACAGCAGCTTTAATGTACAACTTGACCCAGTTAAAACACTAACTGATATTCCACGTCAACCTCAGTCAAGCAAGGTTGAACTGTAATTCCATCTAAGCAGAGCCGAATTAATCAGGTTCTCACTCCAGAGTGCACACAGCAAGACCATAGGCTGACACGTAAACGCAACAAGGGGATTTGTATTATTGGTAAAACATTACCATGTGCACCTACTCAATTTGAAATAAATACAGAAGCACTCCACATCTCTGACTCTGGTGAGCCAGGCTGACATGCACGATAAACATGTTTTTTATTTTTTATTTTTTTTATATGCAAGTGAATTCTACTGTTGTCTCATGTGGTTTCAGGGTTTTTGAAAGACAACAAATACCTCCGGCTGAGCATTACACTCAAAGCTGAAGAGAGCTTTTCTCCTCTTGTCACAGTGTTGACATTTACTCAAGCAGCTACCTGAGCCCGTCAAACCAACAGACAACGCAGCAAAAATACCTAAGCTGGAGGCAGTTATGAAAAATGTTTTTCAAAGCCTTGATGGGGCTCATATGGGGCAAACATGGTCATTTACAGTTGGGACAAAGAACAACAACAATTCCCCCATGATTGAAATTCCATCATCAGATCTGTCAAACCTCCCAGTGGATGTGCATATTAAAATCTTGGAGATGTCTGAACTTCTTCCAGTTCTCAAATACATCCCAGAATGACTGGTCACCTCTGACTCAATGACTGTCCTTTTCTTTCTCCGGTTCAAATTGGTCTCGTGGTGTGCTCATTGACAGCGGTTTACATCGTCGGAAAAACAATAACGGTTTATATCAACCGCAAATTACAGAAACTGATACATGAGTCACTGCTGATTGGTTGGGGTATAAGAAGCTCCCCTGCCATATTGTAAACAGCTGACATGAACACAATGTCAGACTGAAAGGTTAAGTGAAAATGAAACAGCAAGTCAGTCTGATTATCAGGCAAATAACATCTATCCAACTGCCCATAATGTGCTTGTCCGTGTGGATACTAACAACTGCACGCTCAGGCGATCAGTCGAGCCCCAGCAAGATTCAGAAACTGGCTCACACACTTCTGAGCCTGGAAAACGTCTTTAATTTATCTTGCCCAGTTCCTCCTCAGAGTACCGGCTGGGAGAATTTTAGACCCTCTTTTCAGTAGATGCAGAAAAAACATGAACATGCATTCGCCTCTGGTAGTTTGATTACTATAATGCCTCCATTGCTCTTCCTAAAGAGACTGGGTGATGAGTTTATTCAGAATCCCAGGGCCAGAGTTTTAACAGGAAGGAAAATTTTCCATCTGAGAACAACAAACTGGTCTCAGATCAGTGCATCAGCTGCCAGGTAATCTTAGATTCAATTATAGAACTGGACTTATTGTCCAAAAAGCCCTGCATTGCTCCACACTCACTGACAGACCTCTGAGAAATGAGTCAGGCCTCTCACAGGACTCCTTGAGTGTTCAGAGGGTTGTGTCAAAGCTCTGTGATGCTGCTGCTAGTTATTATGGTCTTAGTTGTTGGTATACTCTACTAGATTTCTTTGCTTTGCTGTGAAATTGGATTTCCCATGAAACAAAATGGACTATATAAGTAAAGTTTTGCTTGCCTGCCTTTGGTCATGGTCACATACAAAAGAAAATGGTACATTTAGCCTGCTGTCCGACCCTGTCTTTCTTTAAGTCAAAATCTCTCTGTGTTTCCCCACATGTCTCCTGGGGCCCAGATGCCAATCCAGCAACACACGGGTTCCACTCCAGTCATCCATGTTTCCTGACTGTGCAGCCAGCACCATGAAAACCCTCTCATTTCAACTCTCAAACATTCCTTTGCAGCACTCCTCTGCAACTCCCAACCTCTCAGATGTGTTTTAAACTACTTTCACCTAATTATTTTAGGTTTGTTTTTTTTCATGGAAAAAATAACAGAAGTGTTTCTGTTATTTAACCTACTCTCACTGAGATAAATGGGGCACACACAGAATAACAGAAACACCTGCCTGTGTAACACAGTTCAACAGAACCACAAACTGCAGCCTCCAAAATGACCATGAAGTTGAATCAACACGTCTCTGAAATGGTTTCAACACAAACTGAATTATAACCTTCATGAAGGGAGGGTTTATTGGAGGGCTGTTGTATTACACTGACTTAGTTGGCAGTCTATAAAAATGAGTGGAAAAAAAAAAGTAATAATAATAACACCCTCACTTTATTCACTCATCAGAACTTGCATTTACATTTAATGGCTCTTTTTGAGGTTAAATAACAGCAGTGCTTTTTACTCGGAATGTGTCTGAATCTATTCCTGGGGAAAGTGACCTTTTCAAACTGGTGACCTTTGAAAGCATCACAGCAGCTGTAGTGTGTTGACAGCTGACTTCACTTCTGATTTTGAGTTTGACAGGAATGTGGTAGATGAGAGGTCTAAGCCACTGTGATGGGGAATCATCAGTTTTCATTAGCTTTATTGTTGCCTCTGGAAGTGAGTGCAGGACATTTTAAAGTGTCCCACGATGAAGACAGCTGACAACAGGACACTTTAGGCTGAGCAACTCTTGTAGTGCAAAAAACAAGGGTGACTGAAGTGATTGGAAACTCAGAAGTGGGACGAAAGAAGATTTCTTTTGGGAAACCATTTAGTGAAAAGATGAGACGCTGTTAGGAAGAAGGACTGGGTGATATTTTTAGAGCCAGTTTTATTTTTAAAGTCACCCCTGAACAAGATTGTTTGTCCTTGCAGTGGACCTCTTGTTAAATCGTTATACTGAGCAATAAACAGTAAATCGTTGAATGTAACTCTGAGTTACACATATTCATTAAGAAACCTTTAGGCATTTGTGAGCTAAAAAATAGAGCATCAGATTAAAATATGCCCAGTTTCACATTTCTTGCAAATACAAAATGCATACAAAGTTATTAAAAATATAAAAATAGGTCAATAACATATGTAAGTCTTCCATTGTCTCATTTTATCTGGGGGGCATTTAAGGCTACATCATTGTCATTTGCATTATTGCTTGTGCAACAGAGTGCTGTGTTGGAAATATGTGACTTTCTGCTTTTACTTTTTTCCTTGGCTATGCACTCGTGATATTCTATGACATGGCTGTGATCCATGTGATCGGGCAATTATTTTTAGACATTTCGCTTCACTCTGTGCTGTATCGCAGTGTGGAACTGACCATCTTTTTTTTTCTGTAACTCTTCCTCATCTGTACCCCCAGCTGCAATTTCTCCAGCATCTGAGTCATCTTCTCTAATCACGCTGGACTCAAATGTACTGTAATGGTTAACTAGGCACAACTGCTGGGTGGAACAATGCCGACTCAACTTCACTTTGAATGACCACACACAAAGGACACAAGCACACTCTGACTGACAGGGATAGTAGTTTGCTCTTTGGGTTAGAAGTGACTCACTGCTTTATGTTCCAGTAAAGGGGTGAGCTACAAATGTCAAACCTTACTGAAGGAATTTACTGAACATATTCACATAATTTAAATTACATGGGTGAGATCTTCATGTCAATGGTTCCAGTTCCATTTCTACACGCTAGACTCATGAAATGAACTTCACTGGGGTGGATTCCACTCACACAAAGAAAGACAGATCTCATGCCAGCTTTAAAGTTCAATGTATGTATGGGCCAGTGGCCAAAACAATCTCCCAAGGGGCTATCCTTCTCTGTCAGTGTTCAGAGCAGCTGTGACAGGAAATAGCCTTGAGGGTAACTAAGCAAGCGAAACACATCTTCAGACTCCCGGCTCATCTTGATTTAGTGGTTCAACATAGAGGTCAGGATTCCTCGGTTCTTACACTGAGCTCAGACTCCCTGTGGGGCTGAATGAGAGCATGAAACCCAAATGAAAATTAGTTTTCCAATGCTGAGTGAGTTATTAAGCTCCCACTTGGAAACGAATTGTTCTAGCACATATGTAAACTACATTACCATAACTAATTCATCATGGTGTTCAGTATTTACTACGCTTCTGATAATCTTGCTACAGTATGTGCAGAACTGAGTGACTAACAATATAGCTGGGATCAGAAAACAGGAAACTCTTGCAAAAAGTGTAACCTCGCCGCTGGGATTTTTAGGTAAGCACCCATTTAAATATGCTTATCACAGTCATCACAGCACACCCACCAGCAAATGCTGTAACATATTTCTTTATATTAATAGAACTACAATCTCTTCACTTCTCTCATGAGTAAATCTCCATTTCAAGTCAGCAAGATTTGTTATTGTCACATTGGCGTTGGGTGTGTGGTAGATACAGATGTTACAGACAGTGGTGGAGGAAGTACTGAAGCTTAGTACTTAAGTAAAAGTACAAATTTACTCAAGTGAAAGTGGAAGTACTACATCAAGAATCTTACGTAAGTATTTTATTTTAAAGTAAAAGTACTCACGCAATGGGTTGTCTCAGTGTCGGGGCTGTGCCTTTTTTTAAAATTACTTTATTGATCCCTCCTGGGGAAATTACTCTCTGCATTTTACCCACACCAAGTGAACGAAACACACACACAAGCATGCACATGCACTGGAGACGCTGGGGCAGGGGGATCTGGTGAATCGGTGCCTTGCTCAGGGGCACCACTGCCATGGTCGCAGAGGCAGGAGAGGCGCGTCTCCTTCAACACCACCGTATTCGTTTTTTTGCGCTTGGTCGAGGGATCGAACCCACGACCCTTCGATCTCAGGCCGGTCCAAAGCCGCACTCTTAACGTACTGCACCACTGTCTTTTTGACAAAAAAACGTAGATATACTGATTTATGCCTCTGCCTGTGTCACTGCTCACAAGCAACTATACAGTACCTGCTTAAATACAGCCAAAGATGGCTGTCTAATTCTGAGCTGGAGGGCTCAGGCTCACGCTTAGCCAATGTTGGCTCTGGGTCCATGTTGATGTTGCATGTCGTTTCTTTTCGCCGGAATCAGGCAAAGGTCCACTAGCTCGTGCTGCTACCAAATGCGTGCTCTGCCATCATTGGAGGTAATAGAGCCACCTGATTGGTTGGCAATGGCAACGCCTCAACACAGTCTATTTTTTTCATGCAAGATTTTGAGGAAATTATGTTCATAACATGTAACGAGTAACAGCATAAATTGTAGAAATGTAGTGGAGTAGAAAGTACAGATAATTGCTGCAAAATGTAATGGAGTAAAATCAAAAGTATGCATTATTATTTTTACTTAAGTAAAGTACAGATACTTAAAAAAATACTTAAGTACAGTAACAAAGTACAAACACTTTGTTACATTCCACCACTGGTTACCAATAACTGAATGTGTTTCTGAGATAAAAGGTTTGTGTTTGATCAAAATTTAACTTCAAACTATCTGCTTAAAAAAAGATGACCTATTACAGTTTGAACTAGTTTACAGCAGCAACAAACAAACAGTGCTGCTCTCTGACCCTTTGACTGCTACAATCCATATTCATCCAGTCATTAAGAGGTGAAGATGGATCGCCCTTGAGAAATAAAAAAAAAAGAAAAAAGCACAAATAACAGTGGCACTTTTCCACAAGCCTGCTGAATCAATGTAAAGCTCTCCTCTAAGGTTCAGGTCAATACACTCTAAACCTGGTCATTACCAAACTGAATGAGCTCCAGATTTGCCCTCTCAGGGTTCCTGCAGAAAGACAAGATTTTGTATCTTATCTTTCTTGGATCCACCCCACTTTTAATCTGAATACATCACAAATGACCCTAACTCTATACCCCAGGGAACATGGCCTTGATTTGTCTGAATGTATGGGACATAATAGCGGTATACTTCACAGGCTTCAATATCCCATACTGGGTAAGTAAGGTCGAGCTCTGTTTTGGAGAACTTTATCGTTCTTTCTCCAAACAAACAAAACAAAAGGGAAAAATAGAAAAAAAAATCAGACATAATCTTCAAATTATGTGGGCGCCTGTGGCTCAGGTCCACTGATCTCAGGATTGGCCGTCCGATGACTCCTCCTGTCCGTGTGCTGAAGAGTCCTTGGGCAAGTCACTGAACCCTGAGTTGCCTCACTGATACGTCACTTTCGATAAAAGTATTCGTCAAATGATTAAATGCAAATAATCTTGGGCTCTGGGAAATTGTGATATGCACTTTTCACTATTTCTTAAAAATGTATATAATAATTTATTAATAGATTAATAGAGAAAACAATCAGCAGAATTAACTGATAATGAAAAAACTGTCAGTTGCAGCTCTGCATTTTGTGGGTTCAAACGGTGAAACAGATAAACAACCCAAAACAAAACAGGTAACGGGCCTGGAAACTCACCACCACTCAGGAGAATTTATTTTGTCTTTAGGACTATGAACACAAATCCAGCTGTCTTGGACTTAGTACTTTAGAGAGAGAATGTTTAAATATTTCCACCAAGTTTTTGGAAGACCATAACAATCAGTCATCATTAGAGGGCCGATGTTCCCCTTCAAATACTACCATGCGAGTGATTTTCATCAATATTTAATTGCTTGAAATGTTTTCTGACAAAGTAAGTCAGCAGCTTATTAATGAAAATGGATTTCCAAACCCGGACTGTAGAGGAGCTTTCATTAAACACAGTACACTGTTGGAAAACAAGCCTGCTTCTGTGCATGATTTTGTCAAAATGTGTTAAACCATAAAACTAAAACTGAATTTAATCTTTAAGTTACAAAATATGTTTCAATCAGTCAATCAGAAAAAAGAAAATACATGAAAAATCATGCATCAAAAAATCATGTTTATTAATTAAAAAAAAAATCTACAGCTAATGTTACAAAAGGTTTTATGAATCGGGGCAGGGTGGAGCCAATTTAGATACCCAGAATCACTTCAAGTCATTGTCATAAGCAACAAACCAAAGTAATAAACACAACAAAGCCATCTGTGCACTCAAACACAACATAAGGCCTGCCAGGATCACAGTGGGTATTTTGAGGCAGCTTTATCAAAAGACCTCTGCTTCCCAGCACCTCATCATTTACCTAAGTAAAGAAATGGTTTTGGGTCACAAACAGATGAAATTTGGATATTTCTGATCGTCTCTGTCTGCACTTTATGAATGACAGAGTAAACTAGAGGCCAGAGAAAGTTCACTTTTTATTTCACATTAGATTGAAAAACCTAGAGAAAACAAAGTTTGGGATATTTTTAGTTTGAGGTATTGATTTGGAAAAAGTAGAAATACACATATATTTCTTGTTTGTTTTACATTTTTTATGTAATGTGTACATTATTCTTTATGTCAAGTGCAGTGACTACTGGATATGCCTGGAGTCAACTATAATGAGTACAGGTGCATTTCGAACAGTGACAGTGGCGTTAGAAATGAGAAGAGCAGCTCATTTATTCATAGGCTAGAAGGGGGAAGCCTGGGCTGAGCTTGTTGGATAGGCCGTGTGGTGGATGGGCACACAGAAAAAGTGATTAGCATCCATCTTAGCATCCATCACTGTCTGTTCCTCTCAGACAGGGAGAGGGCTGTGACAGATGAAGGGGACACAATCAGGGGTGAAACAGCAAAGCATGGCAGAAGAAAGAAGCCTGGGAGGGAAGAAGATGAGCCGGGTCCACTGAAACGAATGACAAGGTTGGGACATCAGCTTTTAAAGGTCGAGATAAGGATGGAAAAAAATGTGCTTTGTGAGGATGACAGAAGTCTGAATACCCATTGTTTGTGTGTGGGAAAGCTCGTGATGGTGCATTAGTAAAATCTGTAAACTGTACACTACAGGTAGAATATTAATACAGGTGTATTATGAGGAACTGTCAGTGAAGACAAATATCAGTCTGTAGGGCATTCCCTCATCTGCACAGGCTGCAATCCATCTTAAACTGACAGATGAACAACAGCATGGTCAGCAGAGTTATCAAAAATATGCCAATGCAAATGAGGGGTATTTGCACTTAGAGCAGGGCTGCAGGGCATGACCGTTTCCTCACATTATGCCCCCCCCCCCCCGAATCCCCAAGGAGTGGCACTCCTTTGGTCACACTGGTGTGACTAAAAACCACAGCTAAGTGTCTGAAAGTGTCTGACTTCTAATTTTATTCTAATTTTCCTCATGACAAGGGAAGTTGGAAAGTGGTGTTTTGAGTTTCTAAAGTGATTAAAGAATGGGATGTTTCTGGTAAGTGACAGTCCATTATAAGAAGACAAAGCTGCAAGAGCTCCATTTGTTAGTCCTGGCATTTTTAGAATTCCCTGAAACCTACTACTTTGCCAGTAATTGAAAATTCAAAGTCCAAATAACAGTAAATCAATGTCACTTACAGTAAGTTTAGTTTATGTTGTTTTTGGCCAAAATATTCCTGGCATATGGTGTCATCTTAATAACTATGAGATGAAAAGCGTATCATATGGAGAGATCATAGAGATGGGCAATATAAGACAATGGTTCAAATTTGGGGATGGGAGTGTAGACACACAGTGTTACAATCATTTGTACAGAAACTGTGTGAAAACATTTTGTTAAGGGAGCTAACGAGCACTCAAAGACCTGCCTATTTTACCACAGTCAGTGAGTGAGTGAAGTCAGCTGCTTGTAGGATGCTTTTTGTAAAGTTACAGAAACTGTAAGTCACCCTATTCTAATGTTGCAAAGATGCGGTGGGAGATTAAAGACACTTCAGTTACTTTGAGGCATACTAATGCCTTATGTTTGCCAGTTAGTGACCTGGGAAAAACAGTATTAAGATGCAGATCACAAGCACCTGAGTGATGAATGTGTTTGTGTCTATATATTGCTTGTTCTTTTTTTTGTGATGCCAAGTTGACAATGCCTGATGAAGATGTTTGTTAGGTGGAAATGCTGCTGTGTTTAATTAAATTTTCTGGGAGCTCTCAGTACTGTGTGCAGATCTTTTGTCTGACTTTTTCCTTCAGTTTGTGACCTGACCATGTTATGACTGGATACTCAATTTGTTATGTGCTTGTGGTTCATTCTTTTTCTCATCAGTAGATCTTTATCTTTTTTCCTTTTTAAAAATACTAAACATTATTACTGATAGTTTTCAATACTTCAATACACCTTACATACAGTTATGAGATTATTATTATGTAGATAATACAGTTCTGTCCAGCACACCTGCAGAGCTGCCAGCCTACACTAACAGTTACATGAGTCTCATGTTTTAAAGTTAAGACTCACATTGTAATGCCCTTGTTCATTATCTGTGATGTAAAAATATCAGATGGTCCTGGCGCACACTGGAGCATCTCTGCTGTGTGGCTACAGAGAGTGATGACAAGTGAAAAGTTCATCACACTGAATAGTGGAGGTGGCTGTGACAGCTTCAAACAGACGCAAACAGACACAAGTCACGCCAAACTCTGTTTCCATAACCTTTCTCTCTAAATGCTAAGAGTGTGGCTTTGGACTTTGGACCGCCCGGAGATCAGAGGGTCGCCAGTTCAATTCCTCAACCAAGCACAATGGATACGCACAACGAATGGGTGGTGGTGAAGGAGACCATTTTGTTACCTGTCATCTAAACTGTATTTCTGTTATTTGCCTCTGTTTACACACTATGCTTACATTGGGCTTATGTAACACAGAACTGTGAGGAGGTCAGTCTTTGATCTGAGCAGGGTCCAAGGAAGAGATAGTTACAGCTGATGCACAGTCGCTTGACTTTGAGTACTGATGGAGAGATGGAGACAGAACAGGTTCAGAGTATAACAGGAGAGGAATGATATCTTGAGTCATGGGTCTGAGGAAGGCACTACATATAATTCTGCAACAATTTCATTTCATAATTCTTCCTGGGGAGTGATCTTAGAGTCTCCGTGGCAGTGGGCCACAGCGACTCTACCATATCCAACCAAGCCTGCATCAACAGACTCTGAGGAGCCTCCCTCTGTGTCTGTATCTCAGCTCCTGCACAAAGAGCTAACCTGGACTGCTGCTAGTGCTGCAATTACACACCACATTTCCTCACTGGGCTCATTTTTGGCCTTCCTGCCTGACATGCTTTCCAAGCAACCACCAACCACATTGGTGAGCTGGATAAAGCAAAGAAACAACTACCAGGAGACTGAAAGGAATCTCCACTTCAGCCTTCTCAGAAAATTTCACAGGGTGCATTGTTTTGGTGATCTGAGGGGAATTCAAATAGCTCTGCATTACTGACACATACTGCCATAAAAAATAAACTGTCCAATATTCCAAAAAAACTAAAAGACTAAAATGATTGATGACAGTGTAGTTGTCATTTAGTTTCCCTGAACAAATCCCATATTAGTTTGTTTGATAAATAAAAATGTTTCTTTTCATTCCTATTAAGTTATGCAATTATTTTAACTGCCTTTGTGATTAGAGTTAAATTGCCACTAACAGCAATGAGAGCTCATACTGGTTTATTTTGTTACAGGGACTACACTCTTACCATCATTTTCATATTGTTTTTGATTGTACCTATATGTAACAATACGCTACACTGTAGTATTGTTGAGTTTGAAGTACACGGCTATAAAATACAATGTGGACGTCTACAAATGCAGAACATCAGAAATGTCCAGAACACAACTTTGTGTCCAAGTGTCTGGAAATCAATATTTTTCTATTAACAATGGATCTAATGACTGTAATGGTAAAGGTGTTGCTCGGAGCAACAAACGCACATAGGACTATCAATCAACTCTGCACTTCCCCTCAGCTCTACAGAGCTTAGAAAAGTCTTTCAGCTCATTGTTTAAGTTTTATTGTCCACAGCTTTGCTGTCCTGGCTCACTCTGACTGCTCTCATTAGCATTGTTTTCAGCAGCACAAGGCAGCTGTAAAAACCCATTGTACACTACCAATCAGCAGACACACAGTTAGCAACTAGCCTGTGAATATAGTTAATAATTTAGCAGCTAAACACCCAGGTAGTCCCCTCGGTGAAGACCAAAACAGAGCAAAAAATTGGGGTGAACTTTGGACCTACTTGTGTCAGGTAAATGTAAACAAATCTCCATATGATTGCTTTGCAAACTGCAAAAAAAAAAAAAAGGTTGCGCTTGTTTTACAGTCCTTTCTGTTTTGCAGAAGTTGCCTCTCCTTCTCTCTTGTCCCCTTGTGTCAACTGACTGTGGGACTGCAGATTGATCAGGGCCAGATTCAGACTGCTGCACTGCCCTTAAAACTGTTGTGGCTGGTGTGTGATGAAGGTGGCCTTGTCTTTGCATCAGCTCTCTCCATATAACACAGACGCTATAGGTCACATTCCTTGCCACACCGTTGTAACCCCTCCTCGTTTGTCATTTCAATGGCAATTTTTTCATTGTCTGGAAGGAAGAAGAGTTGGAAAGTTGATAAAATGTCAGAATGTCAGATGCATGGGAAGTAGCCTGTCTTGCAGGTCTTGGAGTCATCTGGATAACATTTCCTGCTGCCATTCTGTCTGTAGACTGATACGCTACTGAAGACCAACAGATTTTGTCATCCTTGGACATAACTGTCTCCCTTGCTGCCTGCTGCTCTTCCTCAGAGTCTTCATTTGAATCATCGTCATCTGAGGAGTAGTGATCATGGTTTTCCTTCACGCTGTCCTCTTCTGACTCACTGTCTCCTTGCTCTTCTTGGAATAGAACTGATCAGTAGCCTCCCAGACTCCTGACTCCACCACTCTAATCACACTTCACCACCAGTGAAATAGCAGCTAAGGCCCTCTTTATATGCCCTCCCAACATCAGTATGGAAGGCTAAAACATACATTTCACAGAACTGTGTCAGTGTGTACCATCAATTCTGCTTCTGTACATGTTGCTGAATGATGTTCATAATTTACAACAACATTTAGGTCTCAGTCTACTGTCATCTCATCAAAGTTGACAGGATCTAAACTGTCGCAGTAACATAAAGTGCGAGCTTGGAGTTAAGATTTCAAAATGTTGACATTCACAAAGAACACATTATAAGAAGTAACTGGCTGAATTTCTGCAGGACATTTGATGACCGTGTTGTGTGTTGAAATCACCTCACTTCTTTGTTTGTTTGTGTTTTTTGTCTTTGAGCATATTCCAGATTATGCAAAGTAGCTGAGAAAAATAGAGTCTGACCACAGTGGATTTAATCAAAACTACCAGGTAGATGGACGGTTTTTATTATTCTTCTTCTAATTGTGTTTATAGAATATGTGCAATTGACAGGACTGAAGAGGAAAAAAGAAGTATACTCCAACACACAATGAGTTCTGCTTTTGTTTTGTTATGTTCAGAGAACTGGTTATTTCACTGCACCCAAGGGAAAACCTCATCTAATTCTGATACCGTAAAATTATTATTTGCATTCTAGTGGTGTCATCACTTTTTTTTTTATTTACAATAATATTGGAAAGTGACTTAAATGATCCAGCCAACTATATGTCAGAGTGATAAAGAAGGCTGGCGTTGTAGTGAACTTGAAGCACAAACAGTAATAGAACAACACTGAAATCCTGACTGTGTTTCCACAGGGAGGTGGAACTGTAATGAGCCCAAATAAATCTAATTAGTTTTAATGTGAATGATTTTTATAGAGGAAGCTTCCAGGCTGATAGTGTAGGAGAAAATAAATAATGTACCTGAGAAGTATAAGTATTTACTCCAGACTGCAGCCCTGGCAAAACATCTACAACACATAAATATCCATTCAGGCCTGCGAGGATGAGATATGCAGTCTACTCAGAGAGTGAACAGAGAAATCAGCCTCCCTACTAAAGTGTTAAACAATACCAATAAAACACACATAACTCCTGCCAATTCATTACCAGAAGGAGGATAATGCAGTCATGTTGTCCCATCCGGATAAAAAAAATGCCAGCTGCAAAGCACTGAGGCCTGCCCCTTGAAATTAATGGTACTCATCAAGAAATAAAAGAGCCATAAAAGGCAGTCTGTTTCTGCTCACAACGGGATGACTTCTCGAATTAACCGAGGACACCTTGGAAAGGCGCGTGCCACGGATTTCTTTGGAGGTGTTGGATCAAGATGACATGCGTTAGAAAGCCTTAGCCAAATTGGAACACCAGTGGGGACAGTGTTAGTCTGTCTCCCTGTCTGATTTGCTCAAAGCCATCAGCTCTAAAAGCCATTTGCCAGCCACATAAATGCTGAAAAGAATCTGTGATGGTGTGATGAAATGCAGATATCCAAA
Organism: Toxotes lorentzi; assembly: GCA_037833715.1. NCBI lineage: Eukaryota > Metazoa > Chordata > Actinopteri > Toxotidae > Toxotes > Toxotes lorentzi. The sequence goes on along the minus strand of JBBMJY010000007.1, from coordinate 19,836,410 downwards.
GCCTTTATGGGCAGTGCATAGTGCCTTTCAGAAACGTGAACAGACAAGATATACAGGGCAGTATGTGGAGGGGCCAACTTTCTGTATGGTTAGGATAATGAGGTCATTTGCACAAGTTATCCTCCACAAAACAGAAATGTCACTGTGTAATATTTTCACAAAATGCATTATGTGTTTGTCACATACATCTCATCATGAACCTGTGGTTCACTGTGGCTGCATCTTCTTTTGCATTCCTATTTCAATGCAACATTGGTCCACTGACGTACACATACTGCATTTTGATTTAGATTACTTACATTAATCAGGCGCTTGCATTTGGTCACTAACTCTTGTGATAAAAGCTGCCCTGACACCATTGTAGACGCACAAAGCTGTAAGTCTTCCAGAAATATGACTTTCTTTATGCATTTCTTTTCAATACAGCCCAACTGATACTGGATTTTCTATGATTTGAAATACTGACAATGATATTTGAACAAATCATCACTGATAACATATTAGCAGCTGTTCCACTGTTATGATAAATATTTAAAGAAACATTTTGGATAAAGATCTCTTGCATTTGTTTGTATGGCTATACTTAAATTTTGCTACCAAGATATTTACTGATCGGGTTGTTTTACAGTTGAAATATAAACTTGTCAGAGCTGATGGACAGACCATGTAATGATTGCACAGTTTCTAGAAACATATCTTCACATCCATGTACTACAAATTCTTCTTACTTATAAGTGAACATACTGTCACGTCTCAGTGGATGTCTCATGGTTGGCCTTCAGATATTTTGTGCAGCCGTTCAGTTTTAATTGTTTTTACTGACTTACTTGGAAGTGCATTATAGTTTAGCAGTAATTTTTTTTCATTGAATGAACAACGTGAAAGAGTGAAGTGAGGCTTTCATGTCTGAATGGATAACTTATTCTGCACTACAGTATGGATAAGCCATGAGTCAAATAAGCTGCCACAGGGTTATGATCATGCGCAGGTGTGTAGGAAAACAAATTTACTGCTAAGCGAACAATATGCACCACCCTGTGGATGTGGAAATATTTTCAACCACCATCAGGGAGATAAAGCAGAGTTTAACAGCTTTGACTTCCACAGCAAATTAAAGGTCACCTCCTGTAACTATGTCTAAGGGTTCGCTGTCGTGATAAGGACAAAGGTGTGAGGAACAATGCAAAATGTAATTTAGCATTCAGTCCACATGTCTGATGTGCCTATTTATAGTTACTATCACTAGCAAATAGCTATGAGTGCTAATTGTGAGAAGCCATGTTTCTCATTCCATTAACTTATCACTTACAAAGGCAGAACTACATTCATCAGAAAATTACATTGCTGAGAGACTTTCATTAATCAAAATGTATAACCTTATCCAACTGTGACAAGCAATCCTCACTGACATCCATCTGTGACCCAGCTTTCAATATCACAAACACACGCATGTGACATAGGTGAACTCTGACACGCATTCTTAAAAGGAAATAGTTCAGCATCTGAATCTCTGTGACTAATTTCAGTTTTTCCATGGATTTTGGCTCTATAAATGCCATACACTGGATTCAGACAAGCAAGGCAAGAAAGTATCAGAGAGAGAGACAGAAAAATGACACAGCATGCAGCACTGCTCGCAGAGCCATAGATGTAGCACACCACATTAAATCAAATCAGTGGCTGTGATTTGCCACAAATCAGAGGAAAGTCTAAGTCACATTCTGAAAGCAATAATGTCATGAGGCTGATGGGAGCCTGCTCCTCAACTGCTCTGCTCATTTTCCTCCGTCACCAGCTTCCTTTGTCTCAGCTGTGATTTACTTACAAGATCAATCCGACCTGTTCCACAGACAGTCAATGGGAAACAGATGGTTATGAACACAAAAGTGTCTTCTGTGCTCACGCACCTTTTTTTGTCTGTCTTAGCAAACACCATTTATAGGGCTGGAGATTATACATTAAGATATTACAATAAATACAAACAAATACTGTGTTTGGAGTAGGGCTGACCGATTTATCGTTTTCTGATCGAAATTGTGATTTCAGACAACGCGATCATGTGATCGCCAAAGCTGCGTTTTTTTGCGGTGCTCCTGACTGACCCAGGATCTGCTGTGTCACCTATTTTACACATACATGCCGTCTCCCTACCTGTCAAGCTGACCAGTCAGATGCTGCTCGTGGACAGGTGACGCTAACCAATCAGTATAACCTGCTCCACCTGCTCCTCCAGTTGTGAAAAGGCTTCAGATGGACCAGAAGAGGAGTGACGGGATTTAATCCCCAAGAAAAACAGCACGTCGGTCATTTGGCTGTTTTTCGGGTTTGAGGCTGCAGACGTGCACCAGAAACAGGTACTGTGCAAAACCTGTCGCGCTAAAGTCACAACATCCAGCGGAAACACAACCAGTTTATACCGGCACCTGAAAAATCACCACAGGTATCTCTGCATGAGGAATAATACTCAGGCCTGTACAGTGTGAATATTACACTGAAGCTTGATTTGAAGAAAGTCGTGAATCAAATCGCAATATCTGCCACATAAAATCGCAATTAGATCTTTTCCTAAAATCGCTCAGCCCTAGTTTGGAAGTGATAGGAAGCGATTTCTTGTGTCACTGAGCACAGTTCATGAAAGCTCTACTACATCGTTGGGAGTTACAGTAAAATCCCAGGGGTTTGGCAACAAGCCAAGCTTACACAGAAGCCATGCTGAAATGAAATGACTGTGTAGACACATTCATTACTTAAAAACATTGGTGCTTTAAGGTTACAAGAGGCAATAGCAAGCATAACAGATCAACTTTCAAACTGGAAAATGGACTATGCGTGAGTCTGAGATTAGAGAACCATTCTGATTCAGTATTATTTCAAAAACTGTGTGTGTGTGTGTGTGTGTGTGTAGTTAGCAGCTTTATTAAAAGAAATGGAAATAAATGAGTAACCCCGCACTACACACGGATTATGTCGTTTATCAAACATACGCGAAGGCTTGGACACATTATCAATGGCAAACCAGATCTGCACTGACTGAGCTATTGTTTTTCTATGGCATATTTCAGCTGCCTACCTTGTTGCCAGCACTAACTTTGACAATTCAGTTTGCCCCCCAGCACAGTTCAACTTTGACTGTATTTGCAGCTGACCTTTCAAAGCACCACCAATGAGACTGAAGCTTTATACTGTGTAAGAAGGCACTGTGAAGAAATCAATACACTCATCCTGTCAGTCAACTTCATCAAATCATAAGACCAAAAATATATCACAACCTAGGGAGAGGTATTGCACACCTAGTTGTCAGACTGCACAGACTGAGGCACTAAACGCTGATCGTGTTTAGGCACCTAAAGGCGCAACTGTGGGAAGCATGTTCCAGAAAAGCCATTTCCACTCTGGTCTGTAATGTGGCATCCAAGGAGCGAGGCCAATAAGATGGTTCATTTATCATGCTGAAAGTTTTCATTAGGACCAGCACCTCGTTTCGTTCACTTAGTTGGCAGATTTATTTACCCTTGACTCATTTGGCTTTTTAAAGGGGGCAAGTCCAGCTGCTGTAAACAGTCTGTCCAGCCCAGAAAATGTCCCTGGTACAGGCTGTTTTTTAATTCTGTCTACGTTTTCAGGTATGTTTTACATAGTACCACTTTCGGTTATTAGACATGATTCTATTACATCAACCTCTACACACCTTTTATGGAGTTTACAGGCAGTGGTCTGGATCCAGGACAACCTACATAAGCATTTTAACTACTGTTGGTGGAGCCGTTCAAGGGCTGCACTTTGTCTTATGCAATGGTGTCCAATACAAAGATTTGAATTGGTCCATTCTGAAGTGGCAGCCCAAGTCAGTGACAGACACATCTCAAAAAACTGTACTACCTACAGACTGTTTTGGAAGGCACTTGGTTGTTAACATGTGCCTTCATTTGGTCCATAAAACATCAGAAAACTATGGAAAAATCTAATCTCTAATCTCTCTTTTACAGTTTTACAGGTGTCAAACTCATCGTCCAAAACACAAAGATATCCAGATTATTAAAGGTATGAAGAGTTCTAATTTAGCAAAAAAGAGAAAACTAATATCAGATTGGTATTTCATATCAGCAGATAGCCTAAGTCCAGGTATCAGAATCTGTATCAAGAGAGAATAAATTTGATCCCCACGGATTACTACTATCCCTAATAACTGTTTGAGGTCTAGTGTGTTATTTCTCTTTGTTACATTATCAATAATACCTGCATCGAAAAGACTTCAAACTTAATGTGAGGTCAATAAACAACAGTGTTCTATGTATCTCACATTTGACTGAAACAGTCAAACAGTAATGCTGCCACCTTCATACATTGTATCACTACCTTTTTGATTGGCTGTTGAATGTGGGTATTTTAAAACGATTTATGCTGCAGAAAGTGGCACAAAAGTGTTATTTTCAGCTCAAACATCAAAGCACTGAATGTAAAATATACCTTTTTTTAGGTCTTGATATATTTCCAAAGTGACACATCAAACAAACAACGAAAAAGATGCATTAGCACTGAAAAGGAACCTCTATTCAACAAAACAATACCAGTCTCATCCAAGAAAAAAAAAAAGAGAGAGAAAAGAAACAGGACATGCACAGACCCAAGGCTCCCTCAGCTGTCTCATTTGTAAAAGCCCATGATTAATTGAGATGTATAATAACTGCAGAGAGGATTAATTCAATCACAGAGATGGTGAGACCGAAGGCTCTGACATTTGTGAGTGTCAACAACCTAAGCCACAAAGACAAAAATATCAATTATCTTGACTGAGGCGATTCACTGGTGCAGTTTGAGCCAGTAAGTAGGATTTTGTTTTGACACAGACATGTTGAGGATTTAAAAGAAAAAAAAAAACAACAAAAAACGAGTTAGTAATAAGAAGCACTGTTATCTTCCTGCTCAATTTTGATTCCAGAGGTAGCAGCTGCAAAAGTCATAGTGGATAAGAAGCTGTTTAATGTTTCTGACTGTGCATGAGGCTAAAGTCACTTCAGCTTTCCAGCGACGTGACAACAAACGGTTCTGGGTGGAAAGATGAACTTGTCGTAATAGAGTTTTTCGGTGACAGTGAGGAATGGACAGCAAGGGCCGATAGTAATGATGTTATCAGTCACTGTGTGATCTCACACTGATAGATGAAGTGTCTACTGAACCTCCTGAAGGAAAGGCGCCGAGTGGTAAACATGAGTGCTGTCAACATTACAGTAGGAAAATGCCGATTTTCTTAACTACCTATTTAATGTGTCCAAATTTGGTCATTACTCAGATGTGATAAATCAATATATGAACATCGTACTGTGACTAAAATCACTATATTCTACAAGAACCAAGTGTCTTACATATATACTGTCAGGGAAGAGGACCACATATAGAGGCAGGAGTCAGTGTAACGCATACTGACTTGTCTTGTGAACTGGCAGCTTGTTAAACCACAGTCTATTATTCCAAATACTAAACAGGCAGAAGAGATACTTCCATTAGGCTTTTTCAAGCAAAACATGTGAATAATGTGACCTTCCACGTCAGCAAAGAACACTTCATAATGTCTTGTTCACCTTGCAGACCAAACATAGTGGCAAATAATAACAGTCACATTTGACTCCATATTTGTCATTCAGGTGTGTGTGAGCCACACAGGAATTCCTTTAGCATTTACAGTGGAGGCACCGAGCCTTGCCAGAAATAGTGAATGCCACAGCTAGTGTTGGAAGAAAATTAAATTTTTGATATCAGTAGGGATACTACTAGGGCTAATTATTTTTCAGTATTCTTTACTCGGCCCCATAATTTTCATGAGGTAAAAAATCATTAAAAATAGGGAAGGCAGAATAGGCAGAAACTAGATGTTTAACCTTTTTTTTCTATTTTAGTTCAAAAAATGATTGAAAGAATTGATCAATTACCAAAATATTATACAGATTATATTTAAATTTATCATTTCTCCTCTAAATATTAGGCTTATTAGGCTTGAGGTGAAAACAAGCAGAGGCACTACGACACACAGTTTCAACTGTCATATAGTACCTACACTGATAACAAGACGTGTCAGGATAAGTCTGATTCGCCCCAGCGGGTGACTGATTGCTGATTGTGCCCCCCACTGCCACCAACCAATTTCCTCGCTGAAATTCTGCTGCATGTAACTTAAAGCCAGTGTCTGCCTACATAGTCACTAGAGTTTAGAGTTCAGAATTTAACCCTCTGAATCTGTGGCATGGTATTGCATCAAAACCCACAACTTCCGTCTTCTAAGGGTCATAACGCGGTCAAGTATGAACACATTAGTCATCCCCGTACCACTGGAATCCCCTATTACTGTATGTTCAAAATAACAATATAAACACGCTCTATGACCATGTTTAATCAAAACACAAACACCGCTAAAAAAAAAAAAAAAAAAAAAAAAAAAGCTGACAATGCACACAGCATTATTCAGTCCAAATTAAGAAAAAAAACAATAGGAGTGATACAAACTATAGAGCACAGAGAGGGCACAGAATGTCCCATCAAAAACTCTTGGACATAAGACAAAGTACAATCTAAATAATTTCGAATTGTGGACAATTCTTTTTCATAAAATATCACTTAGAACCACTGACATGAACCAAATGATGAGTATCCAGATTTATTCTGAAAATAACTATATATATATATATATTTCAGGCCAAGTTAAGACGTGTCTTGACTTGGCAAAGGATTGAAAATGAAGAGGGAGAAAAAACATGAGGAAAAACAACCAAGGGTTAACAATCATTTGACACTAGAGGGATCTGAGACTTAAATATATAAGTTTCCATCTGTGGGTCATCATCTGTATTTTTCATGTTTATTATATTGTCCTGCATTCACAGCATTGTAACATTGTGAGTAGTTCCCTGTGTTTGGATTTGGGCACTGTTTGGCTCTACTGTTAATTAGATAGTACCTTATATCTTAAATGCACTTGAATTGTTGCCATCTGAACACAAGCGGCAGCAGGCTTGTTTACAAAAGACAATATCACACCGCTAATGTGTTTCAACCACACTGTTTAATTCTTTGTGGTGAACAAAAGCACATCCAACTCACTAAAACAAAGGGTGGCAACACACTGGGTGCCAAGACTGTTTAAGCTGAATAAGACTTTATCATTTAATGTGTATGACCTTTATGTAACCCTTCTTAAAATCAAATCTCCATGACCACTTTGTTTTAGCACTGCAGGACCTGAAAACTGCTCTCTTGAATTGCAATTTTTTGAAGCCTACAGGCTAATTCATGCTGATTTTCACAGCATACAATAGGAGCCACTTGGAGAGCAGCTATTCAATTACTGCCACCAGTGGCTGAAAAAAAATAAAAAATCCACAGCTTGTTCAATGAATGTTACATCATCAACCTGTTCAGAGGCAGACTGGAGACTGAAGATGTATATTTGTGAAACAATGGTTATTGCTGACTCCAACAGGTTTTCCCAGAACCTCTATTTCACAACTACAGAACACGGTGACTCCTCAGCCATGAAATGAGAACCATGAAACAGAAACCAGAAGTGGTCACCTACTCTGACAGATGCTTATCCATCCCCAAAGTACTGGGTGCATCATTTACTTAAGTTATTAATACCTCGCAGGGCACAATGGCAGACAGCTCACAAAGCTGCAGCCTCTGTTCTCCGGTGAAAACAACTGTGGGTAGAGAATCTGACGGGTGAAGATGAAAGGTAAATGCCATTTAATAGATTCCTGTTCATTTTGAAGGTTGAGTGTCACTCAATATGCCTCTCCTGCCTGAGGAAATAAAAATAAATAAATAAATAAACGATGCTCTCAGCACCCCAAGTCTTAACCTACATACACACAGACACACACATGCATGTATACTCCACATGGAGGCTGCACACAGTCACACACATGACAAGCTAAACTCTAAAACAGTGCCTCAAAAGATGTTTCACGTCTGGTTACAGAACAGAGCAGATGCGTTTGAAGTAGAGCAGCTAAACCGGAGCCGTGCTTTCCCGTTTATATTTAGAAACAGATCGAAAAAGAAGTAGAGATTTCTTACAATGTGCACCTCCATCATTAACTACGATGATACCAAACACATCTAACGCCACCGCTAATGCAAATGACAGCACCAGTTTTTCTTTTCCTCCACAAAATACTCAAACGTCATTAAAACAGGGGTCAAGATGAGGTGCTTATTGAGGATGAGGAAACATTCATATTATTTACTTCAAAGTAAACGGTAAAGGATTTCCGAGCAAGAAAAAGACGGAAAACTCGACGCTAGCTCAGTCCACCTTGCACGGACTTGCGCAACAAAGTTTCCCGTTAGGTCAGAAGTGAATTTAATTCGGAAACACAAATGTAGCACATTCCCCTACAACATGAGAGGTGAGAACACACTGCATGCAGTCCACAGCAACCTGTGTCAACTTCGACTTCTGTCGGCAGACAACAATCACACAAGCGAAAGTGTGCACCAGTAAACGAAACATTGTCGCCTGCAGCCGAGAAACTCGACAGCTAACTCCGAGCAGCAGTACAGGAATCTCAGTTCTCTAACACAGGGAGCTGAGTGTGTGTGTAGTGGGGGACGGAGACAGCTTTACTTACTCCGGAGGAAGAAGAAGAAGAAGTCCTAACAGTCCCGTAGAAGAAAAAAAAAGAAGCCCAGGGTCCTCAGAGCTCCACAGTCCGAGCTCCACATCCAGCAGTCTCATTCCCTCTCCTCCTCCGCTCGCCTCTACAGCTGCTGGATAAGTTTGCTGACGTCAACGAGCTCCCAGTCTCCACCGGCTCAGCTCTTTGGTCGTAACTTGAATAATACATGGAAAAGGAGGGGAGAGACGCGACCGGAAAGGACCGGGGGAGGCAGGGACCACATGAGAGGAGGCTACCCTTTAACGACAATGGTCCATGTTCATTAACGAAAAAAAAAAGAATTACTACATTCATGTCTAAAGAATGTTATGAAGAGGGCCTTTTTGACTGTAGGAGCACTTGGATATAAAAATGTTCGCCTCAATATTCACCAAAGTGACACAAACTGCAAAATTATGCAGCTAAGTTAATATGACTAATTTAAATATATGGTCAGACATGGCAAAGTTTAACATGGCTAATAAGTAGTTTTCTGCTAGCTGTTAGCTAACTGTTAGCCAATAATTAGCATTCCTTAAAAAAAAAAAGGCTTATATTGTAGCTTAGCTTTGCCATAAAAGGGCAGATTAACTGTGCTAAGCTAGTAGTATAAACTAATATAATGCTTTCTCCCAAAGTGATATTTCTTATCCCAAACTGTGCAGAGTTAAGCAAATAGTCTATTGATTAATTTGTACTATTTTGTTTTTCAAAAATATTATTTTTAAATAACTGGATGGGTAATTGGTAAATTAAGTAATTTATAAACATACTTATATAAATACATTGCGCAGTGTTGAAAACTGGAACGCTCCATAATGGTCATTTAGTGTTTTAAAAAAAAATTTCAGATTGATATTTGAGATGCATTTTTGGAAAGTCTGTATCCATATCTTTGATACGATCTATTGTGTGTGTGTGTGTATATATATACAGTATATGTACTCCAACTTTGCAGCCAGTGTTCACCTGTTTAAAAAAATAAAAATAAAGTAGCATGGCATCAGAACTAAGTGAAAATGTCAGAAGTCAAATTGTTCTTCTCAGAGGAGAGGGGTTTTCTCAGCATCAGATCATGGCGAGACTAAAGGTTGCTAAGGGGGCAGTGCATGAAACTCTAAAACACTTTGCAGAAACTGGATCGGTCGTATCCAAACCACGATCAGGTAGGCCACAAGTGACCACACCAACAGAAGATCAATACATCCAGCTTAGGTCCCTGATAGATGGGAAAGCAAGTTCATCAGAGAGGCAGGACTTGATAAATAAAGAACCCAGGACTCCAATCAGTAAAAGTTCTGTCAAAAGTAGGCTTTCCTGGAGTGGTCTCAGAGGACCAGCAGCAGTTTCAAAACCACTTCTCAGGAGGGGAAACAAGGTCAAACATTTGTGGTGGGCTAAGAAATCCCAGAATTTCAAAGTAGATGACTGGAAAAAAGTCCTATTTACCGATGAAGTCTGAAACTGATGGCAGTAACAGAGGGGTGAATGTAAGGAGACGAACAAGAGAGAGAATGATACTGCAGTATATCATACCCAC
>JBBMJY010000007.1:19773322-19814583 GCA_037833715.1 Toxotes lorentzi | reverse complement strand
CTGTCAGGCTCCAAGTTTAAGCTAGCTAACTAGCAGCTAACTTGTCGGTGCTACAGCTCGTTATTGACAGGTTACAGTTTGTTGTCAGTCAGTTTAGCTTTCATAGCAAACTGCAGGGTCCGAAATCATCACGCAGCTCTCGACAAATGTGAGTAAAAATCTACGTTTCTGAATAAAATAAATGAAGTGAGCTGATATTAGCGGGTTGGTCCTGAGAGCTCAACGAACTGAGAAGAAACACAACAAAGTGATGGAGATGGATGAATGTAGCCTAGAGTTAGCCTTTAGCTTATTATTAGCATGGTAAATAAAAACAATCTGAGAAAATACACAGAATAAACAGTGAAACAATAAGAAAAACAAAGCTGCTTTAAGGAAGAGTTCAGGTCGAGAGAGAGACGGTGGCTGAGAGCAGACAGGTGATGGAGACTGAAGCAGAGAAGAAATTAGCAGGAAAGTTGGCAAGTGTTGGCAAATTTACAGAGAAAGTTTTTGTTTATCCATGAATAAACCCTGCAGTGTGCTGTAGTGTATAATATAATGTGTAGTGTACAGTAATATCTGAATCATGAGATCACATGTTAAAATAAACCCCTTTTGAATTGCACATGTACCATGTATGAAACAGTGTCTTTCTTTTTCTTCTTTCTTTTTCATCGAGGAGCCTGTGAGAAGCTTTTGTGTCCAACAGTTCACAAAGAGAGACTCAGACTTCAGGTACATGAACTGAACACTGACTCACACTTTTTGTGCTCTGATGTGGAAGTGTATAATGTTGCTCTACCTCTGCTGTGCTATGCCACTTTTGTATGGTATACTACTCATTCAAGATAATAAAGAACTCCTCTTGGATCACCCTGAAGGGCATCATGGTTCGTTGCGTTATCACGGCCTAGGAGCTAACAGGGTACTGCTCAGTCTTTCAGTGTCCACTTGATGTTGTCTGTGGTATCACTCTTTATGTACACAGCTATTTTAACACTGCAGTGGTCATGACTTTCTCAGTAAACTGAATTATCTCAACTGTAATGTAGAAATTGCATTTCTCCATGGCTTGATTCCTCTAACAAGGTCATTTGTGGAGCCCAGCAGTGACTTTGAAGTTGATTTATACACATATACAGTCACCATTCCATTTTCAGACCTTTAAGTTTGGCTTGTTTCAGCTCAGCTGCTGCAGATTTTTGCCCATGTGACAAGTCCGAAGCCTTTTTTTTGAAATAAAATGGAATGTGTGCAGAGATACATTATTTAGGAGCGTTGATGCTGATTTATTATCCATTTCTGTGCACCAACAGGATGTAGAGAAACAGAAGATCAAAGGCCACAGGGAGTTGACTTTTCATCTGGGTAGTGGTGAGTGCCTGCTACACATTCAGTGTGAGTGAGTGTGTGTGTGGGCAATGCATACTCCTGCGTGGTTTATTTTTGCCCCAGAAAGCCTTAAATAAAACATAAGAATATGGAGTTTGTGTATGTAGGCAACCCCAGAATCAAAGATTGAAGATGCAACATTTAGCCCTGAGCCCTGGCTCACATCACAGAAGAGAGGTTTACATGTGACATATGTGGATGTGTGTTTGTGTACAGTATATGTGAAGTAGCCTATTTGCATCTTTCATTGAATTTATTTGGACTTTGCTCTTAGCAAATTATACATTTAGTCATTTACTAAGAGGGTGTTCTTAGAGATAGTAAACAAAAATCTTAATCATCATTACAGTTGCAGAATGCGTACAGAAAGTACAGTAGATTAAAAGGAGAGAGTAAATCAGTTACACTGTGGGGGAGGCCAGGTTTTGTCAGGGTAGAAAAGTTACACAAATCCCCCAGCATGATGACAGTTAGAGGATCCTCACTTTGGCAGCAGTGAAGCTTTTGCTGTAAATTAGAATTTCATGGACTGTATACTGGTACAGTTGAACTCATAAGTTTACATACCCTGGTGTACCATTCTTTAATGAAAACACGAGTGATCAGGCAAAACAAATTTCTTTTATTTTAAATGGGATTCAAACTAAACTACGAGGCATCTAAAAAAAGCACGATAATTAAATAAAGCATAACAGTTGAGAAAATACTGAGATGGTCCCTGTTCAAAAGTTTGCATACCCTTAGTTCTTAATACTGTGTATTGCCCCCTGCAGCATCAATGACAGCTTGTAGTCTTTTGTGGCAGTTGTGGATGAGGCACTTTATTTTAAAGCTTAATTGTAAAGCTGCCCATTCTTCTTTGTAGAAAGCTTCCAGGTCCTGTAAATTCTTGGGCTGTCTTGCATGAACTGCATGTTTGAGATCTCCCCAAAGTGGCTCAGTGATACTGAGTTCAGGAGACTGTGATGGCCACTCCAGAACCTTCACTTTTTTTCTGCTGTGGCCAAAGACAGGTCGACTTGGCCTTGTGTTTTGGATTATTGTCATGTTGGAAAGTTCAAGTGCGTCCCATGCGCAGCTTCTGGGCTGATGAGTGCTAATTGTCCTCCAGTATTTTCTGATAACATGTTGCATTCACCTTGTCATTAATTTTGACTGAATTCCCTGAGCTGCTGTAGCTCACACACCCCAAAAACATCAGAGATCCACCTCCATGCTTCACAGTCGAGATGGTGTGCTTTTCATCATAGGCACTGTTGACCCCTCTCCCAACATAACGTTTATGGTTGTGACCATAAAGTTCAATCTTAGTCTCATCACTCCAAATGATTTTGTTCCAGAAGCTATGAGGCCTGTCTAGGTTCTGTTTAGCATATTGTAAACGGGCCTTTCTGTGGCACTGGCGTAGTAATGGCTTTCTTCTGGCAACTCGACTGTGCAACCCATTTTTCTTCAAATGTCTCCTTTCTGTGCATCTTGAAACAGCCACACCACTTTTCTGTAGAGAAGCCTGTATGTCAGCTGAAGCGATCTGTGGGTTTTTCTTTGCATCCCGAACAATTTTCCTGGCAGTTGTGGCTGAAATTTTTGTTGGTCTTGCTCATCGTGGCTTGGCATCAACAGAACCCCATATTTTCCACTATCAGAGTTTGAACATGACTGATTGGCATTCTCAAGTGTTTGGATATCTTTTTATGTCCTTTTCCCGCTTTATAAAGTTCAACTACCTCCTCTTGCAGGTCTTTTGATAGTTCTTTTTCTTTTCCCATGGGTCAGAATCCAGCAAAGTCACTTCAGCATTAGATGAAATGTGCAGGGGTCTGTCAGGAGCCCAGAGACTCACTGACTTCTTATACACAGACACTAATTACACCCAAACAGGTGACAGGTGTGGACAGTGACCCTTAAAAGACATTTAAACCTGTTTGTCTCAACTTGTGTGCATAGTATCAAGCCAAAAATTCAAGGGTATGTATACTTTTGATCAGGGCCGTTCGGGTGGTTCAACTTTCCACTATGATTTAAAAAGAGCAAATATATTTGTGTGGTAATAAATAACTTCGCCTGACCACTAACCCTGAATGAAAGAAAAGTTTTTGCCTGATTCAACATATTTTCTGAAAAATGGACCATATTTCACAAATTTTGCCAGGGTATGTAAACTTATGAGCATGAACTGTGTGTGAACTGTATGTGAGTGCACCCACCACGAGTTTCCTCCCTCCTTTCCTTCCACTGTACTGTAACAAGCTGTTTTTATGGATCTCTGTTCTGTTCTGGTACAGTAATACACAATCATTTGTGTTCTCACACACACAAGATTTTCAAGTCCAGCTGAAATCCCATTCAGTTGGCCGTTTTTGCAGTCTAAAATAATGCTAACGTGTTATTAATAGTTTATTATTCAAAGGAAGAATAAAGGTCTGTGGGCTTTGAATATCAAAAATGCTCCATTTTTGTGTGTCTCATCCGGCTGGAGGGGCGAGTCATTGCCTCTGTTTGATTGACATCAGCTGGCAGGCTGTCACAGTGCCGGTGTTACACTGTGGGGAACAAGAGACAAAGTAAACAAACTTGTTCTATTGCCTACATGTCACTGGCAGCCAGTTTGTGCCACTGAAGAGAAACACCAATATCAGACCAGACCAAAGTGACATTTGCAGCTATGTTTACATGCTGTTTAATGTGCTGTATTTGAGCAGCTAATTAGCTATTTAGCCTGCAAACTTACATCAACACTGCACTTTTCTTCAGCCAGTAAGTGTTTATTTGGTGGTTTGTTCAGCAAACTAAGGTGCAGGACAGGACATGTTCATGTTTGTAAGTTAGATAAGAAGGAGACGTTAGCAGGACTGATAATGTGGGTTGTTTTTCACAGTCTGTCTCTCTTGTGTAGCAGGCTGCTGTCTGGCTCAGTGTGACCGTCCGCTCTGCCTATGATACAGTGGTGATATACATGTGTCTTTTTTTGGTGTCTCACTTGTCTCACTTTTCTCTCGAAGGAGAACCTAGGGCAAATGATGATTTACAGGGCAGATATGTATACTTTAATTTCAGTTCCCTAGTGATGCAGCTCTAATCATAGCCTACATTTACTGGCTTCTTTTTTATGTTCTTCTGTATGCAAAGACTAATGGACAATGGACAATGGAGCACATTACCATGTATGATGTGAAAAGAGTCACCCGTAGGGATGAATTCTCAGAGAACTATCATCTGTCTCTGCAGTTCCTCTCTGCACTATGGAAGCATTTTAGGGTCTCTTAGCTCATAAACCCATTGTATAGCACCTGCCAAACACCAGCTGGCAGATAAACAAAGTTAACAACTAACTGGTGAGTACAGTGGAGCATTGTTTAGATTTCTAAGGGTTCTCATTCTCATGAAAATAAAACTTCAGCTTGATTTACCAGCTAAAGAGGCAGATATTTTTCCACTTCAGCTCTGTTATAGAGACAGCAACAAAGCTGAAGGAGAGTAAATACTGGATTATGTACGAATTTGACAGAATAGTTCAGCAACAACATTGAAACCACTGACAGGTGAAGCGAATAACATTGATAATCTCGTTACAATGGGACCTGTCAAGAGGGATATATTAGACAGCAGTTGAACAGTCATTTCTTGAAGTTGATTTGTTGGAAGCAGGAAAAAAATGGGGGATTGTAAGGATGTGTGAGACTTTGACAAGGGGTGTAATTGTGATGGCTAGAGGACAGGGTCAGAGCATCTCCAGAAAGACAGGTCTTGGGTGTTCCCTGTATGCAGTGCCTTGTACTTACCAAAAATCATCCAACGAAGGACAACCAGTGAACCGCTGTCAGGGTCATGGGAGCCCAAAGCTCACTGATACGCGTGGGGAGTGAAGGCTGCCCTGTCCGGTCCGATTCCACAGAAAAGCTACTGTAGCACAAGTTGATGTGCATCGTTTACCTTGGGAAGAGATGGCAGCTGGATGCACAATGGGAAGGAGGCAAGCTGGTGGAGGCATACTCTGTGCAGTGTTCTGCAGGGAAACCTTGGGTCCCGGTATTCATGTGGATGTTACTTTGACATGTTGTGCTTAACCATTGTTGCAGAGCAAATAAACCCCTCCATGGCACTGGTATTCCCTGATGGCAATGACCTCTTTCAGAAGGATAAAGCACCATGCTGCACTGCAGAAACTGATCATGAATGAAAGAGCTCAAGGTGTTGACTTTGCCTCCGAATTCCCCAGATCACAATCCGATCGAGCATCTGTGGGATGTGCTGGAAAAAAACAGCTCAGATCTATTGAGGCTCCAGCTCACAACTTACATGACTTGTCCATGCATCAATGGTTGAGTTGTTTTGGCAGCATGAGGGGGACCTGCACAATATTAGGCAGGTGGATTTCATGTTTCGGTTGATTGCTCTATGCATATAACAGAAAAACGGCATGAAACAATTAAATTACGCACAAAACTGAAACATGACACATGACAAAAATATGAAATGTGACCATATCTTATTTCCATTGTGGTCCTGACATGTCCAAGTTTGAGTGCAAATAGACTCATAGACTGAGGCTAAAGCTGACATAATTTAACCAATTCAGTTTATTCTATTGATGCACATTAAAGATTTTTAGGTATGCAGTTCTTCATTTACACTGTTATTAGTTTGCTGAGATTACATAACACTGACCATATTAATTATATGACATGTTGCAGTCAGATATTGGGATTTGTTGTTGTTGTAAATTAAAGCTGTATTATGGCAATTTAGTACTGTGAAAGATTCCTGCATTAAAATGCTGAATGCATTCATAAGAGAGGTGATTAGATATGTAATTTGACTGTGTGTGTGTGGACTTGATTTACTTACTTCATAGGCTCAGGAAACTGTGAGCTTACTATACTTGTGGGGTCTCACAGCTTTGTGGGGACCAGAATGCTGGACCCCAAAAGTTTAAATGGCTGTTTGAAGGTAATGGAAAGGAATGCCTTATGTCGATGACAGGTCCCTACGAATATAGTACACCAAGAATGTGTGTGTGATTGCTACTGTTTCATTTGTAAAAGCTGCTGAATTTTCTCATCCATCTTAGGCGAATAATCACAATTTGCTACAGACTCATTTATAAATTTGCTTATGTTTTCTGAGGGAACAAGTATCTGCCAGTATGTGTCTATAGGTTGTGTATTTAAGTTTTGCCTGGTTGTGTGCGTATGTGTACACGTGCATACTGTAAATGATTGCGTGTGTGCCGAAGGGAGGCTGTTGGAAGCCTTAATTCTCTCTCTCGGTGGGCGATGACCAAATGTGTTCACCACACAAGATGGCACCCGCAAGCACAGAACACATGGAGCAGGAAATCCCATTAAAAATGGGTCAGCTGATAAGAGAGATGAGTACATGGCGCTTCAAGTGATTCCCAATTTCACACCTCAACATTTTTCTCCTTTTGTGGCGAGGATGGGGGTGCAGCATTGGCAAGTGAAGAGAACCGCATATGCAAGGCAACGAATCCAGCTCAGTTTAAGAACAAACCGCGTGTGGTGAAACTCTGCAGATGACTGCAGAAATATTCCACCAAAATAAAGCACTGCCAAGATTCAACCTCCTACCCCCTAGTGCTGTTTTAGGTCCATGATCTGCAAAGTGGGAGCAGATTGCAGATGGCTTGTTCCTCAATTATCATTGTTCTCAATAAACTGTCCCAACTGCACTGTCATAGCCAAGACACACGACTGTAGCCATAAATCACCTCTCGCTTGGTGATGCTGTCTGCTGTCTAGTATGTTAAAAATAAAACCCAAAGAACGAGAAAGAGTTGAGGTGGTAAAATGAAGTGATTGAGTGTTACTGTGATTGAATGCGATTTCTCAGGGCTCTAGCTTTGTGTTCCTTGGTGGTATAGGTCATGTTGCCAAATTTGTTATATCACACAGAGGGGTGCTTAACAGTGACTAACTGTAATGATGTGTTTTTTTTTTTTTTTTTACAAGAACAGTAACGCAACAGTGAGGTAAACAAGCCTCATGCTTTAACAGCGCTTTAATAATATCTCAGATGACAGTTCACCGCAACACTTTCTAGTTTTCCCTAGTTATCTAGTTATCCCTCATGGAAGACAGTCAAAGTAAGCAAAGCAGCATAAAATGGCGGCTGAGAATCTATCACAGAAAAGAACATGTTCCTCTCATCAGTTATGGAACGTTTCCCTCCCAGCTGCACAGCAAATGATGAACTGTGCTGTGAAAAAAAAATATTTGTCCGGAGCCAGATCAGGAGGCAGTAGCCAGGGGGAGCATGCTGTATTGATAAGGATGTCATGGGGAGAGCGGTCTTTAAAGGGTGAATTATGGCTCAACTGTGAGAAGTGAAATTGTTATCCAGCACATTATTTGGAGTCTCTATTTGGAGACCCTCTCTACCCAGGGCTGCACAGCTGGCAGTGCCAGTGTGCTTGCTGCTGCAGGCCAGTAGGAATTCATTACTTAGCTTAGCCATTGATTTTCCTCCTGTCTAGAAAGATGCACAAGAGAAAATATCAACAGCTTTCAAGATAGATTGCCAGCATTTGGAGGGAACTTGAAGGACGTTTTATCACGGCAGAGGGAGTTGGCTCTTTCTTGTTTTCAAACACAAACACTGTTGGCCTTAATATGCCGCGCTATTGGTCTTTGCTTATTTCAAAGGAGCTGAAAGCAAATGTAGAGCATTTTTGCTTGGTCTGTAAAACGTGCAATAAATATTATGGTATTTCTTTCAATAAAAAACTTATTTGTCATGGGAAATTCTGTACTTTAAGAATCTATGCACAGAGAGCCAAATTTCAATATATATCACAGCTTAATCAATCAAAACCTGAACCTAACAGAATTCAGAGGTGCCATGTCATCAGCTGATTGAACAGAACCATATCAAGGCTGCAGCTGAAGCTCTTATATTTTACTATGGTCTCTGACTTGGTGAGAGGCAAAGTTGTCCATATTAGTACACATTAATACTATCATGACCAAGATTTTACTGCTGGGTGCCAGCAGATTGGCTCATTAAGAGTTATCACACCATGTAAAACTTAATCAAAAAGAAATTTGCACTCCAGACCATTAAGAATCCCTGTGGGAGAAAATGCATAAAAACACAAAGTGGGTTTTTAATGAGCACTGTTTATATTGAGATCTGCTCGTCGCCCCTGCTGCCATTGAATGTACTTGATAGCAAATAAAATCAGCACAGTAAAATAACATCTTATTTCCCAACTGTCACACAATGTATGAAGTGTGAAGCAGCCACCATGTTTATTTGATGCAAATCAATTCAGATCAATGAGCATGTGACATATACGTGCTGTAGAGTGTGTAGTTGTGTGGTTGTGTGTTCCTTGAGCACATTTAAAGCACTCTCAGAAGAGAGGAGAAGACCAAGGGGGGAAATGGGAATTTTTCTCTGCCAGATGTTGTTGAAATAGAAGTGCTTTGAAAAAGAGGCTTTGTCAGCTACACAATGTACTGGTCAGTCTAAGCACCATTATAGTGACACCTTCATGACAGCTCATCAGGCTGTTGGAAAGCCAACCCAAGCTGTTCATTGTGTTGTGGAAGAGGCTTGCAGCAGTATTACACTGGCCAGGAGAACTTCATACCTGGACAAATGAAATGATAGTGCAGTGAATGAAGAATGCAAGTGCAGATATTTTCCAACTTATTTCCTCCCTGTGGCTGTTCTCGCTCTAAATGCCAGGCACAAATGTGAAAGAGTGGTGTACAAACAAACAGAAAAAAGCCACCTGTCCCAGCTGTCATTCATTCTTCCAGATTCCTCCTGGATTTGGCCCTCTGCTTACCCCTCCATGTGCCCTGAGTCCTAATGCATTTAGATTTTTTTTTATCAGGATGCAAAGGCTGAGGCTGCCCAAAGGGGAAATGGTCGATTCCTGGCCAGTGTGGTAAGCTGCTAAGTGGAGCCTCTGTGGCAGTTATGGAGGTATATCACCATGGCTATCTAATTTCCCGGCCTCACTTAAGGGACCAACAAGGGCAATTTTCTGCTCTATCAACACTTCCTTTGCTTTTCAGTGTGCTGAGACCACATCCTTTGGCCCAGGTGTCACAGAGTGTGTTAGCTGCTAAGAGAGACAGAGAGCCTCAGAAAGACTGAGAGAGGCAGAAGAAGATAAAAGACAGGAAGAAACAAATGTGTACGACAACGCAACAAAGCTGCTAACGTCCAAAAGACTACACAAGAATGTGGAGCAGGGCTTTAATGAATCTTGGCAATCCACCAGGCGAGCATGTCCCCAGTGGAACAACCCACTAACAAAACAAGAGTGGTGATTTGTCCATTTCCTTCTCTCTAAAGCCAAATGGCCCGGTGCAGGCCCAGTTTTGAGGCCAACATGGTTCACGTGAATGGAGCATTCAGGGGCTTTAGCATGGGCCAGCAAACAGCCCCTCTCCATGCCTCAAGTGAAAAGCACAGTGCATATTATCAGTGTGCATGGCTGGAAATGATACACAGTGCAGCCATTCTCGGGGAGGCCACAGTGGGAAGCTACTCATTAGGCATTGTACGTGGAGATGAGATTCATCTCATCGCTTTGCAGGACATGATTAATGTGATTCAAAATGCACATTCGATAACCCTTTCATTATAACACGGCTTGATTAAATCGTAGATTGCTCTTCATCTCCGTCAACTAAGACATCTGAAATTATTATGAATTCTCATGCAATTAAAGCTGGATTAAATGCTGTGTACAAGTGCACGTCCAGTGGCATCTTTATTTTTCTTTTTTTTTTTTCTTTTCCCAGGAAAGGACCCCAATTATCAGTGAATGTATTCAGTATTGCTTGTGTGCCTAAGTTTGGTACATCTTGTCCCTCAGTGCCACAGACATCAGTGAGCCACACTGTTACACTGGGAGATTTGTTTCTTCATTACTGTGAACACACACTGTAGTAGTCAGGGTCGCATACATGTTTAAAATAGTTTCCAACAAATGCACTGTTTACTCCTGTTTGGAGAACATTTGCTGAAAATCACAGTGCTCAGTTGTTTTAGGAAGTTATTTGATAATTTATATTTAAATATGAAATAGTTTGCAGATTTTCTTCACTACGAACAAATGGGTTTGGGGCCACAGTGCCACAGATAAGCCGGAGAAATTGGAAAGTATTACGAGATAAACTAACAGTGGGTTTTGTTCTTTTCATAGGATTTGTAGACAATAACAAAAATATAGGATATCGCCAGACTCATCCCTTTAACACCACATTATTATTTTTATCATTATTATTGTACTTTTATCACTGATACAGATTTTTTCTAACAATAGCAGCTTGTATGCTTCTCCTTGGAGTTGAAAGTTCGCTGCAGCCACTCTGAACCCCCCTCAACCCCATCAGCCATGATAAAATTGCCAAGACTCTGAGATATATTTTGTTTGATGACCTCCCAACTTTGGTAGCAGTTGCTAAGCCAAGTATAAAAAGCGGAACACTGGCTGACCCACTCTTTTCCACTGAGAACATAATTACAGTCCTCAGGGTAGCTGATACCCAAATTATTTTTGGAAGTGAAATTAAATGAAAATGGCCATAA
Organism: Toxotes lorentzi; assembly: GCA_037833715.1. Taxonomy (NCBI): domain Eukaryota; kingdom Metazoa; phylum Chordata; class Actinopteri; family Toxotidae; genus Toxotes; species Toxotes lorentzi. The sequence continues at coordinate 19,803,636 of JBBMJY010000007.1, read as the reverse complement.
ATGACTAATTGCTGTTTCATTGCCTCCACTAAGGAGAACCAAAACTAGCTTTGTACTATTCCCCAACATCTCTTGTCCTTTCTGTGGATTAGCCACGTTGATGGCCAGGTGCAGCCTTTGGTCCAGGGGGCCTGGTCCACGCCAGAGTTTCACAGTGCTCAGGGCTCAGGGACCCCCATGATCTTCTGGCTCATCATTGTCAGAGTGGGTGGACTCAAACGAGTCTGTCTCTTTTAAATCCTCAGCACTGTTACTGTGCAGTATCAAGATGTATCCTACAGTATGTTTCCTGACATTAATAAGTACATTTGCAAGATGTTGTGTGGTGTATTAATGGGGTGTTCTTGGCAATCCATAAAGTACATCTAACCCCACGGGGGACAGTATAAACTAGACTCCAGTCCAATGCACCTGATATCCTCCTGTATAAATAAATATATATACAGTATAAAAACAATACCTCTCTGCAGCCCCCATGCAGAGCTGTCTGACACTTGCACACAGTGCCAGAGCATCTGGTAAGATTTCCATGCCAAGTCTTTTTCTCCTCCTCTCCCCCTCTCTATCTTGCCTTGGGCAGCAGGTTTGTTGGCGTACTGTACTACACACAGAGTGTGTGCTGTGACATCTCCCATTGTTTGTCTCTGTGACAAGAGTGCATTGTGTCCTGAGCTGACGTGCAGACACTGAAATTGTTCATGGGGACCACTTGGGGCACACCCCGGTTCTTTTGAGGCGATAAGGTCTACTTTGTTCTTACTGACAGGCCTGACACAGCAAACGTTTGGATTTATGACGAAGAAATGAAGGAAGTCACATAGCAAGTAAATACGTTTGTGAAGACCCTTCAAAGACACACGTACTGTATGTACACAGGGCACTTTGCTGCATTTTGTGTGTTTTAAAAAGCAGATCTTATGACTGCAGCTTGGCTTTTATATTGATGTGCCGTACACAGTAAAGCTAATAGACACAAACTGCAGAGAAGCTGGCCTGAGTGTGTGGGCTGGCTGTGGGCTGGCTGGACACATCAGGATTTAATAATTGAACTATGGGACTCTGGTGGCTACATGAAGTGAGTGGTGATGTCTGTGTAGTTCCACCATTGCTCTCTTATTTTTAACACACACACACACCCACACCCACACACACACACTACTGACATAACAATTCCAAACCAGAAGCACAACAAAATCCAGCTGGAGGCTGACTGGAGCAGCTCACAGTGGTGTGTCTGGCAGGTTGTGAAAATTCTAGCTTTATGTATATTTAAAAAAAACAAAAAACAAAAAAACAACAACATAGGAGGGTTGCAAAAAAGATTCAATGTATGTTTCAAATTAAGTATAGCTACAGTATTAACTGCCTAACTTGGATTCAAATTTCCAACGTGGGGCCCCCTAGCGGTCATAGCAAAAAAGACACTGGCAAGCATCAGTGCATGCTGCCGCCTTTTAAAAATGAAATTAAAAATGCTATAATCACATAAAGGTTCCATACAAAGTTGCTTAATACTTACAACACAGTCACACTGACACCTACACAACCCTACATTTTCACCAACAATGTGAAACAGCTTCACACATGTGATACAACATAATCAGTCATCTTGGCTGTAGTGCTCAGTAAACTAAGAGACATTTTTCTGGTCCACACAAAGCCTGAAGGCCATGAAATAACCTGTGTGATGAAAACAATAGTGAGAATGGAAGCGGCACAAAGAAAGCAGAAGGCTTAAACAGACTTACAAGAAGGTTGAGTTCAGAGAGGGAGAGTTTTGATTGGTTGTAAGAGTAAAGTTTTTGTGAAGGACTAATGAAAACTTTCCCTGAAAATGAAATGATTTAATTCACAGTGAAAAAAAAAACATGGTATTAGGGCTGAGGTCATGCCCTTTCTCTTTTTCTCTCTCTTTCTCTTTCTCTGACCTCATCATCCTGCATGTACACCATGTTATTTTGGAGTAAAACTTGGGCGTGTGTGACACAGTGTTACTGATGCCGTTCTCTTAAATGAAATGTCTTTTCATCTAACTCTCGGAAACAAAGCGAATGAGTGTATTTCTCAGAATGTTGAAATGTGAAGTCTTTGAAATACCTTGTCAGGTGTAGCAGACTGCTACAAACTGCTGTTTTCTTAGAGGTTACTCTAATCTGTGTTACCTTCCTTGCCGGGCAAAGGAAACACCTTCTGTGCATGAAGGCATTATTCACGGCACCACTCACTAAGATGATTGGTTGAAATCATAGATCATATCTCTCATTGTGAAACACTGCTGTGAGGGATGCTCAGTTTGCCAGGCTACTTTTGAACATGCCCACTGTGTCAGTATAATCCAGCACTTGGAAAACACATCTGTAGTGCTCATTGTAGCACTGTGTTGCAGCAGCCCATGCAAATTTGACCTTTTTCATGTTTACTGTAATTGAGCAAATAGACGTTTCATGTCCTTTCTCTTGACCTTCATCTGTTATCGCATTTGTCGTTTTTGAAGGTCAAATTGAGAGAGAGAGAGAGAGAGAGAGAGAGATACATGCTTGTTTCACCAATTAAGCTTCAAATCATGCTTCACGCCTCATGAATTAAAAGGAATGAGACTCAAGGAAATGAATGAATAAGATTATCAATCAAACAGACTGAACTTTTTAAAGGAGTTTCCACATTGCATCGCGAGTGATTGGTCTGCTGCACCGAGCCTGGTGGGTTGTATTTCATGTCCAAATTGTCAGAGACAGAGCGCTACAGGAGGTCTATGCTTCATTTACAGTGAAATTCAGTGTATTTTACTCCATGTTTTACTTTGTGTCTGAATTGTTGTCTGATCTTTTTTCTCTAATGAGATGCTTTATTTCCTTCTTCACACTCAAAGCTTCTTCTTTGTGTTCTCCTACAGAGTTCTGCAATTGTGTGTTCAAATAAAGCGAACTGGAAATGAGTCATATCCCAACAGGCATTGCCTGTGTAGCCAAAGCCTGATGTAGCTGTTACAGTAGTTAATTATGAATCAGTTCCACACACATTGTCCTGCTGCTGTAAAAACACACAAGCACACAAAATGTGTATTAATCCACTGCTAAAAATAGTCCCCGACATGTGCACCATTTCCTGCTGTTTGAGTGACATTTGCTAAAAACTGCAGTGCCAAGCTGTTTTAGGAAATTAGTCTTTAAAAATACATACATATGTATTTGCAACTTTTTTTTTTTTTTAAGATGTATATCTTCAACAACAACAAATGGGCATGTGGTTCAGTGTTACAGACAGATTAGGGAAGTTGTAAAGTATTGAAAGACAAACTGAGGCATTATCTGTTTTGGTATTTTAATGGGATTTGTTGACGATAAGATAACTTACAGATCAACACCAGCCTTAACCTAAGGAATCTACACATTTTGTATGGAACTAAATAACAAAATAGTGGTTTCTAAGTACTGTTCTTTGTGTGCGTGTTCTTGTTTTTTTTTTTTAATAAAAGAGCTCAGGCTGGAAAAGAATCGGGGTCAGTCAGTTAGTTGCAAAAGGAGAATAAATCCAGAGTTTACTGCAATAAAAGTGTAAAATGTGTGCACTACATTTAGAGCGTCACTCGAGGCATCAACACTGTCAGGCTGTTACTGCTGAGTTACAGCTACAGTTCCCCCGTTGCACATAATAAAACATATGAGAAAATATGGTTTTAAAATATAACACACTGCAACAGTGAGAGTGAAACTCTCTTTGTTGGGCGGACAAGTGATCAACTTGTTAAGTAGTCAGGCTGTGGAACAACCTGCAGAATTTAAAATTAAACCTAAACGTTAATTTCTTCTGATGTCTGATGTGTTCACATCCTCAACTGCTCAACCAGCAGCTATGAAGACCTCACGTTTCTGCTGAATTCAGTCACAGTGAACACTTTGACAAATCTTGTCTGGGTGCAAAGTGAATGTTTCCCAAGGTCAAAGCACTTGACAGCATACTTTCACACCATCAAGTGTTGCAGAGCCTGAGAGAAGCAGCTTAGACTCAGATTGACAGCTATCAGATCTCTGCCATGCTCTACATTACCTTTGTACACAAAGCGCGATGGAAACTGAGACACAGGTTTGAGCAGAGGGGGGAGGGGCCAGAGTGTGAGCAGGTGTGGCGCAGTGGCTGTAGTCTCATGAGAGCTTTTAACAGCAGCGTGCAGTAAGACCTAACCTGTGTTTTAAGAATCAGCAGAACTTGTAAAGCTCACTGTAGCATGGTAGCATACGAAGTGTATAGAGTGTATAATTGGAAAAAAGCTTACAAATAATGAACTAGCAGCTCAGGCTGAGTGGTCAGGCTGGAAATTAAAGCATGTGCTCTGGGGAGATTGGCTGTTGTTAATTTATGTTCACATCTTTTACCAGGTTACTCAGTAAAGAAGAATTTGTCTCGTAGCGGTTATGAGGAGATGGAAAATGTAAATGTAGGAAGCCAGCAGCTGCTTTTTCAGGTGAAGCCTGACAAGGACTCATCATTTTTCTTGAAGCTGAATCATGAGGTTGCCACATGATGCATACTTAGATATACAGATGAAAACATACAATAGATACTTGGGGGACTATCATGGAGGCCGATAGTGGATAGCTACAGAATCTGATATGGGTGGAAGACTTTGCTGATGTAGCTACTACAGATCGAGATTAGTTCCTGGGAGTCTCCAACTCAGTCCCATATTTACACTTTGATCATGTTTTTATTGAGCTTTTATTTATTTTATTGAAGTGTGAAAGGGAAGCTGGACAGTTGCACAGTGCACAATTGGGCCCAGTGCCAACATGCAGAAGCAGTGTGCTATGGATGTAGAGAAGCCCAACCTGAACCATACCTTTACCATCATCTGAGACAAAACAGAGCCTTTGCTGATATTTCTCCAAAGACCCTTTTTTCCTTCCTGTTAACAATAATGAAAGAAAATTAACAATATATTTAAGAATCATGTTGACATTTTTTCATGACTATATGTTATTTCAGTTAGGTTTTTCACATTTTGGCTGCAGAAAATGTATCAAAGTAGGTTGTTAAAGCTCTAATAACTGTCACAGGGATTTCAAGTATTTAAAGCAGTATTTTTGCCCAGTCACCATCACTGTTATTAGCTTTAGAAGTTTTATCTCTAATATTTAAGTAAAGCAAGGAATTAAAAGTTTTAATAGGTGCAACATGTATCTCTAGAAATGTTTACTGAAAGTACAGAGAAAAACAGTTTTCAAGATGCTGGAGTGTAACTATATTTTTTATGTAAGTGTTGCTCTGTAATCAAAGGTAACGTGTGGATGCAGCCTGGCAGATCAAGAGCGTGTTTTTGTTATGTCGACAGCACACTGACATTTGAGCGAGCACTCACTGAATTTTCGTTGAAGTGCACAGCAGAGGTGGCAAAAAAAAAAAAAAATCAAAGAGTTGGGGCTTGGCACCATCAGCAGCAATAATGTTGATGTCACTGTTGGATTGCTGAAGGGAAGCTGGCTTTGTCGGCACCCAGGTGCTCATCAACATACATGGGGTTTGTGGGAGATTGGCGACATCAATCTCGACAAAGCAGTGTTTGACTGTTCACTGTCAGTGGAAGCTTTTAATCCTAGAATACAGAGGCAAAGTGAGACCCTGGAAGGCATATTTTAGGTCTAAACAGATGTGGCTTAAAATACAGACTTCTTAGGTCTCATACGATCCTGTGTGAGTTTCTACCCGAAAAAATAAAAAGAAATCGTATTTATTTAGTTTTATTTTAACACCTGTTTAATTTGTCTGAATTTACACAATGCGACAGCACTGGGGACAAAAGAAGACAAGCCACCAAATCGGGAAAACTAGATATGAGACTATGCTGCCATCTTTCCTGCTCCCAGGAACGACCAAATTAAATCAAGGTTCAGCTCCGAGTTGCAGTTTTGTTTTTTTCCATCATAGAATTTAGCTTCAGGGTGAACTTTGTTAAAAACAAGAGAAGAAGACTAAGGCTACTCCGACCAAAAAGGGCTTTTTACTCTTTATGGAATTGCTACTGTAACAAAAAACCCAGAGAAAAATAAGCCTCGAAGGGGCCACGTAGGAGCCTGGGGCACTTGGCACCGACCCTATAATTACAAATGTCTATATTTAAAAAATGCTGCTATATTTAAAAACAGTAGTAAAAGTGTTGAGTTAGTGTCTCATGATACACAACTACAACAAGATCTACTCATGATGATTAGTGATTGAATTATGATCAGAAATGCCTCTCCCTGTCAAATCAATGCAAAAATATAATTTGTATTAAATACATACATTTCCAAAAACTTTATATTTTTATTTTCATTTATATACTGTTATATCTGTGTTCCAAAATCAGAATTACAACTGTGTGTGGAGTTTCAAAGGCTGAGTCTGCAATACCTCCCTGATCATTATATGGTGCACTATATTTTTTATCTGCATTTTATTTGAGCGTCTGAATTATGTGATTTATGTGTGGAATTTATGTTTATGCACTTGACTGATGCAAATGTTACAGCCATGCAGCACAGTTGTAATGATGAATAGTAAGGCTCTGAGATTTCGATTGGTTGCTCACTGTACAGTGAAGTGTTGAGTTATATGGGAAGTAGTGAGTGAGTGAACAAGCAAGTGATTTTCAACACAGCCCAAACATCCTTTGGAACATAAATTCATGTTGCATTCAGGTTCTGTTATTAAACCCTGAAACACAGCTTCTGAGTACACAATGCTTGTAGAGTGGACTAAGCTTGAAGATTCATTCTTGACCTTGGAAACAGCAGCTTAACAAAAAAAAAAAAAAAAAGTCTTAACACAAGGTCCACGAAGCTTTGAATTGAGTATATTCTGCTCTGAGACTGAAATTCTCTGTGTTAGTATTGTTCGTCTTTGCTTCACTGATTTGATCTGATCATTGTTTTTCTCTGGTCCTTTTTCAGTGTCTTGTGAAGAAGAACTTTGTAACACATTTTCAAAAGTGCTCAATAATAAAGTTTATTTAGTTAATTATTAACATTTACAGAGTACAGAGATTTTTCACAACATGTCTTTGGGGCACATAAACAAGTGTAACGTATAACATTAACTACATCTCTGCTCCATTTGTATGTGCCCGTTACAGCAGGGCTCTGACAGTGCAGCACACAGAGTGTACATGTTGTCAACTTTATTAGTTACACCTGTTTTTGACAAGTCAAATCTCCAAACATGTAAAATTTACCTGCCTACAAAAACTGTTTTTACAAGTATGGCTTCAAGCTGTCAATTATCTGCACACAAGTGAAAGACTCTGTCAGGCTGGATCACAGAGAAGCTGTCGAGCTGCCGGTGCAGTCACTGGGAAGCCTACCTGTGCTAATAGTTGCCAGTCACTTGAAACAGCCAGTAACACGACACGACAGCCTGGAAACCATCGGCCACACACACGCAGACATGCTGCTGACACTACCATGAAGATGGAGAAGCAACACAAGATTGGAATAACTGTAATATAAGCAAATAAGGTGCTTTATTATTAAATAAAACTGGATGAATGAAGTAATAAAATAGCTACAATTTAAAAAAAAAAAAAAAAAAAAGTTGAGTGTGCATTGTCCTGACTGGAGTCATACATATGGAACAGTGTTGCCATGCATACAGATGATGTTCTTCCCTCATGGGACAGAATGAGTTCAGGGTAGTGCTGTATATATAGGAAATCAATAGGAGTAAGATGCGGCCTCTTGCTGATGTGTTAGAAAGTTAAGTATTTACATACCGAACAGGAGTGTATGGATCTTGATGTGAATCTTTCATGTCCTGATTTTTCATCATATTTTCTATAACGAAGCAGTCATTGTTTGTATACCTGAAATATATTTGTAGATGTTAAACTCACACTCAACATTACTAAATAAATACATCTAATTTTGTAATTTTTGTAACAACAAAAAAAACGTTAAATGATGCAAAACGTTGAGTTTTGTGTTAGTAAACACTCAGTGTTTCCCTGATTGAAGGTCAGCCACTTGCTTTTGTGTATTGCTCTTTATTTGCACGATGGTGTGATGCAGCTTTTCCTCAAAGATGATTTTAGAAACTTCAGATGTAAGTGCGGCTTGGCCTCTATTTGAAAGGCCAGCGCAAGTATGCCGTGACCCAGGAGATTTACATAATGAAGAGAAAGTCCTTTCAGCAGTTGCCATCAACAATCATATGTATGGCAGCAAACGAGAGCACAGTTGTTATTCAAAGGAAGTACACTATTGAGATGTATAACAGTCCAGCATCTGCCTGCCAAATCCAACTCTCAGAATGACACTAAAAGCAACAAAGGGGCCTTGTTTTATTTACATACTATCATGTGGTGTTGCAACATATTTGTGACGTTAAGAAGCATGTGACTCCACATTTCCCCATCGTAGCAATTCAAGGCCGATACACTCATCAGAATCCTGTTGTTGATTGGAGAAATACAAAATGCATCCTTTTGTCAGGAACAAACTCTGCATTCGTAATTTAAGACCTCCTCGAAATATATGAGCAAATATGTGCATGCCAATTATTTTCAATGTCTGTGCAACTTTGATTAACTGACTTTTTTTTTTTTTTTTTTAAGTAATGCGTGTGGGTTTAGACTAGACTAGATTATCCACTATGGATTTTGTGTGAAAAGCTGAAAGTATACAATTTTAGAGAATTGAGTTTTAAATCTAATTCACTGTTTGTTTACCAAAAGCTGAATGAATGAAAGCTGCTGCGTATGTGCATGGCCTGCTGCTTTGAGGAAAGGAAAGAAACATTTTAATAAAACATCTTCACACTGTATTTGGATGTATGACTCACTCACCATCAAAGGAATGCCAATCAAAATATGACCTCCTGAAAGTCTAGACACAGACATTGGTGGAGAAAAACAAGCAGGTGGAAGGTGAAACTTCTTAAGGTGAATCTCCAGGACGATCTGAAGGTCACTGGGATAATGGGAAAGTGGTAGGTTGCACAATATGATAAGACTTAATGAGAGGGCATCTGTCAGCGTGGCTAAATGGAAGTGATGGAGAATTTGGACTTTAATGTCAGAGCAGGAAGAAGTAGGATAGAAAAAGATGAGATATTAAAATTAGTCCCTTTTCTCTTCTGAAACCAATGTAGTTATGTTTTACCGTGACTGAGAATGAAATCCTGCGACACAGTGAATACCACAGTTATGAAGCAGGACACTGACATTGTCCCCATTGTACCTTTCCAAGTTTTTAGAAGTTTCCTTTAAATAATATGCTCAATTTTCTACAACATAGAAAAATGCTGTAGGTCTCCTGGATAGGAATTATTTTATTTCAAAGTGCTTAGTCTCAAGTTTTGGCATCTACAGTTCCATGGCAACTTCACTCTGCTGAATAGGACCATGTAGAATGGACAAAAGCTGCCCGACGAGCAAGTAAGTGGACCTTGAGTTGAAATTTTGCATGTGTTGCATCACAAGGGGATATGTAGTAGAGGGGTTCTCCCATACAGAACCAGCTGCTGCGTACCATGATGGCCACCACTGCACACACTACATCTCCCAGAATGCCTCACCACTCTGACAGGTGTAGGTGCTTAAGCCGCCTGATTGCAGGAGGCCTTGGGGACTTGAGGAGAGAACAAAGGAAGCAGAGGAACAGAGAACGTTCTTATTTTGAACCTCCTTTTTTTTATACAAGTATGTTATACAAGTGAAAAAAAATCAGTGTACTATAGATCCTAGAAGAGATTAAAGATGAACTCTTGTACCTCGGTGAAAGTCAGTTGAATTAAATACCTGAATAAGTCTTGTCATCTAAGGAAATCTCTTGGCCCCATCCTCTGTCCTGATATATGAAATCAGTTAGACTGTTATAGATCAGGTCTTTGTGGTCATGTGTTAATCACATGCATTATCTCAGACATTGCTGACCATGCTTTGATGAAACCCATTACACAAGTTAGATGGTGCTATGTTGGTCATTAGTTTGCTCACGAGTCATCTGCATTCAGTTAGGCTGAAAACGGGAACAAAAAGTATGACTCATTACAATGTGCGGCCTAAACTGTGGCCACAATTATGGGGTGAAGTTAGAGGAATTTGATACTGACTGTCTATGATGGAGATCACATGAACCAAACACATGTATGCTGCTGCCTTTTACTATTTCAATACTGTGTCTCGTTTAAAAAGGGAACCACAACAAAACAGACTGAATATGATTCATAAAGTGATGATGTATTGCATTGGCTATTTAAACCTACACTGCTGGCTGTGAATGTGCAGTGTAAGTCCTTGTAATCAGACATCCCATCTGTACATTCGAACCCAGTGTTTTAAGTGTAAGAACTTTGAACCATTTCTGTCATTTGATAGAAGTTGTGTAATTTAAAATGAACTAATTTACTTATTTGTAAAAGATGACAAAAATAAATATGGTTATAACATAAATGGTCAGTGTTGTCTTTACCAATAGGGACGATGGCCAAAATCACGTGTGTGAGACTCGAGCTGTAAAGCAGCAATATCCTTTAAACATACTGTCAGAAAACTGACTAACCATCCAGGAAGAAGTGCTTTCGTTTCCAAGTTGAATTTTAACCAATGACACAACAGTAGAACTTCAGCTGTTTAAGAGAACTGAGTTCGCCTATCAACAGTCAGAGCTGAGGGCTGACACGGGCCATTTGAGTAATTGTTCAGAGCAGTTTTGTTAAGTGTTTTCTGACCATTTGCTTTTTGCATTTTCATTTTGCAGATGACAACCAAGGCTTTACTGGTTAATGGGGTTACACTCTGACCACCTTATTTTTACATCATTCTTTTACGAATCAAAAGCAAATGTCTTGCACACAAAAGTGAATGCTTCAAAATAAGATGCAGCTGTTGAGAGCAAGTACTTGAAAACATGCTGAAAACAGCATGACAGTCCTTGGCAGGTAATGGCAGCATTGTACCACACAGAACCCCATGCATATATATTCCTCAGAGAGCTATTAGACTCTTCAAGTGGTCTACATTTAATGTGCTGTCAAACACATTAATTACACACTGCCCACAATAAGTAAGTAATGCCAGGATGTGTGCAAGGCAACAGCTGAGGGGAGCTTGTGTCAGAGGTGTTTGGAGGTTAACACAGAGGCACTGGCCCTGCATTAATCACTGAAAGGTCAGGCAGGGAAAGGCCACACAGAGCAAATTACTCTTGGCTGGACTTCATGTGATCTGAATACCCATGAAGCTAGGTACCACATCAATGGCAAAATGCAATCACTGTGATGAACAATGCGATGCTGTGCACTCATTAGATTGTTCACTGATTTAATGATCTGCAAGTGTGTTTAATTGTGTCATAGATTTTTATGTAAGAATCTCCTTACCAGATGAATGACAAGCATCAGCTGTTTGTTCAAGTGCTGAAAATGACTTCTGTTTACATTTTTAAATTAAGGCCCTTGGTCAAGGTTAGGGAACAGAGTTGTTCTTGGTTGAATATTGGAAAAAAGTCAGAGACAGGGCATCCAGTTTTCAATAATTAACCCAAACCACTGTTTTTCCCTGACTTAACCGAGGCGTTTTTGGTGCCTTAACCCAGTGGTTCTTGAGCTTTTTCTAGCATGCCTCCATCACCCAACAGTTTTTATGAGTCAATAACAATGAAAGCAAAAGCAACAAATAAAATTAGATTTTTAGTGAAATAAAGGTCAGCACAATAGCTTCAGCAAACTCTTGCCCCCCCCGATTGGCTCTGTGTCACCGCAGGGGGGTCCATCCCAGAATTTTGGAACCACTTCCTTAACCTAACCATTTGTAGGACACAAAACCTAGTTTACAGTGTCAAGTGTCAACTACAAGCCCTGCCCATCATGCACCTGCACCTCCCCTGCAGTTTTTCAACATAGCATTTCTGGTCTGGAAAAAGAACATGGCCACATAACTCATACCTGCAGTGGTGTTAAACTTCTTCCAAAACATATTTGTCCAAACTAATAATAACCCATAAAAATGTAAGTATGTAAAAGACAGGATTTATATAAAAGCAGAAATTTTATTACAGTCACTCCCCTGATTGACACATTGAAGCTGCCGTGACTAGAACGCTACTTTGGAGCATCAATAGACTGTGTCCTAAGCCCCGCCTCCCTTAGTTACTGTTGCTACATGTCACGTTTTCTGTTCCCTTATGGCCCATACTGTCTGTGACTCATGATAACAGTGGTGAATTTATCACTTGATGTTTGAATTATAATACAAGTAATTTGAATTTACAGTGGGTCCTTTGTTACAGACACAACAGACTTTCTAGCTGGTTTCTTAACCTTGACCAGGCAGTTTGATTCATGAGTTGTTTAGATTGCACTGCCAGAATATGTTTTGTTGTTCAAGTTTAAGGCTTTGTTTATCCAGTGTTATAATTTTCAGTAATTTCTGTTAACCAATCCAAAGCATTCAGAAAGTCTTCATTAAATTTAGATACCATTAAAGGGCACACAAGGTTAAAGTTTGTACTTCAGTCAAAAAAAAAAGTGTACAGATTTCATACCAAGCAATATCTAATGCTATACATCGACTGTGCCCCAAGAACCATTCTAAACTCAATAACTCCGTTTGTAAAGGAAGTTTCTGTTTAAAGTTGAACCTAAAAGTGAAACTACAAAGAAAAAACACCTTCTCTTAATTAGAAAAGCAAAATCTTATTGACAAGGGAAATGTTTCCTCTGGGAAACAGAACAGATGCGCTGATTAAGTCCCTAAATAAGAAACCTGAAACCACCTCTCCCTCTGAAAATGAACTTCACAAGTGTGGCTTCATTGAGGCTTCAAGTTAAGTACAACCTATGGAACGAAGCTCATCATTACTCTGACATTTGATGTTTTTTTTCCCCCACTTCCATTTTAAGTTCTTCACAAGTCCACGGCTGAAATCAGAAATCTCTGGTATTGTTAACTGTTGTGAACTGCTTACAGTGTGTTTTTGGCTCTGATCTTTTTCTTATTATTTTCAAACGTCACTGTCTGAGACATTAAAAAAGTCTCAGTGACATTTCTTCAAATTTCTTGCTTGTGTAGTTTCATTTCATATCACCTTCATTTTCTTGATCTATATGTTAAGCTTTTGTGTTATGGTAAAAAGCCATCATCCATCCAGAGAGTGAGTGCAGGTTGCAGTGCATCCAGATAGGACTATGGTCACCAAACTGTCTAACAAGGCTAAGTGCACATTTATCTTAACATGTCTCACAAAGACAGCAAAAAAAGTCTCGCCTGAGTTGCTTTCACACAAAACCGATAGAAGAAAGAGGCATCGCTAATCATTGTTGACAGATGATACCATCTCTATTACTGCCTTGCCGTGTAGTTGTGTGTCTCTATCTGTGTTGGGTCTGTACGGCCGTGTTTGTATTTCGGACTGTGTATCTTGTGTTTACCTCGCTGTCTGAGGCTTGTTTTTTTTTTGTTTTTGTAAAGAGACCTGGATTAAAATGGCCCCTATCACTGAGGAAGACATTAAACAGGGGGCTCAGATGTCAGATGAGACATCCCATTCAGGGAGATAAATGGATTTCCACTACATAGAAGTTTTTCCTGTGTGTTCACATTTTGGAAACTTTGATCAGCTCAAGGACAGATCTTGGAACAAAGTGTGAGCTCACAAGGTACTGAATCACATCAGAGATTACTCTTTCACTTCCCCCCGAGCTGTCTGCTGTTTCCAGTTAAGATCCTATTAGCTTTACAGCGTCAAATAACCGTTGCCCTCTAGAGAACCTGTGATTTTTTTTTTTTTTTTTTTTGCCCAAGAAGGCGTTTATCAGTTTAAATCATAGACCAACCAGGAACAAATTAGTGTTAGGTCATTTTATGTTTGGGCTCATAATTAGTAGTTAGTTTAGGTGTGTGTTAAGCTGTTACTACTTGGCAATGGAGCCCACGCACTACATAATAGACAACACAGCCTAGTATCCAGAGGAACAAGGTTCATATTAGATTATTCTGCAGTGAAATGTTTACATCCAGAGCTGCTGTTCTGTGCCACCCCCTACCTTAGGGGGTGTGGTGATACCAGTCCAGCAGTGCACTTCAGTCCAGAGCTTGTCTGCACAGAGCAGCTCGACAGCTCCACATACTTGTGTTGCATTTCATTTAATTTGGTGAAATCAAACCCTCCCTCAAATCACACAGATGCCTTTACTCATGTTTTGCTCATCTTTCAGCTTTTTCTGTGTTTTTCAATGAGCTGACATTTGATCGTGCAGAGTAAAAAGTTTGGTTCTGGTTATGACATTGATGCTAAGCAGTTAGAATAAAGAGTAATGAGTGATTCTTACCAGCTCTGTGGTCCACGACAGGTAGTTGTCTCCACTGAAGGCCTTTCCTTTACACTCTCTTTACAGCTGTTTGCAGCCAGTAGGTTCCTTTGTTACCTCAGCCATCTCTAACTGGAGTGACGTTACTCACTGCCAAGGCACGATTATGCACAGCAAATCTGCTGGTTATATTTTGTGTAACATACAACCACATAACAACAGCATACAAAATAACTTGCACAATCAGAGATACCTTTCGTGTTTATGTGCATCTGACCTGTTGTTTTGATGAATTATTCTGCAGTTTCTGCTGCAAATCAACAGGTGTGTTGATCAAAACTAGTACATCAATTAAAACTTGTCTATCTGGACTGTCTGTTCCTGTGAGTCCTCCCCTGATGTCCTGATGTCCCCATCCAAATTGTGACTGTCTTCCCCTAAAAAAAACAACCTGATAGTTCATCTGTGCAAGCAGCTTATTATGACCCATAGTTACCTCTTACTGTAGTAATTATTACTGGAGCAAAGCAGGAAGCCAGCTCATGTTTAATAAAGGGCGACGAACTCTGCATAGGGAAGAGGTCGGGGTGAATGGATGGGCCAACAAAACACAGGATATTGACATGAGTGATGCCATTTGTTTCCTGTTTGAAACCAATATTCCTCATTGGCTTTTCTACAACCTTAACTGCATGTTTGTTATTGTAACCATGACAACAAAGGTTCTCTAACATTAATGAAGTGCTTGTTTTAACACAGAACATGTTATCTCTCCCTGCTTTTTGATGACATGATATTTTTGAAAGCAATCATTTAAAATATGTTGGAAGTAAAAGAAACATTGTCTTTAAACATAATAGAGTTGGACTGTTCCATAGCTCATGTGCACTTCTTCAAAATTACACTGGTACAATAATATGGGAAGGCTACACAAACTACACATGTGGATGTATATTTTCCCACATGCTTTTGGTTGCTGGTGGAGATTGTTTCTGGTGGAGATTGTTTCTAGTGGAGACAGCGAGCTCAGTCAAAGCAATTTCCACTGATAACCCTGGGCAGAATTGACTCCTCTCAGACACACTGAGCACAGAAACACAACTGCTTTGGCTGCTGATTGCACAACAACAGTCCCATCGCTCTTTATCACAGAGTGAATGACAGAATGCAAACCAGGTAACTGTGTGGCATTTAAATAATGCTCAGTATGGCCTGATAATGAATGATACATCCATATTTTGTGTTGGTACTCTTAACAGGGGAAATCTGACTTTGAACTGTAAATCCAAACCTCCTTTGATGGTGTGGTATGAATCTGTGGGAGGACTGCTGTAACAGCTGCCGTCACATACTGAATTAAATATAAATCCAGTAATAAACTGTGCAGTCTAAAACTGTGCAGCTTTTTTTTTTTCTTCTTCTCTGATTCTTTGGTCCAAAATGTACATTTGTGTGTGTGTTAGATTTATTTGATCAACTATATTTGCGAATAATTTAGTTTGAAAATTTCGATTTTTGATCTTGGGTGAAATGCTGCTCATGTGAATATGGGTTTGTCATTTGATTGACACAGCACTGAATAGGTGAATTTCAAAGTTTCAAAAACATAGATCTTTTTTCAAGATGAAGACAATCACTAATTTAACTCAGTTTCTTCTTCTTACAAATTAATTGACAAACTTTTGGTTTTAAAAGACATTCGTTGTTCTGAAAACATAACAACTGAAAGAAATATGTATATAACACTATTGAAACCCTCTGTTATAAAGGTTAGACCCATGAGCAGTCAAGTAATGACCTTTTCACCATGCTGTCTTCCAGTGGGACATGTTGCCAACCTGTCAGCCAGCTCCCAAAACAAAACAAAAGAGGTATGCACTGGGTAGCAATGCCCACTAAATGCATTTCCCACTTAGAACAACTTACAAAAACATCAAATGTCCACGTTTTCAATGATGCGATGAAAATTGGGGGAAAAAAATGAAAGCCTTGGAAACAGAAGAAGGGCTGTTTGAAGAGCCCATCATCCATAGGCTTCCATGCGAAGAACATTTCTAAACATAATCCCCAGCTCCCTTCATGCTATTTAGTGCTG
Source organism: Toxotes lorentzi (assembly GCA_037833715.1). NCBI lineage: Eukaryota > Metazoa > Chordata > Actinopteri > Toxotidae > Toxotes > Toxotes lorentzi. Next base: position 19,787,261 of record JBBMJY010000007.1, on the reverse strand, counting down.
CTGATGTGTATGAGAGACAGGGCCCTGAGAATCTCATTACATCCGCTGTCACTTCCCTCAGGTGTTGTGAGTAACGACGCCTCACCCACTGACACTGCAGAATCCACTGCTGCCGATTAAAACCGGGCTGAGGTAGAAATTGATTCCTCAGCTCGAGTTTGCAGCCGTTCCTGCCTTAATTGAGTTACAGGATGACGCATCAGTATCCTGCCTCGTGGCGTCACCGATACATGAACTCATCGGCTTGATGCAGCTGAACTTCCTCTCCTTTAGCAATGCGAAGACGGATCTGTCAGCCAGAGAGACTTCAAGGTGAGATGGGTAATAATGTGACAGACAGGAGTTAGGTTACAGTGTCAAATGGAATGTTTTTTTGTGTGCCTGTTGATTTGAGTGGGAAGGAAATTATTCCTTTGATGCAGCAAATGTACCATGACAAATGTCACTACATTTTTCAAGCACAGACCAGTTTCATATTTACTATTTGAAATTCATACAATAGCTCCTTCACCTTAGTGAAGCAGGTTTCTGAGTTTGAACTTGTGACAGTTCAGTAGATTTTGCAAGCTGAAAGTCACATTTTCAGATTTCAGCTCTAGCAAGCTCACTAACATTAACTCCTTGGACTGAAAACTATATTTGACTTGTTTTTAATTCTAAAACTTGTAACAGGGTCTTAAATATCTACTGATATCTACATAAAAAAATGTAATGTTAAATGACTGAGACTAAAGCTTCATGTCCTGAGCAGCATCATCACCAGTTTATGATCCATGTAGACATGGAAATGGAAATGAATGACAAGCATTGTACTCTGTGGTAGCTAGCAAGTATTGACGTTATGACATAGATTGTACTGAAATTGTTAAATCACGCTTCTGTATTGTTTTTACCCAACCCTGTTTAAATTCTTATTCTTATTTTACACTCTGTTTCAGGACGAGGACTAATGATGAGCTCGGTAAATGTAATGCTCCCTTTGGTTACCAGATTTCTGAGGACATACCGGAAAGACAGAGCTCATCATCTAAGTATGCTAATGTCTAAGTATGCTTTTACTACTTAGAGCAGATAAACACATTGCTTTAGTAGTTCCTTACGCTTCTGATACCAACCTTCAGGCTCTTTAGTACTACAGCCCCATGATTCACAGGCTTGCCAGTTACAGTTGCTAAGCTATGACTAGACCATCATAGGGGAGGGGTTTAAAGTGGTGGCCTACTTGGCCTACTTTAGCCATGCTCTTCTAAGCCAAGCCATGGCAATAAGTGTTTCCATGCCTTATGCTTTATACTGGATCCTGATCACTTTAAGCCAAATCGTAGCTGTGTTAAGCCACTGCTGATGCAAACCTAACCTTTCCTGCTCATGCTGCTTCACATTAAAAGGTTTCCACCAGTAAACCAGTGGTATGCTTTTATTGTGAAGAATTTATTGGAAATGTATATTGGTAATGTGTTTATCACCAGGTTAGTGCAATTTTATTAGCTTTTCAGGTAAACAACTTAGAGTGTGTCAGTGCTGCTCGACTGCTTGGCTCACCCCCCACAGTGGAAAAACCTAATGTGATGGCCACACTGCTCTGAATCTACAGAGACAAGTCTGTTTGTGTGGAATGAATGTAAAGGACTTGAACTATTCAAGGTCACCATAAGAAAACATCAAGTGAAATGCAGCTGTGTCAGGCTGCTCCTGAACACACACTGCTTCAACCATAATAAACGATGTTTATTCTAAACAGAACTCCACAAAGTTGAAGTCACAAACAGTGCCGCAGTTAAGGAAAAGAAAATCAATAAGCATTCTTATAGTTGTTTTTTTTTTACAGGAAATAAAACGATATTCACTCTGTGCCCTGGATATGAATACATATTTGACTGAAGTCTGTGAACTGTTTTTTTTTTATTTTTTATTACTCAACCTGGTGTTGTTTTTCTGTTTGCCTGGAGAGCAGCTGGGTAGAAGCAGTGGCAGGGCAGAGGGGCTCGGGTTAATCCTCACTGCCACTGGGAGAGTATGGAGTGGGCGTGAGCCACCAAACTGCAGGCCTGCTGCATATCATACTGGATGCCAGCCACTGGCCCCACGAGCAGCATTTCAACTCTCTGCTCCAGCTCCTGCACAGCCGCTGACCTCAGGCACTGATCCCACCTGTGTTTGTGTGCGTGTGTGTTTTGGTCCGTTTGAGTCGTAGACAGAGACACACACACACACACAGAAAGAAAGAATGAAAAACGATGGAATATTAGCGTGCTGTCCTTGGGAATACCATTGTATTAAAAAGATGAAACGAATTCCTTTGCAAATGGCCAATTGCTTTTCGGTTAAACATGTTTGCACAAGCCTACTGATGGGAAAATGTTTAAAAATTCAAATGGTACGTTGCATCATACTCTCAAGTTGCTTAGAAATGTGAATAAACGTGATAATGTAGGGGAAACCCAGGCAGCTAATTAGCAGGAACAAAGAAAGCTCTGGCAAATGCCACAATTCAGTCAACTTCACATTTTCAACGGCTCTTTGATGTTAATACTTGAAGGGTCTGGTGTGCTTCTCACATCACACTCCTCACAAGAACAAACCTATCTGAAATGAATATGTCTCTCTCATTTGGAATGTGATTTGCTTAAAGTCTAAATCTCTACGCAAATACAAACAAAGGGATCAGTCACATCCCAAGTGCATAGAAGACAAAGCCAAAAGTCAAATAATGAATGGGGTTGACTTTTTTTTGTATTTTTTTTTATGTTGACTGATTGGTTAAAGAGGATGATGGGGCTTTGAGACTGAAGTCCTTAAGTGTAGAAACATGAAAAATGACAAAATGGTTAAACTTTTCATTCAAACAATATTTTCACAGGGCAGAGGAGCAACGAAACGAACGAACAACAAACAGCTACCTTTAACTTGCAAAACTTTTTCAAGATCTCTCACCAGCAGATTGAAGGACATGTATTTTCATTAGGATTACATTTACAACATGTCTGGCAAAGCACAAAAATATGAAGTTATTAGTAAAATGTTCATTGACAGTGTAATTCATTTCTTATCACATTAACACCAGAAGCCTAATTTAAATATATTTATCATGTCAAAAAGACCAGGACCAGAACCTTCTGGTGCCCGGGGAGAAGAAGAAGAGAGGAGCTGGTAAAACTGTTTGAACGACTATTCAGGTGTTTAGGGAATAACCTACAACATTGTTTTGAGAAATACACTTTTTCTTAAAGTTTAACCCTCCACTGTTTGCTTCCAGAAACCAGACATTCATTTTAAAAGACATCTTAGTATAGTTAGCCAACATTAGCCCTACTTATAATAATCAGTTAAAATGCTTTTCCTTTTCCATCTCTTTTGTAATTAGTAGTCGCGAGCCTTTGTATTGTCCATTAGTAATTAGTCTTAAATGTGTGTTTTGTGCATGATTGCTAAGTGTGATTACTCACAGTGTCTGTGTTTAGATTGTCAGAGGCTATAATGTGGCTTATGTGCTATTATTGGATGGGTTTCACCATCAGCAGCTCTTTTTTTAATTTTTTTTTTTAAATCAATATAATGTAACAACCAGTGTATTAACCTCTTCTCTTTTCAGCTGCACTTCTATATATCTGAATCCCATCCCTGCAAACCCCGGGCCACCTGCAGACAGACACCTTCTCCACCTCTGCACCTTCCAGTGATGTAGCATCAAGCGCTCCTGTCCCCTCCACCTCAGCACATCCCAGCAGACATCCGACCATCTGTTTTAACTCATAGGGTAAGAACAGAGTTTGTTCTCAGAGGACCGTATCAAATCAAAAAAACAGTTTCACATTCCTGGGACAAAAAGACAAGAGAAAGTGTCAGCAGGATTATTTCAGCGGAGTCTTAGTCAAAGGAGAAACATCAAAAAAAGCTGGATAATGTAAAAAAAAAAAAAAAAAAAAAGAATGATAGTCTGCTGCTTCTGCTGCAAAATGTTTTCTCAGAAAGATTTCAGTTTGAACCGAGAAAGTGAGGATAGCTAGGAGCACAACACATGGTAACATGGATGGTATCGGGGTCTGTCTCGCAGAGAGGCTAAAGATAAGCAAGAGATGGCACTTGCTGAGGCTGAGAGAAACAGGTGGCATGATGTTCTTAATAGGTTGGTGGTAATAATTCAGTGCTTAGCTGAAGGAAACATGGTTTTAAAGGGATCCACAGACACGTTAAACAAACCAGACAATGGGAACTTTCTCTAAGAGGTGGAGCTAATGGCCAAATTAGATCCAGTAATGTAGTATTGTGTTGGTGGGGTGGAATGTGGAGCAGGCAGTCACACACATCACCTGGGCAAAGAATCCAAACTGAACTGAAAGGCTCCTTCAGCACAAAAATACTGGAAAACAAAATAGTAATAGATAAAGCAACAAATCATTTCTCCAACAATTTAGACCACACCCCTGATCTGAGTCATGAGGATCAGCTCTCTGTTGTCAGGATTGTGTTACTGGCAGACATATGACAAATTAAAGAGCATTTCATGGGCTTTCTTGTGGAGGAGTAGTCAAGGGAAAAGATTGTCTTCTGACATCCTCAAAAGGCTGCAGGGGTTTTACATCCCCTTTGAGGACTGCAGAGGATAGTCCTATGACAATGGCTCCAGTGTTCAGGCTAGACTGCATCAGCAGAGCTCAAGAGCCTTTTCTGTGCCATGTGGTGACCACGCTTTAAATCTGGTAATAACTGATGCTGCTAAGAGCTCATCGGATGCTACTGGCTTCTTGAAGAAAACCAGACACAGAAACACAGGACATGGAGGCTACAGTCAAACAAAAGCAGGTGAGACCTCGGTCTGAGGCTCCAGATGAAGCTACTGCTGATGTACTTCAAAAAATAGACGTTTTTGAGTTTTTGATGTGGTAGTTGGATACAGCCCTGTCGTCACACAATGATAGCATGGGGGACGTGAATGGTAAATTTGGAGCAGTCCTCAACTTCCTCAACATATCAAAAGAAGAGTTGCCAGAGCACTGTCCAACCCTGGGCACTGCTCCATCCTTAACCCAAACATGGAGCTCTTAAGACTGTCCCTGTTACAGTGGCTGCTGCTGAAAGGAGCCTCTCTGCTGAAACCCATTAAAACCTACCTGAGATCTACTATAGTGCCAGATCATCTCAGTGGACTTTCCATCATGTGGTATCACAATAGCTGTCTTAGCTTAGCTGTCCAGGTTTATACACCTGTGTAGGATGAACACAGAGCCTACACTGTAGCCTACACAATAGGCCTCCAAAAAGCTGATGGTGGGGTTTCTATGCCACTGTGCTGAGTTTCCTTGTGTATTTCAAACAATGGCCACTGAAACTGAGTGAATCATCTTGGAGTTGGTGCTAATACATTTTGAACAGTTACTGTCGCTGGAATTACTGCAACGCAGAAAAGAGAGAAGACTTCAGAGGAGATGGTGTGTACGACTGTTGAACCGACTGAGACACAGAGAGGGTGGATTTTCTGTGCTTGTCCGGCCACTGAGAGTGACGCTATCAAGCGGACCAATCACAGATGTTCTGGTCTGCAATGTGTCATTAGATTTCTAGGGAGACATCACGTCAGGCTACGGTGTAGGTACAGCATAGGGTACATGGCTATGGAATACTCTACGGTGTAGATTATAAGCAAGAATAAACTGGCCTTAAGGCTGTAGAACAATGATACATTTAGCATATTGCACTGAGGTTTCTGTAATTTATTCATTTATTTATTTTTTGTGTAACAGTCTTATTTATATTATGTTATATTATAAATATAAATATATGTGTGCACTGGTTTCTTTCATATAACATGATGTGCAATAACTTTTACATTGTTTTCATAATATGTTTTATGCCACTTGCTTCTTTAATACAGTTGTTGTTTTGTGTGGGTTTTTGTTTGTAGAAGAAAGAAAATCTCAGAGACATAAAGCTGTGCAGTTTGTGTGAGTGTATGAACACAAAGACTGGTGGCTGCGATGGAAGGCACACCAGCTAAAATCTTGCCTAGAGCATCGAAGTGGTCGGGGCTGGCTCTGAATACGGTTGCGCATTTTGGAGACTGCTAATGCATTTTAAAGATTTCAGGCAGTATTGTACAGTGTGTGATGGCTTGAAGCAAGTGTGTGAGTGGGGAACATAGTAAGACTGTAGAAGAGGGGCACTCACTCTCTGGTGGCCCAGAAGTGCAGAGAGAGCTCGAGTTACTTGGAGAAATTGTTTCATGACAGTCACTTTGACTGACAAACTTATGTCAGGTTTGTGGTTGTTGATTGTAGCTGAAACTTTTTTAGTTTTCAGATATTCATCAGTTAATATTTGAACCTCCAGATTTACAACCCCACTCTGTAACTGAACCAAAGAGAAGAGATCTGAGAAAGAAAATGAAATAAAAAAGAAAAGAAATACAACTCAGGATAATTTAAAAAAAAATCATAAACATGATGAGAAAAATAGGCTATAACATCATTCCTCAAAGCACCTCCTTGTATCCACTGTCTGTTATGTTTAGTCATATCTATAAACAGATGCCAGAGAGACGCCTCCATCATCCTCCATCCTTCTTCACAATGTAAACGGCAGTGATGCACCAATTCCACCAAACACATTTATCTACATTGTCTTCAAAGTGTTTGTGTGTCTGTCAGTTTCTCTTCAGTTTGCTGTGCAACTAAATCCTATATTATCATGAATGGCTCTGGGGTCCTGGTTTATAGAATGACAGAAAATACAAGTAATAAATATGAATGTAATTTAATGTATTTTTAAATGCATGTACTGTAGCTGTTCACTGGAGTCTGTCCTGTGCTGCATCTGGGAAAATATAGAAAATGAGATGATGGGACTCATCTATGTCTGTCAGTCGGTTCCATTGTTTTCTAAATAGTTTTCATCGAATTCTGCCAATTATTGTCAGAGTCACTGTGTTTTCTTGTCCTTGTAAATATACTGTTAACCTTCAGGGCACACAGATGGTGTCTAAAAATAAAAAATAAATCAGGCAGAGTTGTCAATTTGAACATGTCATGTCATTTCCATTTTAAAAGTGCTGCTCTGTCAAATATGTTAATGAAGCCAAGCACACTCATATCCTCCGCCCAGTACCAACATGGTTTTCACACACAAGTGTGTGTAGATCAACTGTGGGGTATTTATTGATTACAAAAGTATATTTACAGCATCAGTAATCAGTGCTGGAAGATGTGTTCAGATCTTTAAGAGATATAGGTATATGTAGTATAATGTAAAAATATTCTTTTACAACTAAAAGTTGATTCATTCATTCAAAAAAAAGGAAAATTACATTAGTATCAGCAAAATACATTTAAAGTGTCAATATTAAATTATTCATTCTAAGTAAAAATACTGTGGTAACTACAGGGTTCTCCACTCACCAAACAGACTCCCCCCATCACTCAAATTTGGATGTCTTCACTCCAGAGACAGTTTTGAATATGGGATATCAGGCAAATCTAGTAACTTAAAAACCAAAATGAATATTTATGTGAGCAGCAGTTTGCTCACTGAAGCTGTATGATCATTCTTTTTATTGCAACAACCTCACCCAAGGACGTTCTCTGAGCAGTGTGTCAGATGAGAGTAGAACCCACCAAGGCAAATTCAAACTTTAATGTGTATTTTCAAGATTTTTTATTATTTTTTTTTAAATACATTTGCGACACTTTTAGTGTTGAAGTATTGGCAAATTCTCTGTCTGAACAGTATGAATGGGTGGTGGCTCAGCTGTTGGTGCTGTCGCCTCTCAGCATTTGAGGCAAAGAGCCTCTGTATGAAGAGGCTGTTCACATTACTTGTTGTACAGTCAATCAGACAACTGCAAAGAGACATAACCACAAAGAGATGCAATCAGACTAGAAAGAGATGCGAAGCAACTACAAAGAGAGACAAAATGACCACACAAGGAGCTTCCCATGAGAGATCCCATGCTTCAGTGTCAGAGAGTGTCATTTCATCTTAGATCTGTTCATGCATACGTCACACTACATTCTGAACAGTATGCAATAATTACAGCTGTCTTAAGTACATTATATTAGGACAAAGTAATAGTATCTAGAATGTGCATAACCATATTTGACAAGGTTTTGTCGCATGAAAAGGATCAAAAATTTTGACTGAGCTCTCGACTGAGTCAATGATAATAATACATGGTGTGGATGCTTCCCCCACGGCCACTTCTGTTTATGTTAGGGTAGTTATGATGTTGCTGTTTTCATGCTCACCATTTATCCTAAAAGCGAGGTGCACCTTCTACACTGCAGTGATTATGAGAGAATTTTTTCCTCTTCCTCTCCAATGCAGCATTTCCTTGCTAATGCTTTGTGATGAGCCATGGCAGATGCATCAAGGAAGTGTAACCTCAAAATAGATCTCACAGCAGCTGAGCAGCTTTTCATTTAGTTTGAAAGGACAAGGGAGGAGGGAGGACAGAAGGAGCTTTAAAGAGGAGGGGAGAGATTTATTTATTTACTTCATTAGTCATGTTGTTGAAGCCTATGACAGGTAGCAAATGAGGGATCTAGCAGCGTATTGACAGCGTGCATACATAAGGTCCCACCAGAATACTTTCAGAGTGAACAAAAGAAACATGTCAAAAAGGAAAGGGGATGCAGCCCGAGGTTGAAATACACGATTCCCAGAGTTAAGTTAAGTATCTAATACCATATATTGTAAGTGCTACAAGCATTTTGCTACTATCTAATAACTTAGAATTACTGAATTAAAAACTCTGCACTGATAAATTCTTGACTGAAGATTCCCTTGTCTTTTTATCATCGTGTCTCTGTTTACATGATGTCTCTTATTGTCATTTCCCTCATGTCGTGAAAATGTTTCCTCCTCACACTTCATGTGTTTATTTATTTTCTGACTCCCGCTGGTAGGAACTGTCAGGACGGGCGGCAGGCAGCAGCAGTTATTATTTGTATCTTACCATGAGATTACGCTGTGTCGCTGTGTCAGATCCGACTATTGGATGTCTTGTTTGATTTAATAAAAGATAGCCCTCAAAGGCAAAGTAATGTTTCTTCCTGACCACTCTCCCTCTTGAGGAAGGGATCACTGATATACGACAAGCCCCACATATGAGTGCCCTCCATGCAATATCAGAGTTTTTTTTTTTTTTTTTTTTTTTTAATAACTGGTCACCTACGAGGCTGGAAATAGAAATATTTTTTGATTGATTTGCTTTGGCTTCGGTGCCTTTGTCATAATGTGGCACAAGAGAAAATCATTGATCGAACAGGACAATTTAACAGGTTCCTGATGCACTGGAGCATCAAAGCACTCATTGTCTGTTTAGAGTGATGTTTTGACTGAAGTCCATTGTTCATCGTCTTGAAATAAAGACTTCTATAAAATACTACTATGTGTTTTAATGAAGGCTTTAGACAGGTTTTTAAATTGTTTTATACCTGCAATCATTTTTTTATTATTCATTTATTAAATATTTATTTATTTAGTAACACAGTTTTGTTATATCCAATGGTAGCTGCACGTCTGTAAATGGGCTTTTAAAAAAACACAAAGCTCAACAAGAAAATACACACAAAACAACACACACATGTTCAATAAAATGGCCATAAAAGTCAGTGACAAGCAGCAGATGAGTCATACATGACTGATGTCTCTTTAAAAAGGCTGCAGCTTCAGTTTAAATTGATCCCAGTCCTGATCCATTTTAAGATGGATGCAGTAAGCAGTCGAACAGAAAAGCCCTCTGTCTAAATGTACCACATCACAAACCCTGAGAGGTTTCATCAGGTCACTGAGCATCTCTGGAACCTGATAAGGCATTTCTGGTTGGGTTAGTGTTAGCAAAGCTAATGAAATGATGAAAACTCAACCTGTGTAAGATCTTTTTGGATAAGGTAATGTTGAGTGGTGGATTGATTGTAATCTGATAAACCCTCTGTATGCTACCTGCCGAGATGGGAGACAGTTAGCAGCTAGCTGGTGAGCATAGTGGAGCATTTAGCAGCTAAATCCAGGTATTTGTGTCAAGGGTTGATGCATCAGGTGGCCAGAAGCACCTCTCCAAATGAAAGCTAATGTTATTAGGGACAGATTCATGTGCAAAGAGTGTTATTGAACAATTTAATGAATGAATAAAATGCACAAAAGAAAACCAGCCACTGACACACAGAGTCAGAGCCTTGTATTGACAGTAGATCTGTCTCACCATAGTTTTAAATGTAAGAAAAGGACAAGTTATTGATGCTGACACATGGTGAATAACTTTGGGTCATGAATGGTTATAAATAGCAATGTTTTGAACGAAAGGGCAACACTGTCCTTGTTATCAGCAGAAGCTGTCAGATCAAGTGCATTGATACTTTGAATCACAGTCACATCCCACCTCAGTCTGATCCTCCAACACGAGGAGACACGATCACTCCTTTGCTGTTAAAGATTTTTACCTAAAATTAATTTCAGCCAAGTATAAGATGATTTTTTTTTTCTCCAATCATTTTGCTACCAACATTTTAGCACAGTGCACACCACCTTTTCTAAATAATAACACAAGCACAGAATGATTGTAGCGTTTTTTTTTTTTTTTTTTTTTTTGTGGAGAGTTGTTTGTTTGGCTTAATGGTTTCTTCAGCAGTTTCAGAGATTTCTAGTTTCCTCAATTACTTTGCAAACCCATTAGTGGGGAGTTTTGTCTGCACAGAATTTCCCTGTTACTGACATTTTAAGGCACCTCTGGATTTGGAGAACTCTCAGCATGTAATGACAGGACTGTTTGTGTCTTACTAGTCCGCACTGACAAGGTGTCGTACACAGTATGCCACAGCTTGAGATGCAGCTCTCACTGAAGCCATCAGTCGTACAAATCTACTGACGCTGAAAAGTACTTCCCCTAAAAGTCCCCAAAGGATACAATATGCACAGTAATACTGAACTTATCATTTACGGTGTGAATCTATCCAGTGGATGGGTCACAGCCCATTTTATCTTCTTGCTCTGGGTCCATGCAGACAAAGCTTAGACGGTCAAGGAGGAGACGATTAAAATGGGTTTAGAGAGCTGGCTTTGCATTGCCTGATGTGATTGCATCACCTCAGAAGAAGCCTATTATTTGTGCAGCGGAGCAGAATAGCTTGCAAAGGGAAATCACTTCCATTTGGCAAAATTTGTTGAGAGGATGGCCTCTAATTTCAGCGTGTGAAGTAATTATTTCAACACAGCCATATCAGCATGTCCTCCCTGACTGAAAGGCAGTTTGGGTAATGGGCATTCCCACATTAACCAGCTGCATTCATCAAGTTTGTCATTTATGAATCTGTTAAAGAAGAACAGTCAAAAAAAGGACTTTGTCAACAGAGAAAAGGAGTTCAGGGTTCAAGGTTTTCTTTTCATAGCACATCCACTGAGAGGAAAAATAAGAATGATATTCAGAGAAACACATATGAATGCACTCTCCAACACATTGCTTTATGACGTGATCATTTGACGGTCGCTAACCTCCAGGATACTGACAGCATATAGTCTACAGCTGATGCAGACAGCACCTCAGGGAGACAGTGTAACCAAATGATCTGCAAACATGGAATAAAAAAGTTAGGAGGTTACAAAACACAACCAGACTCCACGGTTTGACTAATACGCAAGAATTCAGAGTGGACACTGACAAGTAACATGTTAAAGAAAAAAAAGATAAGACGTCTCAGTGAGGTGAGGTTCATCATGAGCTGCCAGAACAGATTTAACAGGTCAGTTCCTGTACAGTGTGTGTTCAGTTTGGGTTGAGATCTGGGCCTGTATTTATCAAACCTTGAAGAATGTTCTGAAGATTCAGCCAGGAGAAAAAAAAACAATTATTTGTGCACCGTGAAGAATAAAACACATTTGTCAACAGTGTGTTTACACAGCAGGTGTAGCTGTATTTTTTTGTCCACCTCACACATGTCTGACAGACCAGATTCTCTTCTGTCTGAATCAGTCCAGCTGTCTGCACAGGCTGCTTAATGGGCCATGTTTCCCTCGTGTTCAAGTGTTTCAAAATATATTTTTGTACCGCAGGCCTCTTATTCTTTTATTTTATGTGGCTAACTACAGTAACTGTGTTTTGGGTTTCAAGCAATTCCAAAACCAAGACCTACGCTGAACACTGTGCCTGAACACATCGTGCTTGTGGACAGAGAACTGAAGCTGTTGCTGCTGCAGACTGTAAACACAGTGTCGGAACAAGAGAGCATGGTGTATGTATGGTGAGGAGGAATAGTCAATCAGAGAAACTGATTTATTCTGCATCTGCCATACTGTTTATTCCCACATTTTATCTCCAGAAGCAATTAACATGGGAAATTACAGCCTAATTTGTGATTATTTGATGAAATCACAGGAAATAATTAAATGGAAACAAACAGAAAACCAAACGGGAGAATTTCAGCTGGATAGATCTGGATAGCAGAGGATAGATCAGAGGATTGATTAAAAATTACATTACAGAAAAAAAAGATTCGTGGAAAATGATTGCAAATACAGTCACAGCCAGCTTTTTTCTTGTTGTTTACACCTATAAAGGATGTAAAAACAAAACAAAAGAAACCAAAAAACCCAGAAAGTTGATGTTACATCCCATCAAATATTCAAATCAAATGCAAATAACAGGTTCAAATTACCCTCTTCTACTACTTCAAACTACTGTCAGGTCTGCTTTTGACAACTTACTTAACTTATTAGTATTATTAAAAATATTAGTATTTTTAAGTCATATTTTTCGTCAAATTTTAAAGTCTGAAAATACAGTTGTTGAAAAGGTGAAAGTTTCTTGCTTTTCCAAAATCTTACTTTTAACAGTTTTCTAAACACAGGCCTCAGTGACTGTAAAGGCAGTGAGAATGAAAGCATTTGCACTTGTTATATTTGTCCTCTCATTTATTCAGCTCTCTAATATTTATAGCTTTCTAATATTCAGTTCTCTAATGCTTATTTTATTGAAAGTTCTTTTTAAGGATGATTGAAAGGCATCTACGAAATATGTGAAGATGGAGGAGAGCAGGCTACGATAATTGGCAAGAATCTGTTTTGACAGCAAAGACATGCATAAGCCATACCTGCCTTTAAAGCTAACATCTGTATTCTCCAAGACACTTACACAGGCCACTTTGACAATTTGCAGCTCACATGATTGTACAGTTTATATCTTTCCATGGTCTTTTTATTGTAGCGCCGCTCAGAACCTGTAGACCACTTCTCAAACTGCATCACTCTATGATCCACTCAAAGTTGGTTGGGCTTGGGCACATCACTGGACAACTCACACACTAAGTGATAAGCTGACCTCCAATCTGAGCGTCCGTATAGCTACCCTCTGAGCCTCTGACATGACCCATGGGAAACTGCACCATTACGCTCTGAGGTGTGACCAGACCTTTGTTGTCATGGTGACAATGATAAACATGGACTGTTCAATGGTTGTTGAACAGTCATGGTTTGGTTTATGTTTTGGCACAAAAACTAAGATTAGGTTTAGGAATGGTTGTTGTGTAACAGTCGTGGTTTAAAGATGCAATGATGAGCATTGGTTTTAAATGGGAAATGAGCAGTGGTCTCCCAGAACCACTGTCTGTATGCTTCTAATGGGTAAACGCATACATAAATAAGAGGTCCATCATTGGCCTCTGAACAGAGGAGCCAAAAGAAAATCACTTTTTTTAAATTATCAGTTGTGAGAGCAGCGTGTTTCAAAAATCTAATTCAGTCTAAATAAATGTCATGTTCCTAAAATGTAGCTTGATGTTTGATCTCTAGATGGAGTGTAGACTAGGTCTCCCAGTCTCTCACGATAAAAACAATTCAAAAAGAATGATAGTGATAGTGAGTCTGTGGCTGTGTGTGTGTGTGTGGCTGTGTGTGTGTGTGTGTGTGTGTGTGTGTGTGTGTGTGTGTGTGTGTGTGTGTGTGTGTGTGTGTGTGT